>JANAVB010001399.1:4745841-4754026 GCA_029216955.1 Iris pallida | reverse complement strand
CACCTGAACAGAACTGGACCCCTGATCTTTATTGTGAAGGCCAGACACAGTAAGCAGGATGATATATGATAAGATAACCATGGAACTATTCAGATGGCCAAGTTACAACCCTTAAACCAAACAAGGATCGAGGTTGTAACCCTTCATCTGAACAGAACCTGGTATCCCATCTTTTATCGATACAAAATTATGTCAGGATACAATCTTGTACAAGATCATGGCAACCTAGACTGGGCTGGACTCCATCCAATCAATCACGGCCAAGCAATAAGTACGGCTTGATACTTTAACTAACTAGGGTTATCACAATCCTAGTTACTAGCAAGATGCAATAAGATTATCCCAACAACCACAAGTCCTACAGACCATCCGGTTATCCAGGTCGATTGTCCGTTGATGACGAATGCAACACGTGACTGTGTGTTGGAAATGTGCCCTACTCTTCGGTAGGCTACAAGTCCATTTAATGCGCCCAGATAACGGGATTGCCTGTAGCTGGGAATCTCTTCATGACTACTGGATATTCTAGTTATTAGCCTTAGTTGAATTCAGTAGGTACCTCTGACCGTGGTACTCAGGGATCCCCATCCTAGACATGATGCAAGACAGTACCAGTTTATTTGTACAAACACAATCGCCCACGGTGTCCAGATCTTTCATACTTGTCATGTCAGGCTAGCTGTCGTAACAGCATGCCGAGATATATCATGTCAGTTTACTTGTCAAGAGTGTGCCACAGCGGGCCACTATCGTGTTCTATTCTTACATTATCATGAATGAGAGGAACTTGCATAAAAAACTAGTGGTATATTCTTGATGCCAAGGAAAAGATCTACAACTTTCACGTTGGGAGTTAGGAGAAATTCGAGCCACAATTCGGTCAATTAGGACATATATAGTTAGAAATAGCCAAAATAGGCATTATGCGGCCTATTCTGCGACACCATGTGCGGCCAACTGCGACATGTGGCTTATGCGGTCCAACTGCGACATCATATGCGGCTCAACTGCGATATGCACTCATGCGGCTCAACTGCGACATGATATGCGACCAACTGCGACATGCGCTCATGCGGCTCAACTGCGACATGATATGCGGCCAACTGCGACATGCGGCTTATGCGGCTCAACTGCGACATAGTATGCGGCCAACTGCGACATGCGCTCATGCGGCTCAACTGTGACATGATATGCGGCCAACTGCGACATGCGGTCATGCGGCTCAACTGCGACATCATAGGCGGCTCAACTGCGACATGCGCTCATGCGGCTCAACTGCGACATGATATGCGGCCAACTGCGACATGCGCTCATGTGGCTCAACTGCGACATCATATGCGGCTCAACTGTGACATGCGCTCATGCGGCTCAACTGCGACATGATATGCGGCCAACTGCGACATGCGCTTATGCGGCTCAATTGCGACATCATATGCGGCCAACTGCGACATCATATGCGGTCAACTGCGACATGTGCCTTATACGGCTCATTTTGCGATATCATATGCGGTCAACTGCGGCATGTGCCTTATGCGGCTCATTTCGTGACATCATATGCGGTCAACTGCAACATCATGACAGAAGAACATAGAAATGACCAAAAAAATGCTTTTGGCCATAACTTCCTCATCCGAAGTCAAAATCAAGCGAAACAAAAGCCAAAACCGCATAAAATTGAATTCTCTACAACATAGAACCATTAGTTTTCAAAAATAACCAAGTTTTAGAGATCAAAACTAAGAAAAACCTAAAAGTAACAAACTTAGATCTACAAGAACCCATCCATCAAATCCAAAATGTCAAGTTCTAAAGAGGCTTAGAATCAAGTAAGGAAGAGAATGGAACAATAAAATTTGAGATCCATCATGAAGCAAGTTCGCACTTGCCTAAGCTCTCTCTCTCTTTCTCCTGGTGGTTGAAGAAGTTATGATGGAGAAGAAGAAGATTAATGAAGAGAGAGAAAGGGGAATGGGTTAATAAAGGGTAGTGGTGGTGGTAGGTAGGGGGGTTGGTTCATAACCAAACCAAGCCGAACCAATTCAAGCCAAAACGAACCAAGATGAATCATGGCTAAGCAAATAAAAATACCCAAAAACTAAGCAAGGAGACATACAATACAAGATAAAATACGTACACGTATTCCAAATACGTAATACGAACAACAAGCATTACAACTCTACCCACCTTAAAAGAATTCCGTCCTCGAAATTTAATCAAGAGGTTAGAATTACAAGGACAAGCTATACTAATCACAGGCAAGCTATACTAATCAAGCAATCAAGAAACTATTCATGCAAGCACGGAATCGAAGCTATGAGGCATAAGAAAGATATTATACCTCACGAGTCAAACAGGTCGGGATATCGCGATCGAATATCATCCTCACGCTCCCACGTTGACTCACCCAAAGAGTGATGACCCCAAGCAACTCGGACTAACTTGATAGTCTTGTTCTTGAGTGTCTTCTCTCTTCGATCCAATATAGACACGGGCCTCTCCTCATACGAAAGGTTGGTACCAACAACCAATTCTGAATGATCCAGGATGTGCCTCAGGTCCGGGATATACCGTCGCAGTTGGGATACGTGGAACACGTCATGCACCTCACGTAGCGACGGTGGAAGAGCGAGACGATAGGATACATCTCCTACTCGCTCCAGAATTTCGAACGGTCCTATATACCTAGGACTAAGCTTTCCCCGCACGCCGAAATGAATGATGCCACGGTTAGGCAAAATCCTCAGGAATACATGGTCGTCGACAGAAAACTCAAGAGGGCACCGATGAGAATCGGTCCAATGATGCTGGCGATCTTGGGCAACTCGAAGATAATCTCTGACTCTCCTGACCACCTCAACGGTCTGAGAAATCAATTCTGGACCGAGCATCTGCCTCTCTCCGACATCATCCCATGCTAGCGGGGATCGACACTTCCTACCATACAGTGACTCGAATGGTGCCATCTGGATACTAGCTTGGAAACTGTTGTTGTACGAGAACTCCACCAGGTGCAGGTGATCTTCCCACGAACCACCAAAGTCGAGTATACAAGATCTCAACATATCTTCGAGAGTCTGGATCGTACGTTCTGACTGGCCATCTGTCTGTGGGTGATATGCTGAACTGAACTGGAGGCGAGTCCCCAAACTCTCTTGCAGGCTACGCCAAAGTGCGACATAAATCTTGAATCTCTGTCCGAGGTGATACTGACTGGTATACCGTGTAATCTGACAACCTGCCGGAGATACATCTCTGCTAGCTGAGCCGTCGACTGACCAACTCTGAACGGAAGAAAGTGAGCCACCTTCGTGAGCCTGTCTATGACAACCCAAATAGCGTCTCTGCCAGCCTGGGATCTAGGCAATCCAGTCACAAAATCTATGGTTATGTGCTCCCATTTCCACTCTGGAATTGGCAATGGTTGAAGTAGTCCAGCTAGTCTCTGATGTTCAGCCTTAACTTGTTGGCAGACTAAACAACGAGAGACAAATCGAGCTATCTCCCTCTTCATGCCATTCCACCAAAAGTGCTGGCGGATATCACGATACATCTTCGTGCCACCGGGATGAATAGAATACTGTGAAATGTGGGCCTCTGCCATGATCTTCTGTCTGATATCTTCGTTGGGTACATAAAGACGCTTACCATGTCGAAGTGTACCATCTTCATGGATACATAACTCTTATCTTCGTCCTGCCTCATACTCTGCTCTGAGTCGCTGAAGCTTGGAATCTACTGACTGCGCCATCCGGATGCTTTCGATTATAGTAGACTGAACTTGCATGCTGGCCATCAATATCATATTGGTAGGGAGGACAACTTCTATACCCATCTTCTGAAGATCGGCTAACAGCTCTGGTTGTGCTGTTATAAGTAAACTCCAGCTCTCCTGCTCAATGCATCCGCAACAACGTTGGCCTTCCCAGGATGATACTGTAGGTTGACATAATAATCCACAAGAAGCTCCAGCTATCTCCTCTGACGCATGTTAAGATCCTTCTGGGTGAAAATATACTTCAGGCTCTTGTGGTCGGTGAAAATCTCCATCCTATCTCCATACAAGTAGTGCCTCCAAAGCTTAAGTACAAACACTACTGCTGCCTGCTCCAAGTCATGGGTTGGGTAATTCCTCTCTTGATCACGAAGTTGTCGTGACGCATAAGCTATTACCTTCCCATGCTGCATCAGAACACATCCTAAACCTCTGCCCGAAGCACAATACACTGAGAATCCTCCGGTTCCATCTGAAAGTGTGAGAATAGGAGCCGTCATCAAGCCTCGCTTCAATCTCTCAAAAGAATCCTGGCACTCTGCTGTCCAAGCAAACTGTACATCCTTGCAGGTCAACTGGGTCAATGGCGCTGAAATTCGAGCAAGGTCTGAAACAAATCGTCGGTAGTAGTCGGCCAAGCCAAGAAAACTGTGAATTTCTGCGACTGTGCTAGGTACCGGCCATGACTCAATAGCCACGATCTTCTGGGGATCCACTTCAACTCCTCCTCGGGTGATGATATGACCCAAGTACAAAATGTGATCGAGCCAGAACTCGTATTTACTAAACTTGGCATACAATTGGTGCTCTCTGAGAATCTGAAGAACCACACGAAGATGCTGCTGATGCTCCGCCTCACTCTTACTGTAAACCAGGATGTCGTCTAGGAACACAATCACGAACTGATCCAAATAAGGCATAAAAATATGATTCATGAGGTCCATGAATACTGCTGGCACATTGGTTGCTCCAAATGGCATCACAAGTAACTCCCAATGTCCATATCTCGATCTAAAAGCTATCTTCGGAATGTCCTACTCCCTGACTCTGATCTGATGGTATCCTGATCGCAAGTCGATCTTCGAGAATACTGCTGCCCCGTTGAGTTGATCAAACAAGTCATCTATCCTCGGGAGAGGGTATCTGTTCTTGATTGTCACTGAGTTCAAGGTACGATAATCTACACATAATCTGGACGTACCATCCTTCTTTTTCATAAGAAGCATCGGGGCTCCCCAAGGCGATCCACTAGCACGAATGAATCCCTTGGTTCTGAGTTCTTCAATCATCTTGTACAATGTCTCTAGCTCTGACGCGCCATCCTGTAGACTCTCTCTGACACTGGGGCTGTCCCAGGAATCAAGTCGATGGTAAACTCGATCTCTCGCTCGGGCGGAATCCCTGGAAGCTCTTCTGGGAAAACATCTGGAAATTCTTCGACTATCCGAGGCAACTGCACTGCTGCTACTGCCATCCGCAACACTGGAGGAGAAGGTTCAACTTCGCCTCGGGAGAAGAAAAACTCCGGCTCGCTTGGAATGCTAAAAATAACCCTGCCAATGTGGCAGTCTATCCTAGTATACTGGTCCCTCAACCAATCCGTCCCTAAGACCACATCATAATCGGCCATCGGAAACTCTATCAATCTAGCGGGGAATTCTCTATCGCTAACTACAATCCGACACAAGGAAAACACTCTATCTACTCCCACAAGTCCGTTACCAGTAAGTATATTGAGCCTTACTGATAATGACTCGGGCTCCAATCCTACCCGTGTCATGAATCGTGCAGACATAAATGAATGCGATACACCAGAGTCAAATAATACTGAAGCTGGAAAGGAGTTGACGAGAATAGTACCTGCCACTACCTCTCCTGGTGCTATTCCTTCTTCTCCCATAGTCAAGGCCAGCACTTGACCATGTCCTCTGGGTACGGGTCCCCTCTGCTGATAATTCCTCTGCCTGCTCTGGATCAGGGCTTGGGCTTGGGCATACTGCTGCGGTCTCTGCTGCTGGAATGCCTGGGCCTGCGTCGGCAATGGCCTCGAAAACGGGTACTGCAGCTGCTGCTGCTGGATTGGTGCTGGTCCTCTAACTGAAGGACTAGAGAAAGCTGATGAACTCCTCCTGTTCGGGCAGTTCCCAACCCTATGGTCCGGGCATCATAAACCAAGCACAAACCCTGTGCTTTGCGACACTCTGATACCACATGCCCTGGCTTCCCGCAGTGTGAACATCCCACTGCGGAAGACTGCTTCTGCTTCTGCTGCTGAGGGTGCGTCGGGGTGGAATGCTGAACCGACGTCAATGAGGCCGCCCACCTCGGAGCTCCAATGGTCAAAGCCTTGGCTGCCGGGGCTGGTGCTGATGACTGATTCATCTGGCCGTGAGATCGCTTTCGACCTCCGGTCCTATCCACGATCCTCTGGGAGGTATACTCATGCCTCCGGGATGCTCTCAATACTGCATCAAAAGTCTGATGCTCAAACTGCTCCACCACCAATAAATCTCTAGATGGAGCCCCTGTTGGAACCGCTGGGCTCTATCGAACTCGATCGCCACCAAGGTGGGAGCAAACCGACTAAGCCTGGAGAACTCGGCCGCATATCCATCGACCGTCCTGTCCATCTGCTTCAGATTTATGAACCTCGTCTGTAGATCATACCGAGCTACAGCATCAAAATACTTGGTCTGGAATCTCTCCCTGAATACTGTCCAGGCAATAGGGACCACTAATCCAACGGCCTGTGCCGCCCACCAGCTGCGGGTAAGATTTAGTAACTGCAGGCGCACCACGGCCACCTTCTCATTCTCTGGAGTCCTGGCTGCTTCTAGAATTACCTCTGTGTCCTGAAGCCATGCATATGCAGCGATCGCATCTTTACTGCCGTCAAAGAAGGGAGGGTTCAAGCGCTTGAAGCTGTTGGCCGTACTATTACCCTGATGACCTCCTCTGGTCAAAGCGTCTACCACCGCCTGGTGCAAGGCATCTCCTCGTCGATCCTGGGAGGCTAATAGTGACCTGATGAGACCCACCAACGTGCCATCATCAGGCTCTGCAGGCTGGACGGGCTGAACTGGTGGCTCTCCTCCTGTAGGTATGACTCTGGAGGCTACTCCTTAATGCTGGGCTTGATCTCCAGGTTGTTGTTGGTCCGCGGGAGGTGCTCCGCCTTGCTGATCGGCAGGTCTATGAACAATACTGCTGAAGAAGACGACATAGAAAACAATAAGGAAGGACCATGACAGATCAACGATACAAGTATGTGATCAGGTCAAGATTCTCAGGGATTTGAAGATACGAGCAGAGATCAATGGCGAATACTGATTGAGATATCTATTCGGTAAACCCTCACATATCTTGATTTACAAGACCTGCATGGGCTACCACTAAAACCATGTAACGCCCCAGAACCAGAATACTGGAGAGCGGGAGCATACATAGCCAGCTACGTATATTGTAGTGCATCCCACCTCGCTATACGGTCACGGCTGTCTAGATACATGAGGGTTTAACTACAAGCCAACAGTCTCCTATGGTCATGAACAAGCCCATTGTCTCAATCACAAGCAAGTAGTAACAGTTACAAGATGTCAGGGCACCAAATATACAATAGTAAGGTGTCCCATAAATTACATATTCGGATGATCATGAAGCTAGTCGTACAAAATGTCAAGACTAGCAAGAGTTTTAGTCAATACATGATCAACCCTAGGATTTGTCAATCATGTTACGGCCCGTAGGCAGACAGTAAATAAAGGTACAACCGAGCTAACAAGTGCTCGTCGGCTAAACGCCTTAAAAGAATAATTTTTACAATAAAGTGGGAGAACAAAAAGAAACCCACTCGTTGCCTGGGTTACGCCTGGTGGTCACCATCTGGGTGGAAGACAGGTGGATCCTCTGATGCTGCTCCGATATCTGGCCATACAAAACCAGCAGGGTCAGACCCCAGAAAGAGCAAGTACCACAAAGGAGGCTTCACTTAGGAACTAAAATCAGCATATCATAATAGAATATTAAAGATAAATAATAAATAAAGAACTGAGAATAATAGAGATAACAACAGTAAACTGAGTACGAAGAAACCATTCAAGTAGCCAGGTCACAACCCTTAAACCAAACAAGGACCGGGGTTGCAGCCCTTCACCTGAATAGAAACCCGTCTCAAATACTATTGGTACAGTAGAGACAATAAACGAAGAGAGGACACAGAACTGCTCCGAAAATCAGGTTACAACCCTTAAACCAAACAAGGACCGGGGTTGTAACCCTTCGCCCGAACAGAACTGGACCCCTGATTTTTATTGCTAAGACCAGCATAAATAATCATGGTATTAAGGTAAGGTAAAACATGACGAACATGGCATGGGGTTGAAATAAGGCAATAAACGAAGAGAGGACATAGAA
>JANAVB010001399.1:4368341-4740841 GCA_029216955.1 Iris pallida | reverse complement strand
TAGCGCGAGGCGCTTTTACTTGTATAGGCATTGGCATTTTGCGCCTGATACTTGAATAAAATCCTCCTTCCTCAATATATATATATATATATATATAATATATATGTTGTAACATAAATATATATTTTTGTATATTAATATGTTTGTTTTAAAAGGAAAATTATGTTTTAATTATACTCTTAATATTATAACTCATTTAAAAATATATACGTATATATTATTGCTGTTTTCGAAAACCTAGTCGCTATAAAATATACTTTACATAGATGTACACCTTATATTTTATAGGGTTATTTATGTTGGCATACTTTTGGGTTAAATTGAGATTTATTGTATCCTCCTTGGCGACGACCGAAATGGTCGAATGAGCCTTTAGCGAAACGTAAATGCTACTGGATATTCCCGTATGTTGAGGCGTAAGCTATTAGCAATATGTGACTGTGTGACCAGGTCTGAAACTATTTGTCCGTACGCTGCGACTTTAAATTATTTTAGATTCTGTAGAACTGGTTACTTGGCGCTCTGTATTTAGGTGTAGGGCACTCGTGCCTTCTGACTGGATTGTTCTCGGCTTTTAGGAGATCGTCGTAGCGTAGATTAAGATTTTTTTTAGTGTTATTTATTTTCATAAATATGTTGTAAGGGCATAAAGCCATTTTTCCTTTCTTTCTATGAGCCCTGTATTGTGTAGCTTAGGAGTAGCGCAGCTCTTTTCTGTGTCTTATATTGTTAGTATCGCACGCTAGTTTACCTACAATTCAAACCTCCCTTAGAATTATTGTAGATAGGTGAAGCCACACTTGCATGTGTGCTGAAGCCGGATCGTATGCTAGAATACAAATTGAATCTACCAGCCGGTCGCAAGTGTCTACCTATTCATATCATAATTGTTACATTGCATGAAATATTTCAATTGTTTCTATTGCATCAAAATATTTCAATTGTTTTCTTGCATCAAATATTTTAATTGTTTCAAATATGCTTTTTTTTCAACTATTGCTTAAAATGTTAGAGTTTGGAATTGTGTAATTATTCATTCCTGACTGGAAATTCATTTTTCATCATAGGCGAGTTTGAGGACGAAGATCTATTCTTTAATAGCTATTATGATCCCGACTTATACCCTGAGGAGTTACTATCACCTACCTTGGAGATAGCCGCCCCGGAGGCACCTGAACCGGCTACTTAGTTAGCCTGTAGTTGTTGTGTTTATTTGCTTATCTTCTCTTTTCCAGAACATTATTTGAAGTTGTAATTTTAGTTACAACTTAAGTTGTTTCAGTATTTTATTTTTAACTTCGGTTAAGACTTCTGTGTTTTGAATTATTAAATAATTTTTTTTTAAATTTCTGTAAATTTAAATGTTGTGACGTATGAGTTTCACTATTAATCAGACAGCTTACTTCCATCGTCTCACCACGACGTAGATCGGACATGATCCGACTTGACCCAAACATCTTGGGATCGGATCGTGACATGTTTTTAGTGGTAGCCTATGCAGGTCGACGAACAACTTTAGAAAAACTGACCAGAAATAATTAGAACACGTAGAACATTGAAACATTATGACTCATCACAATATAGGACCAATTTTTATTCAAAATATTTTCTTTATGTGTGTAACTTAGTTGGATTGCGTTGCTTATGTTGCTTCATTACCATTCTAGAGAATGCCAAAGGGAAGAACCACCCGTTCTGGCCACGCTTCTAAGGAGGCTGAATCCTCAGAGCACCGACCTGTAGAGTCAGCAACTGGCCCACCTCCACAACTGCTTACCTCTCATCCCCATCCTCCACCACCTCTCTGTTCTGCTTATGTTTCCATAGTTTATGTCATGCCACCTATTCCTTCCAGGACCGTGCCACCTCCTTCTCCTACTGGTGTGGTCCCACATGTCATTCCACCTGTAGGAGCTATGCCCTTTTGACCCTACCCAACTCCTAAACCTGCTTCAGGGTGTTCCAGAAGCCCAAAGAGCCCAAGCTGAGGTTCATCGTGAGCAGACCATGATTATGAGAGAGGACATGGAGAATGCCTTCAATGTTGCCATCGCTTCCCTAGGGAGAGAAGATGCAATCCCGACTGACCCAAGGCCTATTTTCGAGGTCAAGGTTGGTACCATCGAAAACTTTAAGAAGCTGGGACCAGGTCCCTTCGAGGGAACCGAGGGCATCATCTATGCTGAAGAATGGCTAGAAGACTTGGAGCATCTTTTCAGCGTCGCTCGACTTCCAAACGACCTCAAGGTTGAGGCCGTAGCACTTCAGGTACGGGACTTGGCGAGCATCTGGTTTAGAAACGAACCATGGTTCCAGATTTAGGGGATAGCTTGGAACAGCTTCAAGAAGCTGTTCAAGAGAAAATTCTTCCCAGATGCAGCTCTAGAAGCTATGGGGTAGAAATTCTAAGATCTAAGGCAAGAGAACCGTACAATCGACGAGTATGCAGTTGACTTCAGTCGGCTCAATCGATTTGCCACCTCCATGGTAGCTAACCCCGTAGATCGTGCCAAGAGATTTCATTATGGAATACGAGAGGAGCTTGACACCTTGTTACTTTAAATAGTGCCAAAACTTATGAGAAGATGATGAAGGTGGCACGGGGAATCGAAGCTAGCTCGTCTGCTCGTCCCAAGAGAGACTTTTCGGGATCTAGCAACTTCCAGGCCAATTCTAAGAAGCCCAACAATCACAGGCCTCCTCAACCACAGCAACCTCATCAGCAGCAACATCAGCAGGCCAGGACGCTTAACAAAGCACTCCAGCACCAGCAGTAGAAAGCACCCATCTGTGCTTACTACAAGAGGCCCAGACACAATGCAAAATCTGCGAAAAGAGTTTGGGACACTGTCTATCTTGTGGGTCTGCCACCCATCAAGTGAAAGACTGTCCAATGACTTTCACTCGGACTGGAGCAGGATAGCAGAGGGCTCCACTTCCTACCTAGCAGCAGCAATTCGGCCAGCATCAACAGAGAGTCGGACGAGCTTTTGGCTTGACAGTAGAGTGGCCGGAGCCGGAACGAACTAGAGATGTTATCATAGGTTCTATTTTATTACATTTGCATCCTACCCTAGCATTATTTGATTCTGGAGCATCTCATAGCTTTATATCCTCAAACTTTATTTTTGTACACCACTTAATCACTGGTTTTAGTAAGAGGATATGTAGAGTTATGACTAGCGGAGGAACTATATCAATCACCGAGACTTGTACCTGCCCTATCACCATCTCAGACCACAAATTCCTAATACCACTCCTTGTAATGCCACTCCCCAACTATGATATAGTCTTGTGAATGGACTGGCTGAGTGAACAGCATGGCTTGATAGACTGTCACCGATGTAGTGTCATCTTTAGTCCACTTGGAGAACCCGGGTTCAAGGTTGTTAGAGCACCAGAGAGCATGAGGAGCATCAGCTGCTCATCCATCACCGAGGAGACAACACCCCTTCACCCCATTATAGCAGAATTCATGGACATCTTCCATGACAAACTTCTAAGATTGACCCTTGACTGAGATGTGGAATTTTCTATCGACCTATTACCTGGCTTTTTACCCATCTCTCAACACTGCAATCGAGTAAATCCCAAGGAGTCCAATGAGATAAAGGACCAGATCGATGAGCTCAAGGCTCAGGGATTTACCAGGAGTGGCATTTCACCCTGGGAGCACCAGTCTTATTTGTGCCTAAGAAGTGTCACAACTCGCACCCGGATGTTCGGGCACGAGTACATAGGCTACGCCCAGTCTACGCCGCAGTATCGGCTGTCACATCCCTGAACCAGAATACTGGCAAGTAAGGACTGTAGAGCCTAAAAATCGAGTTATGCCATATTTGTATTACCCAGCAATCAAGTTGTGCCCCAGAAATCAAGTTGCGCCACTGTTTTGAAGCTTAAAGGATCAAAATGCGCCACTGATTAGGTTGCGCCTGACAACAGAATGTGCCCAAATCATATTGCCCCTAAGTCTACGTGGCGTCTGACATTAATTGCCATCATTGCCTGACAGCACTGATAGCTGACAGCACAATAAACGAAGAAAATCTCTTCGAATCCATCAAAGCGTGCCGCTCGAGAAGATTTGGTTGACAGCTGTCCTGTACACCCTGTGAGCTACGCCTAGGCGCAATCTGAATAAATTCCTAAGTTGCGCCTAGGCGCAATCTGAATAAATTCTTCTCATAACTGCCACGTGCCTATGTACTGAGTTATGTTTAGGCGTAACCCAATCAGGCGCAGTTTGACTTATTGACTGAAGCTCGCACAACCTGATAAAGTTGAGACAACTTATATTCTAAAATAGGATGACATGGCGCATATGCCACTAATCTCTCAAAACGTGTCCACTATTCTGTACACGACCATGAACATCAATCACATGATGCCACGCGTCTAAATACAGTTAGTACACGATTGTGTAACTGAATGGAAGTTAGCGCAACATAAGGTTGGCGCAACCCAAAGTGGCGTAGTTCAGCCTCGCGTACATCAGAATAACTGCTAAGATAGTTATTTCTAGAACTCTATAAATAGAGTTTCCAATCATTATCAAGGCATGATAGAGATCAAGTACTCTTGTTAAATTGCTGCTGCATTCTCCAGAGGCTCTAGTCTTCAAGTTCATATAGTCCAAGGGATAAAGTGATCGTCTTCTGATCAGATTCCTAAAGTTATACTTCCCCAGAATTCATTGTACTATTGTACTCTTTTTTTAGCTTGTAATCAAACTTTTGTTTTTGTAAACAAAATGGCGACTTTGCTGGGGATGACTTTTTCCTCCGATGAGAAGGTGACAACTCAATGTGATGCTGCGTCGATCGTCAAGGCGCAGAAGACTCTGGTTGTGCAAGTCAACTAGACAACCTATGAAGATATGATCAACAAGAAGAGCAACAAGCGTACTGTGGCTATCACCTAGAACAAAATTGTATGACTCCTAAGTCTTCTACAGTTGTTGTTGCTCAGGCGCAACCTGTCTCTGTTTCCCAGGTGCAATCTGTCTCTGTGGCTCACGCGCAGTCTACTTCTGCTGCCCGTGTGCAGTCCACTCTTCCTGTTCCTGTTGCCCGTGCGCAGTCCAATCTTCCTGCTGCCCGTACGCAGTCTAATCTTCCTGCTGCCAAGGCACAGTCCAATACTCTCTTTGCTTCCAAGGAGCAACGTACTCATGTTGCTGCCAAGGCACAATTTAATGCCAAGGTGCAAACTGTTGCTAGGGCACAACCAGTAGCTCATATGGCTATGGCGCAACCTAAACCCTCAATTGTCCAGGCGCAGTCTGCTTATCATGCTGCTCTGGCGCAACCCACACTACCAAAATATATCGATTTAGCGATGGCCAGATCCGTCGCCCATCCGTCGGCAATTTGTATTAGCGACCGATCACTGACGGATCTTGGTCAAAATAATCCGTCGGCAATTACCTCGTCGCTAAGTAGTCGTCAAGCGACGTATTAGCGACGGCTTTTCGTCGTCACAATACGATGCATTAGCGATAACTTTTCGACGGTCTTTCGTCGATTTCAAGTATTAAATACTGAACTGTGTAAAGGCTAGCGACGGATAACCCGTCGGTAAACCGTCGTAACAGCGTATCAGAAGGTATCGTTCCGTCGCTATTCCATCGAATGTCGTCGCTAACAAAGGACGGATTAGTGACGGAATACTGACGGATAATCCGTCGACCATGTTCTGGAAATGCTTGGTATTTCTAGAACCATGGCGACGGATGGGTCATCGCCATTCCGTCACTCATCCGTCGACGAAGCGACGGACTAGTGACGGATAATCCGTCGCCATTGTTCTGGAAATGTCATGCATTTCCAGAACCTTGACGACGGATGTTCCGTCGCTATTCCGTCGAACTTTGTATTTCCAGAACCTTAGCGACGGATTTTCCGATGCGAATCCGTCGACCAACCGTCGCTAACTGGAAATAGTTTCAAATCTCCAGGTAGCAACGGATATTTCGTCGAAAGGTAGTCGGAAACTGGAAACATCTGTCGCTAAGCGGTCACTAGTCTGTCGCTAACTGAGATTTTTTTAAAAAAATGCAAAGCTTTTCCTGTTCACACAAATATGCATAAACCAAACAATCATATAGATCAAACAATCACAAAAATGCACACCAATTATCCAACAATCATATAGACCAAATATATAATGCACACTAATATAAAATTATCACAAATATTCTAAAATCATAAACTAATATCCGTCGTTATAATCCGAAATTCCCACAAATATTCCAAAATTCCCACAAATATTCCAAATTTTTTTAATTACAATACTTTAAGGAGGAGGAGGAGTTCGATTGCCCGGTGGTGGTAATCCCTGCTGCGACCGACGAATATACTGCTCTACTAGGTACAGCGACAAGTCATCGTAGACACTACTCGGAAGTCGGCGTAGCTGCTCTGGCGATATGAGATCAAGGAGTACCGTCACAGTCGGAGGCGGTACCAGAGGGGCAGCAGGGTTGAAAGAAAGATGACCGACGGAAGGACCGGGAGCAGCAGTCGACGGACCGGCACCAGTAGATGACGGATCGACACCAGCAGCAGACGGACCGACAACAGCAGACGAAGGCAGAAAGTACATGGCAATTTGCTCCCGCAAGGACGACACCGCCTCGTGCAGCTGCTTAAGCTGCGACCTAACATCATCGTTTGCCGGGGCCGTGGAAGGAGGCGGTGTCGGTAGAAATCTCTGAGTCGTCATGTGCAACGGCCCTAGGGAGCCGACTCCGTACAGGTGCCCTTTCTTAAAGCCGCCGACGGTATCTACGAACAAGTCGTTGCGAGCGGCCAAAGAAGAGGGCGTCCGAGCGGGCGTCGTTTCACCGATATCCTCGGTCTTAGTTAACTGAGCCCGACTAAGGGCCTCACAATACGCAGCCTATCAAATAAATGTGTTTTTATTATAAGATTTACCTAAGTTGTAATCTAAATCCTATGTTTCACTAAGCTAAGTGTGAATCCTAAATTTACCTAAGTTATAGTCCAAATACATTTAATTATAACGTAAATCTCATAAACATAAGTACTTATATCAGTCTCCTTGGCCCTCTCGTCGATGAAGCTCTCGTCCTTCCGTCTCTTGTGTGTATGCTGGAAGATGTCGTACATGGTGACCGATTCTGGCGCCCTTCCCTCTTTTACCGCCCGTTGGGTCTGTATACGAAATTTTCGTAGAACTTAATTAACTCCGTATATTAATAATACCTAATTCGATAGTGAAATAAATTTATGGTATCTCACCAGATCTGCAAGCGTCGCTGCGTGGGGCCTGGATCCTCCCGTATGAAGCCTCGCGGCCCGTCGGTTCGCCTTCGCCTTCTCCGATTTCTCCTTGTACGCAGGAGTATTCATCATATCTAAGAGGTCCTCATAATAGTCCTGTCGGATCCAATTCGGCCTCGTCTGCCCTATTTTCAGGTCATGAATCATATCCCGTATCTTCTTCGAGGCAGCGCTTTTGTAGGTCCTGCGGATCGCGTCCTCGCGATGGGGGGGCCACCAGTACGTCGTCTAACATACAAATTCAATTATCACGTAATTTAAAAAATGGTTGATTAAAGAGTAACTAATAATTAACTAGAAGATATAGATATATACCCTCAACACGTCGAGCCAGACGTACTTCAAGTTTGGGGGCACCGACGAAAAGTTGAGGTAGGGACCATGGAAGTTAGCCCTGATAATTTCTCGAAGAGCCCTGGCAACATTAAACGGAAAAAACCTACAAAGAAGAAACGACTGGATTATTAACTTGAATAAATGAAAAAAATTTAATAAATTATCTTAAATTTACTTACGAGGTCCCCGCGGGCCATAGCTCTCGTCAAAACTCGCCTCTCGGCCTCTCTGGTGCCGTCGGAGGATCCGCGGGTCCGCGCATGTACTCCCCAGTAACCGGATGGAACCGAGTATAGGGGTACTCTGGGGCCCACTGTGCAGTAACTGGGGGATCCACTGGTGGATCCGCTGGTGGGTCCCCTGGTCGGTCCGATAGCGGAACGGATCCGCTAGCAGATCCAGACTCATGCCTCGATGAAGTAGTAGCTCGACGGCAGGATGCGTCTGTGCCCGAGGTACTCTCCGGGTCGGGCTAGCTGGATGGAGTCACATCCCGGGAAGATTGAATGCGACCACGACCACCAGCACCACTACGACCACGACCACGACCACGACCACCGCCAGCACCAGTACCACGACCACCACCAGAACCACGACCACGGCCAGCCATCATGACCTATAAATAGAACACATAAACATAATTAACAATATAAAAAAGTAAATGAATATAAAATTCTAAACTAAAATATCCATACCACCAGTAGGGAGACGAGTGCCGCCGCGACGAAAAAGACTAGGAGTGCCATCTGCAATAAGTAAATAATCGAACGAAAAAAACATGAATTCACGTAATTGCTTTTAAGAGGTCAAACTTAATTTACGTAATTGGAAGTATTTTTAATATACAACAATATTTAACCTAATCATCATCTTCGTTCTCATGCTCGGCCTCGTCTTCATCATCCTCCTCCTCCTCATCCTCATCCTCATCCTCATCCTTATCTTCATCGTCGATTTCATCTGTATCCTCATCCCATCAAATTCGTCTTCTTTTTCCTCTTCTTCTTCTTCTTCTTCTTCTTCTTCTTCTTATTCTTCTTCTTCTTCTTCTTCTTCTTCTGCCTCAATATTTGGGACAAGACGTCTCTTTCTCCCCTGGTTGACAGCTAAGTCTTGTGTATCAACCTCTTCCTCCCTCTATTTTCCTCAACAATATCTTCAACATCCATTGTATCCGAGTGTTGTCCCAAGTATTGGGACTTTTCGATCTGGTCCTCTTGGTATGCTGGGTCTCCAACGTTGAATGTATTTCTAGATTTAATCTTGCATACTGCCTACCAGTCAAATCGATCTCTTCGACACCTTGGGTAGCTTGTATAGTAGACTTGAACAGCCTGATTTGCTATTGCTAATGTATCGGACCCTCTATACCTCCTGCGATGATTTATATCGACAAATCCAAATTGTTTATCGATTCTCCAACCGATATTTGGTGTCGTATCGAACCACTCATATTTGAACATCACAATATACATATCATATGGGCCAGTATATTGTAAATCTATAATATCCCGAAGCACTCCATAATAGTTAAAGTCCGGTTCGTCGTCATAGATGGTGCCTCTTATGCAAATACCGGAATCCTTGGTACTGATGCCGTCATTGATAAATTTGACATTTATAGCATTCTGAGTTGCCTTAAACCTGAAGCCATTAACGATATAGCCTGGCCAAGTCTTTGTTTGTCTCTTCGGTCCCAATGCCAGATAACGAACACTCTCATTAGTGAGTATTATTTCAGGCAATAAAACCTGTAAATAAATATTTATAATTTAAATGTTTTAGATTATATATTTCTAATCTCAGTTACTTACGTATTTTATAAGAATATATAAAATCAACCTCAATTATAATCTCAGTTACTTACGTATTTGCGAAACCATGACGGAAATGTACAATCAACCTCTTTTTGAAGTCCCTCATCGGTAATATCGGGTGTCCTCATTTTGACTTCATCTCTAAATACACTATTAGAGAAAATAAGAATATATAAGTGTAGTAACTTACTTCATCAAATTCGAGATTATAACGAATGCAAGTGTACTAACTTACTTTTCCAAATCTCTCACTTCTTGTATGTCACAGTTTAACAAGACATATCGGTGAGCGGCATCATACTCGTCGTCAGTCAACCACCATTTTTTACTAGCCCCAACAGGCTTGCCCCTTATATTGAATATACCTCCATCCTCAACGTCCTCGTCACTCCTTTGAGGTCTATTTCGATTTGTCTTAACATGAGTATCGAAATAAATGGAGCAAAAGTTTGACACCTCTTCGATAAGATATGCTTCGCATATCGAAGCCTCTATATGAGCCTTGTTGTCAACTGTGAGGACCCTAATTTTTGGCAATTATTTTTTTATTTTATTTTATAGTATTTATAATTATTAGGTTATATTGTATATTTAATTACGATTTTATATGTACTTTTTGTGTCTTTGATTGTTGGAGCACACGACATGCCCATCTTTCGAAACGTCCTTTATGAGTTTTGTAGTAGACAGGATGACCTTCAATTTGACATATCATGTCCCATCTGAATTTATCCCCTAGCATCCTTTTGACTTCGTGCAACTTCGAGTCAAATTTAGGCAATTAGATTATTTACCATAATTCCATACCTAGCTTCCCATGTGAGTTCGGAACTCGATATAGGTCAAAACTATTTGACCCAATATATGGTTTTGACCCATTTTGAGTCTACGACATACATGCTAAGGGTGCCACTCAATCGAGTTTATATGTGCTATTTATTTGCGAATGGCACAAGAGACTCATTAGTTAACTTTTCGAGTTCGACTTGACTAGAAAATATATTTGGACCCTAACCTAGCCAACCCCACTTATAGAGCCATGATAGGTTGCCATGGCTTAGTATAATTATTTTGATATTTATTTTTGGATGTTATACATCCAAATTAATTTATATACAATTATGCATATATATATATATATATGATTATATTTATAATAGCCTAATATTTTATATAGATATGGCCTTAGTCATGGTTAAGTTCTAAGATGCATAGCGACTAGGAATTTTGGTACGGTTAGTGTAGTCGTGTGCTTTGACTAGTATATTAGCCTTGCTAGGGAAGGCCCGGTCATAGCAATGTCCCAAGTAGGAAAACAAGGTAAAATTGTGACTTAACCCCCACCGATGATTTATTATTAAATTATTGACTTTCTAGGAGACCCGGTTGTACCAATTTAGTCCCGACTTGACCCAAACCAAATCCAAATCTAAATAGACATGTAGTACTCTCAAATACCTTCATGTTGATATATATTTTGTATATATATCTTATTAATATTAATATGTTTTCAATTTTAGAAAGTTTCTATTTATAGGAAGTGTCAACGTGTAATCCTAGTATAATCCTTGTTGGCATTAGTTTATATTTGACCCAAAGTCCAACCCAAACCTATGTA
Organism: Iris pallida; assembly: GCA_029216955.1. Lineage (NCBI taxonomy): Eukaryota > Viridiplantae > Streptophyta > Magnoliopsida > Asparagales > Iridaceae > Iris > Iris pallida. Next base: position 4,729,763 of record JANAVB010001399.1, on the reverse strand, counting down.
GGCATGTTGGGCATTAATATATATTAATAATCATATATATTTAATATTTATTCAGATTTAGATTGCATTTATATTTAGAAATCTAACTAGTTCCATATTAGGAAACCCTCCATGCAAATCTTCTTTGTATTTTAATTAAATCTAAATTTAATATTTAAAACTTATATGCTTCTTATCTAATAATAGCACATAGATTTTAAATTAAGCCTCCTTCAATAATGACCATTGATTATAATATTTAAACAAATTATATTCCAAATTTAGCCTTATTGATAATCCTACTACTATCCAAATTATCTTATTCTAACATGTCCAATCTAATCATACTTAAATTAAATAATACATATCTATCTTAATTATATATATATATGAATATATGAGTATCTCATAATTCTTATGTTAAAAATCATGCACACCTTCTCTTTTTCGTCCAAAAATATTCTCCAAATTTGCTAGAAAAGTCAGCCACATTTTTTTACCCGACAAAGCAACTTAGAAGGGCCATATCTCCTAGCTCGGGACTCGAAATCGTCCCAGTTTTTTTGTTGGAAGTGTATCAAGGTAAGCTTTTCAAAAACATATTTTAATAGACAAAATTCGTTCTGTAGATTTTTGTAAAATATTTTGTGTATTAGATTCCCGAAAAAATAAACATGTTTCGATATTTTCGCGATTCCTGGAGATTCCGGAAACGAAAATGCGATCCGTTTAGTTTTTCAAAAATCTGATACAAAGATCTATAACATCTCCTAACTAAATAAATCTAATAGGTACAATATTATTTATAATTAGATAATAGACTATTTTCAGCATCCGAAGATGTTTGTTTGGACCTTAGTTCCTTGGCAGTCGTTGTTCCACCTACTTTCCGGTCGGATCTTTGTCACCATAGTGCTCATGACCCAGGCAAGTACACCTTGCCAAACTCTACAGAATTTACATGCTTTCCTATATTTTCAGTGTTTCTTACTTTGTTACATATCTCTCTTGTTTTCCCTCGTGATTCTTTCTAGTTACACGTGCACGTAGATTTTGATTTTTCTTTCTATACTACTTGTTCTATTTTTTCTATCTTGTTCATGTCTAGTGATAGTATTGATATGCATGTGCTATGTTTCTCCTGACCTGCTTGACCTGTACTTGACTTGGGCATGACTAGATAGGATTGATTTCCTAGTACCTTAGGAGAGAATGTTTTATTAGCCGTGGCTATCCTCTATTGTTAGTGCCTCCCCAGGCTACGATAGAGAACCTATTATAGGACTGTTAGTGCCTCTCCGGGCTACGGTTTTAGCCACGATTAATATTACATTCTCATGACATGTCACCATCTATAGAGTTCTTTTATGTGTTGTAATTTCCTCTACTTGTTTTCCTATTTTTCTTGCATGTTATTTACTGTACAGTTGGCATGTATATTATGTGTCTTGCTAGTCCTCTGAGGAACTGGTGATCTCTTCGGGTATTAGATGAAGGTATGGTACACCGATGGAGGATGATTGCTACACCGAGACTGCAGGTATATTTAGTTGATGTTTTATCTTTCTCTTCCGTGATTAGATTTTGTCCTATATTTGATTCTTGCTACATTATAGCCTAGTCTTGTACAAGCTTCTATTTTTCTCTAGCTTGTTCATAATAAATGTATTATTGGGGATCCACTTTAACATATTTATCTATTTTAGAATCAGTGTATTATGGTCTGATCAGTCTTACTGCACTTGATTCGTTATTGTTACCGATATTTAGTGGATAGAGATATAGTTGGTCTAGAATAACCAGACAGCTTATACGTATTCGAGCCGGGCTGGAGTCCTCTCGTTGCGTAGCTGGCATGTATACGTATCCTAGTCCTACGTATTTTGGGACTGGGGAGTTACACCAACTTTCTTCTTTAGATGGTGTAGGTATCTAGAGAGACAAATTATCTTGAAAATTAAGAATGAATTTTAAAACCCACTAAAATTCAACTTATTATATCAATTTTTATGTACCTTTTAAATGGGTACTTCCATCGATAATGAACAGATGTACCGACACGGACTTCGTATGCTAGATGAATCGGTAGATGCTCCATGCTGTCGAAGAAGCCAGGAGGAAATATTTTCTCCAACTTGCAAATTGTTAAGATAATCTTCTCCTCACAACCATGTGTTGCACAGTCAACTTAGTTGAACAAATATCCCTAAAGAATATAGATAGTTCGGCCAACAGAACCCATACAGTAGAAGGCAACAACTCTTTCAAAGCAATGGACAGTAATCTTTCCACAAACACGTGGCAGTCATGACTCTTCATTCCCGTTAGCTTGCGTTCATTGAGATCAACGCATCTAGATAAATTCGACACATAGCCGTCAAAAAATCTTAAAGTAGATACACACTTACAGATTATTAATCTATCTTCCTTGCTCAATGTGTATTGTGCTATCGGCTTAGTTATTTGTCCACCAGCTCCCTTTTATATCAAGTTTAGATAAGGACACTTGCATATCTCAGCAATGTCTTGTCTTACTTTTGGATTGTCCTTCGTCTTTCCTTTAATATCCATGACGGTATTGAAGACATTATCGAACACATTCTTTTCGATATGCATAACATCAAGATTATGCCTTATAAGATTATCTTTCTAATAAGGCAAGTCCCAGAAGATACTCCGTTTGGTCCAGTTATGGGTTTGTCTAAACCCATCGACACGATTGTTCGATGGATCTTCCATTACAGTAGGCAAGTCCTTTACATCTTCCCAAATATCGTATCCCGACAATCTGGCAGGCGGATGAGAAAATTCTTGTTTTCCAGCTCTGAACGCGTCCTTGTTCTTTCTCCAAGGATGACTCGTGGGCAGAAATTGATGATGACAATCAAAGAAAGAAGTTTTTCTTCCATGCTTAAGGCGAAACGCCTTACTATTTTGTATGCATATCGAACAAGACATGGTGCCATGAGTACTCCATCCCGATAGCATACCGTATGCGGGAAAATCATTGATTGTCCACATCAGTGAATCTCTCATCTGAAAGTTCTGTTTCCTGGAAATATCATAGGTCGCGACGCCGATCTCCCACAGCTGTTTCAGCTCATCCACCAACGGCTGTAAATATTTATCGATATTCTTCGTCGAATTTTTTGGGACTCGGTATGATAGCTGCCAAGAACATATAAGGAGTCTTCATACACATCCGTGGTGGCAGATTGTAAGGGGTCAGAATGACCAGCCAACAGGAGTATTGAGATCCCGACTGCCTGAAAGGGGCGAAGCCATCAGAACATAGCCCCATGCGTACATTTCTAGGCTCTGCAGCAAAATCTGGATGACGAAAATCAAAATATTTCCACGTCTCTCCATCCGAAGGATGTGACAATTCTCCATCGTCCTTTGCGCGTTCTTCGTTGTGCCACGTCATGTGTTCTGCTGTATTCTGAGACATATACATCCTCTGCAAGCACTTCGTGATCGACAAGTAATGCATATACTTGTAAGGACGTCGTCTAGTTGGCTTTCCTTTTTCCCTGACTCGCTTGTAACGATCCGCATTACAGAAGCTGTAACTTTCTATATCCGCGTTCTCCTTATAGTACAACATGCATCCGTTGCGACAATAATCTATCTTCTCGTACCCCAGTCCCAGTTGTCGGAGCATCATCTTCGACTTGTAGAAGTTTTTTGGAAGCTCTTTTGATTCCTTCGGTAACACCTCATTGATTAGTTGTATAATTCGATCATAGCAAGTTTGTGGCAAGTTAAAATCGGACTTTATATTCAACAACCGCATCGTCACTGACAGTATGGAATATGGCTCACAACCAGGATATAAAGAAGTTTCAGCATCCTGAAACATATCATAGAACTCCTTCGCCTCGGGATTAGGATCCTCCGGATCAAAATTAGGCCCTGCCGCGTCGTACACCATATCTCGTGCAAGATTCTGCAGGTCTCCATAATGAACAGAGCATTCGTCGTCTTCGACGACAAAATCCGTTACAGCATTATCATCAAAAGCATAAGCAGCAGCATTCGCAACCTGTCTTTCCGCATATAGTTCACCTTGCGATGACCACAGGCCGTAATCATGTACGAAACTCTTACGGGTCAAATGATCTCTTACACTCACCAGTTCTTCGTAACGTCTATTGCGACAATTACGACATGGACACTTGATTTTGTTACCGTCCATATACTGAGCTTTGCTCATGACATACTTAAGAAACACTTCCACGCCTGCCTGAAAATCGTCACTCACACCTATTCTGCTCTCGTGTTATCGTTTGTACATCCATGTACGATCAACGAAATAACGATCCATCACAGATTGGATGTGAAAATCTGCATAGTAAGACAAACTAAACAAAATTAGTATATAATCATGTAACTGGTGGATCCGCTGGTATATAGGCCGGATGTACTTAGTATCGACCGCATCAGACTAGTATCGGTCTATCGGTTTGGTATAGGCCGTATCAAATTGGTATTGACCTTAGCAAATTGGTATCGTCCTATCCGATATGTATCGGCCGTATAGCTAGGATTCGTACCGGCCTTATCGATTCGGTATCGGCCATATCCGATAGGTATCGGCCGTAGCGACGATATGTATCGGCCGTATCAGATTAGCATGGTGGAAGGTTTAGTAACAACTGTACTTAGATTTTTCTCTTCTCGAGCTAGAATACCATTGCAAGAGAGTCACGAGAGAGTAAAAAAATCTCCAATATATTGATGTTTACAAGAGTGATTGGCCAATTACAGTAACATACATGCTGCATTTTCCATCAGGGAATGAGAGATTGAAAGCAATAACATATAGAGTTGTATTTCGAGAGAAGAACTCGTACAAACTCTTTGTGAACAAAGAGTTTATAGGAGTTCGTCTTCTTCCGAAATGCAACTCTATATGTTATTGCCTTCAATCTCTCCTTCCCTGATAGAAAATACAGCATGTGTGTTACTGTAATTGGCCAATCACTCTCGTAAACATCAATATATAGGAGATTTTTTTTTACCCTCTCGTGACTCTCTTGCAATGGTATTGTATCTTGAGAAGTGAAAAATCTAAGTACAGTTGTTACTAAACCTTCCACCATGCTAATCTGATACGGCCGATACATATCCGATACGGCCGATACCTATCGGATATGGTCGATACCGAATCGATAAGGCCGGTACGAATCCTAGCTATACGGCCGATACATATCGGATAGGATGATACCAATTCGCTAAGGTCAATACCATCCGATATGACCTATACCAAACCGATATACCGATACTAATCTGCTACGATCGATACTAAGGACATATGGATACCGATACCGATACCGATAGTTCGATACCGATACCGATAGTGCGATACCGATACCGATAGTTCGATACCGATAGTGCGATACCGATACCGATACCGATAGTGCGATACCGATAGTTCGATACCGATACCGATAGTCCGATAGTCCGCTAGCGATACTGATAGTTCGATACCGATACCGATAGTTCGATACGAATACTGATAGTTCGATATCGATACCGATAGTTCGATACCGATACCACGAAGTCCAAATGAATCCTCTTAAGCGTCGAGCATGTTATACACGGTTCAACTTGACGAGTCAGTAAATATATATATATAATTCATGGTTTAAAGTATCGGCCGATACCGATCCGATACGGCCGATACCGATACGGTTTGGCATGTTCCGATCCGATACCGACCGATACCAAATATTGACCGATGCCGACGTTGGGGGTCTTTGTTCCGGTCAATTCGGCAAAGAAAATTAAACAACATAGGAATAGTCCGATACCGATACCGATATTGTGAACCTAGGTTAAAAGCATAATAAGGTTGTAAAAGCATGTAAAAGAATCCGATACTACCGATAATTATTTGTTTTCCAATTCCAAAAAATCTGATACTCTGATCCGAAATATATATATATATATATATATATATATATATATATAGCTAAAATTAACTAACTAACATTTACTAGTTAAATAGCATAATGCTAACCGATTCCGATACCGGTACTTTGAAACCCGATAATTTTAATTAATTTTAAATTTAGCTATATATATATATATATATATATATATATATATATATATATATATATATAGCACAATGCTACAATTTTTTTTTTCTTTCCAATTCCCTGACAACCCAACATTAAGACAAGCCCGACTCAACACCCTCAACCAACCCGGTCCATCACAAAACCTAGCCTTATAATATTATTAGCACAATATGATATGGTCTATGTTCCCCAAAAGTCTGTGAAAGGCCAAGCACTAGCTGATTTCTTAGCAGCTCATCCTGTGCCTGAAACATCTAAACTCTATGACGAGATTCCAGACGAAACATTGGAATCAAATATGATCTCAGAAGAATTTTCTACTTGGCATTTATTCTTCGACGGAGCTTCTAGAATTGGACCCGGAGGCACCTTGTTGTTGGAGTAGGAATTGTTTTTGTTTCACCAGATGGATTAGCTATTCAGAGAGCTTATTCCTTAGATGAGTCGTGCTCCAATAATGTAGCAGAATATAATGCCTTGCTCATTGGACTCCAATTAGCCAAACAACTGGATATTGGCAGTTCCAGTCAAAAGACAACAAATGGTTGTTATCTCTAATAGAGAACTATTTTGTATTAAAAACAACCATAATATTGAATTCAGTAATTCAACTGAAGTCAATGTCATTAGTGAAGACTGGAGAGCACCTATCATCGATTTTGCAGAACATAACATATTGCCAGAAGATCCTAAGGAAGCTACATGTATTCATCGCCGATCGCTTCGATTCTATTATAATCATACTACCAAAACTCTCTTTCGAAAAACTTTTGATGGGTTACTCCTGAGATGTCTTGCTGGTGATAAAGCAAAGTAGATATTACGCGAAGCTCATGAAGGTGTTTGTGGAGCACATCAGCCCGGTCCTAAATTACAGGATCGTATCCGACGTATGGACTATTACTGGCCCTCTATGGTATCAGATGCCATTGACTATGCAAGGAAATATCGTGCATGTCAGATTCATGCAGATTTCATTCACCAACCGTCAGAGTTTCTTCATCCGACTGCTGCCTCATGGCCCTTCGAATCTTGGGGCATGGATATAATTGGCCCTATCAATCCTCCTTCATCTAAAGGACATCGGTTCATTTTAGCTATAATCGATTATTTCTCTAAACGGGCTGAAGCTATACCTTTAGCTGAAGTGAAGACCAGTAGTGTTATCAACTTCATCAAACATCATATGATATACAGGTTTGGTGTACCTCATCGAATTATCCATGATAATGACCATAATTTGTCAGCCAGAAGTTTAATAGGTTCTATGATGACAACAGAATCAATAATATTGCTTCTACGGCCTATAATCCTGCAGCTAACGGGTTAGCTGAAGCATTCAACAAGACTATTATCAAACTCCTTAAAAAGTTTATTTCTATTAAAAAACGTAATTGGAGTGAGAAACTTGGGGAATGTCTATGGGCTTATCGCACTACAGTCCGTAATCCTACAGGTTGTACACCTTTTTCTCTGGTATATGGGTGTGAAACTGTCTTACCTCTGGAAATTCAAATTCCATTCTTGAGAATTGCCATAGCTAATGAACTTACCACAGATAATAATAATCATCTTCGACTTCAAGAATTGGAGGCGCTTGATGAGAAAAGGCTACTGGCCCAACAACACATTGAACTTTATCAAGCCTGGATTATAAAAGCTTTCAATCGCAAGGTCAAAGTGCGAACATTTCAAGAAGGCGAGGTAGTTCTTACAGTCAGACGTCCTATGACTATGACTCATATGAGCAAAGGCAAGTTCGGTGCGAAATGGGAAGGTCCATATGTGGTAAATAAAGTTTTCTCAAATGGAGCCTATCAATTAACAGATATGGATGGCAGAGTTGCTATGATGACTATCAATGGCAAATTTCTCAAGAAATATTATGTATAAAAGCAAAATGTACTTCGTTTCAGAGAAATAATATAAATAAAGTTCATTTTTATTCAAAAGCGGAAAGGAATTACATAATATTAAGGACAGGGACGAGGACCCGATCCTTCTTGATTAAATACATGGTTTGCCACTAATTTAAACATCTCGTTGTCTGAACATACTAGCAACTCGCAGGCATCCTCCATTACTGCTTCTTCTTCGACAGTCTTCCCAGGCTCCACCAGCTTGGCAATCAAGTCCTGCTCTGATGCAGGAACAGTCGAGCCTTCACCCACTTCTTTCTGAAGAGGCACCGAAAGTTTAGCAGGAGGTGTCTCGGTCGTTCCTTCGATCTTCGGAGTGAGCAAATCTTTGGAAGACATTTTGTACAGAAAGAAAAGAAGTTGATGGCATCTATGAAAGTTTTGCTCTATTTTATAGATAGTACGACTAGATAGTCGGTTTCGAGAACCGATGCGACTTTTACTCTTCAAAAGAAGTCCAACTTTTCGTTCATTTATGACTGTTCATTCATTCATTCCCTTCCTCGACAATTGAGATGACTGTTCATTCATTCAGTGTCTTTTTTTCAAAAAAAACCGAAGTGACTGTTCATTCATTCACTTTCTTTGACTTATCATTTATTCATCCATTAATCCTGGCATTTATTATCTTTATTTACTTTATTGTAAATAACAAGATTTCACGTCCTCCATACCTCTGAATTCTGATTACTTATATCAGCAACTTGTTACGTCCCTATTACCTCTGATAAAGTTGTCTATTGAAATAACAATATTGCTAAACGTTATATTCTGCCACGTCCACATTACCTCTGAGCAGATATAATAAATATTGTTATTTTCTAAATCAAGAAATATATCATGTCCAGTACCTCTGAATGTATTTTCTATTCTATTACTTATATCTATAACAAGATATGCAACAAGTAATGGAATCACATAAAAAGTTTCTCATTTTATTTCTATTTTAAAAGGGATACATTATAAAAAAAAGAGACAACAAAATTTGTTCATTCTACTCTGAAGGATAGGTAAGAAGTTCTGCAATTTGCTTCTTCGGAACCTGAACTCTTTCATCACGAAAATTTAATACTCTCTGTCTGGCTTCAACTCTTCCTGATTCGGGATCGAAAGGTTGTAGGGCAGCAGTTCGACGTGTTAGTTCTTCATTCTGAAGATGTTCAAATTCCTTCTTCTGATCCTTCAGAGCCTCCATTTGATCAACAGCAGATTGGTGCAATTGATTTTCTTGTTCTACATTCTGCTTGACAGTCTGGAGTTCTGCTTGAAGCTCAGCAATTTTAGCCTCCAAGTCAGCAGCCTTTTTCTCTTCCTCTGCAGCTTTAGTCTTGTGACTTTCAGCAAAAATAGCTGCATCAGCAATTTGGATATCTAACTCGGAGGATTGTCTATTGAAAGCCAGCAAAAATGCCTCAAAATTGGCTTTACTAGTTTCTGCTTCTTGGGCTATAGCCTCATATTCAGTATTTATTAGTTGTTCTATATCTCCTCTTTTAAGCTCTTTATAAGCTTTAATTAAGCTCTCCAGTTCATCCAAATTGTGCTCCAAAAATGTAGCCTGAGCCTCGTCTCCTTGGCTTCGGATACCTCCAATCAAAAATGTAAAGGGAGTTCCGATAGTGCTGAAAGGGACATCCTCTCTTTCCATCACTCTATAAACTAGGGGTTCCAGAGACGTAAAGAAGACTCTTGTAAAGGAAGCCACCACAAACATGCTAGTTGCCATGGCTCCTGGAGTGGCTACTATGTCCACTGGAGTCTTCACAGTCTTAGTAGGTGGAGGCACTTCATCTTGAGCACTAATATGTGAGGAGCTTCCCTCCCCTGCTACAGTCCCTGTAGGTTCTTCTGTAAATCACATATGTCATTTACATTAATAACATATAATGATTGAAGGCATTTCGATAAATAGATTATGCTTAGAAATTTACCTGAATTGGGTACATCAAGAAGAGTCTCAATAGGTCTGACTGTCTCTAATTAAAGCTTTGATAGTGTCTCTGCAGACATAGTAGCCTGACTGCTTCCTGCTCCAGATTCAGTCTGAGGTGGCAGGATTAGTGGAGTTTGATCTGCTGCTTCAGCTGCCAACCCAGATGTTTCAGGCTCCTCAGCGATTACAGGTTCATCGATCTCAGGAGGATTGATATGTTCCTCACCGTTAACCGCATTCTCCTCGTCTTCAGCAGTCGAAGGATCTTCATCAGCTGGGAGTTCATGTGATGATGGTGCATCCACTAAAGTTTGTTTTTCTTTAGTGATGTTATTCCAATCATCATCATATGTTCCATCACCAAAATCACAACCAGCTAGGGCTTCAATCATCACCTCCTCAGAATGAGTATATTCTTGAGTTTTAGGAGTATCTTATAGAGGCAAATCCTGCTTTGGAGAGGAGACTTCTGGACTCACAGGAGTTGGAAATGGAATTGTTATCCACACTGCAGCAAGTACATTTATAGGAACATTTACTATCATGGTGGTAGTAGGAGGCTGGACATCTGCTGAAGTAACCAATATAAAGAAAGAGATCAATTTAATATATATCTTTTATAGAAAAAATTGATATATTAGGGTGTGTCACAATTTTGATATTACCTTCTTGAGATGGTTCTTTTTTCAGTAATTACCAACTTCCTTCTGACCTCTCTGGGTAGTGATGCGACCGGTTCTGCAACAGCTCCAGTACGATCACTCTCCGGATCGATCAAAGAAGTTGATGTTCCTCCCTCTATGGCTCTCCCCGGCTTCTGAATAGAAGGAGGAGTGATATCCTTCTCTCCAGACGAAGAACTAAGAAGCATCTGTTTTGATTGAGAATGTGTTGTTCTCGTGGTCACTGGTTCATTGATAACCAGTGACGTTCTTTTCTTCTTCTCCGGAGCCCTTGGAGAATCGGGTATATTATCCCACTGAGGAGGAGCAGTCGTCTCCTTATTCTTTCTTTTCTTTAAACCCTTAACAGGGGATTTCTCCTTCCGCACCTTTATGGATACGTCCAGAGGATCTTGCACTTAATCAACATACTTCATTAAAATTGATGCCTCCAGTGGTTATCTGCAGGATCTTTGTCTTCTACATCTTTGAAAGACTGAAGAGTATGTTTTCCTTGTTTGGATCTCTTTTCAGTTGCGAAGCTGTGTACAGGATGGAAATTTTCTGCAAATGTGTTTGCTGAAGTATAGAAGTTTGCGTATGTATATAACATACGCGGGCCTTGTAGAAGATTGTAGGGCATGGAAAAGATAGCCTTTGTACCTCGGGCGTTATAATAGCTCCAAGCCCAAGCCCCATCAATGAGATAACCCTTGGCCTGTAGGCAAGTGGTGGCATTACCTACATGAAGCTGGTCATATCCAAACTGGCGTGCAAATCTACTCGGCAAGTATGGTTCTAGATATCACTCATCCTCAAATCTGTGGACCAGGTGAGAGGGACAGTTCGCCTTCAGCCATGAAAAAATAGGTGGGCTTAAACGGAGTGATCCTTCAGCTAAGTCCATCATTTGTGGAGGCATAGTTTCATATCTATGAGGAGGCCCAACAAACAAAAAATTCCATCCTGATCCACGGTTCAAAGCAAATCTATACTCTAAAAGAGCTGTATATTGCCAATGAGCATTGGAAAAGCGTCTGACGAAGTCTCCGTCAACAGTTTCCATATCCGGGTTCATCAAACAAGGATGGTGAAGCAATAGCCATCCAAATAGGTAGGTGTATGGCATCTCAGTGCGAGGGAAATCCTGCCTTGCCGTTTTGTCATTCAGCATGGTCTGTACAAAAGAACGCAATCCTGCGTTCAAGCGGCAAGTCATAGCCGATAAAAGATCCATCTTGTATCCGAAGATAAGACGTGTTGCAGCAAACAAGACGCCTCGATGGAATCGGTCGACTGCACTGGCTCCTGGGACTATAAAGTGCCGTAGCCATAAAGATAGAAAACCCGCTAGCTGGGCTTCTTGAGACATAGGTTTGTAACCCTGTCTAAGGTAACTCTGCAGAGTTTCGCCAGCCTTGAACGGATCTAAGTCCTCAGCCAGTGTGACATATCCATGATCATGTTTTTCCATCAAATATTGCATATCACTCTTATCAAAAGGTTCAAAGAAACGAGGAGCACATGCTTGACTGTCCAGTGGCTTGTCCTCCCGTATATGACCCAAGAAGAGATATGGCATCCACTTGGTGATGTAACAAGTACCCACAGTGGCACTTTTGTAATAGAGCGAGCAGATCTTATAGTGGCACATCAATTCTTGGAAAACTGTGATCATCTGAGGATTCTTCTCTGCCAGAGCATCGAATTCATCATTCGTAGGCACATACTCTTCGTATGGATTATCGCCCATTGGTAGGCCAGAGATATATTCCATCTCATGAAGAGCAAATCATATTTCTCCATGGGGAGTCATGAAAGTCCCCATGCTTTTATTGTACCTCTCTACTAGAGCCAAGAACATATGAGCGTTCGGGCGAATGCCATATACTGTAGTGCAGATGGCATTGTAGAGACCCAGATCAATGAGCTTGTCTTTGAATTGATCTAAAATCCAAATAGACAAACTGCTCCAGCACTTCATCTCTGGGTTTACCAGACTTGTCATACGCATAGCACGGTCTAGATATTTTCCTTCAACTTTTGCAAATATATTTGCGAAAATAGGTTTTCTGACCGGAAGGAGCAAGGAGGAATCCTCGAAAGGGATGCAGCTTGGCCTCAAACCTCTTAGATGTGTACTGTACTTCTCAGAGGTACTATAAAAGAGGTCCCTGTTCTTTGGACCCAATTTGCAACAGATTTTGCCCAGTCTTGCCTGTTGAATGGGAGTCAGATCCCATGATATTCTTCTGGGATAGCTGGCAAAAGTATATTAGGATAACGCCATAGACCTTGATATTTTCGTAAGGTATACGACTTTATCCTCTTTGGTGAAAATTCTCGGCACACTTTCTTTGTCTTTGTCTAGGAGGCCTTCTTGATGGCATCTCCAAATAGAAAGACAGGTTTCTTGTGGACCACAGTATCCAAACTTTCAAGAGGTTCTCCATTCATTAAGTTCAACAAAGTTTGGTTCTCTTGGGCAATAAGGAGGGTTCGTCGTGCTTCAGGACCGTCGTACTGAGGGAACGTGACATGAGACAAATTCTCTCTGTACTCTGGGACATTGAATGTTGAAGCAAATCTTTCGGCATTTGGGTATTCCCTAAGATCAACTGCAAAGAAATACATGAACAAGAAAGTTAGAGGCAATAGGGATGTGCAAACTTTATAAAAGAGTAAAACTATTAAGTTGCACAAGCATCTTAGGCTGTGCCAACAATTGATTTGCGCCATATCCTGAGTTGTGCAACATCTTAGGTTGCGCAACAATTGAGTTGTGCCACATCCTAAGTTTCGCGACAACTTGAGTTGCGCCACATACTATGTTGCGCGAAACTTAAGTTGCGCAACATCTCAGGTTGCGCCTCCTACTTGATTGCCCCTTAACTGAGTTATGAAATATTTTTGATTGAATAAAAAGCTAAGTTGCGCAACAGCAAGCACAACACAGTTCGTAAGAACGAACAGTGTTCAAGCAACCACACCCTAAGAAGGGGTGGCGCAAAATTTATGATGCGCCACACTCTAAGAAGAGGGGCGCAAGTCAGTTCTATCCTTCGTAAGATCAACTCGTTCATCTTCGATCACCTTCCAGAGCTGGGTTTGCAGTTTCTCGTCGAGAAGAGGGTGGCACGTACTGAAGTACGTGAGTCGACAGAGCATGAGTTGATGGGGCGGCGACACCCTTTCCTTTGTTGGCGACAGTCTTCTTGGGGGCCATGACGTTGAGAGAGTAGTCGAAAAAGAAAAATCGCAAAGACTCAAAGGAGATTAAAAGTAAAAGTAAAGAGTTACAATCAATTAATCAAGGGTTATTTATAGCCTAGCTGACAGAATCCTAACAGTCACCTTAAGTTGCGCATAGAAAATCGTAACGATTTGCAACAAACTGCGCAAGATAGGCGCAACTTGACTCAGTCATTATCATAATTCAAAGTATTTCGAAGTTTTGTAAAATTCCAAAATTCGAAAACTTTGAAGGGGGTCTTGTAGAGCCTAAAAATCAAGTTGCGCCATATTTTTATTACCCAGCAATCAAGTTGCGCCCCAGAAATCAAGTTGCGCCATTGTTTTGAAGCTTAAAGGATCAAACTGCACCACTGATTAGGTTGCGCTTGACAACAGACTCGCCCAAATCATATTGCGCCCAAGTCTACGTGGCGTCTAAAATTAATTGCCATCATTTCCTGACAGCACTGACAGCTGACAACACAATAAACGAAGAAAATCTTTTCGAATCCATTAAAGCGTGCCGCTCGAGAAGATTTGGTTGAGAGCTGTCCTGCACACCCTGTGAGCTGCGCCTAGGCGCAATCTGAATAAATTCCTAAGTTGCGCCTAGGCGCAATCTGAATAAATTCTTCTCATAACTGCTACGTGCCTATGCACTGAGTTGTCTTTAGGCGCAACCCAATCAGGCGCAGTTTGACTTGTTGACTGAAGCTCGGACAACCTGATAAAGTTGAGACAACTTGCATTCTAAAATAGGATGACGTGGCGCACATGCCACTAATCTCTCAAAATGTGTCTACTATTCTGTACACGACCATGCGCATTAATCACATGATGTCACGCGCCTAAATACAGTTAGTACACGATTGTGTAACTGAATAGAAGTTGGCGTAACATAAGGTTGGCACAACCCAAAGTGGCGTAGTTCATCCTCGCGCACATCAAAATAACTGCTAAAATAGTTATTTTCAGAACTCTATAAATAGAGTTTCCAATCATTATCAAGACATGCTAGAGATCAAGTACTCTTATTAAATTGCTGCTGCATTCTCCAGAGGCTCTAGTCTTCAAGTTCACATAGTCCAAGGGATAAAGTGATCGTCTTCTGATCAGATTCCTAAAGTTGTACTTCCCCAGCATTTATTGTACTCTTGTACTCTTTTTTTAGTTTGTAATCAAATTTTTGTTTTTGCAAACAGGGACGGACCAGGCTAGCTACGTAATACCAAAGTACTCCAGTACTCTGAGATAACGTATAAGCTGTCAAGACATGAGAGTTACTACTACAAGCCATCAGTCAATCCTAGGTCAACGATCCTAGGTATCTCAATCACAGGCAAATATACAAAGTGCAAGAAGTATGATCATCAGACATAAAATAGTAAAGCATCCTAAACTATATATACATGGATGATCATGAAGCTAGTAATACAAAGTGAGAACTATCAAGGGTAATAGTCATACATGATAAGCTCTAGCTATAGTCTAGAATACGCAAATCATGTTTAGGTCCATAGGCTACATGTCAAGATCCCAAAACACGAGCTAAATACGTGCTCGGAGGCTAAACGCCATAAAAGAATAATATACATAACTAGTGGAAGAATGATATAAGAAACCCACTAAGGTACTTTGGTGCTCCGGGTAGTCACCGCCGAGTAGATGGTACGGAAGATCCTTCGGGCCCCTCTATCTGATCTGGCCAAACAAAACCAGTGGGGTCAGACCCCCAGTAGCAAGTACCACAAAGGAAGCCAAACTTATGAACTAAAACTAGCAATAACTCTCATGACAAGATATAGAGACAGAAATAAGTAAATGCGGATCGAGACTCGTCCACTACCAATTCACTAATTCCGATAATAGAAAAGACAATAAGTAAAGCATCATGTGACGTAAAGTAATTAACATGTGACATATTGTAAAGTGTAGCCATGCTAAGTAAACGAAAGCTCGAGAATATATGAAATCAATTGGTCATGAAAGCATGTGAGGTAGTTGGGTCATGAGAGCATGGTGACTTAGCATGGGGATCATATATAGCTTGTAAGATAACTGAACATGTGAGCATGTGAGATAACTGGACATGTGAATATGGGAGACAACTAGGACATGTAAAATATAGGGTAACTGGGACATGTTGGCATGTCACGACCCGCACCCTTATGAGGGGCACGAGCACGTGGGTACGTCCAGCCTATGCCGCAGAATCGGCAGTAGAACGCTGTATATAACGTCTGTAAATACTACGACTAACAGTTTAAATGTACCTGTACAGTATATACTCTCCGAATGGAGGTGACATAACAATACAGTCTCAATCACAGAATAAAACTAAGGTAGATAGCTCAGAAGGAAAGACATATGATAGATGAAAGAGTAATAAGTCTACAGTCTAATACAAGCCCAGATATATACAACATCACAGGGTATCAAAATAGAATATAGAAACTACAGTCTGATAAAGCTAGCTGGATCGCAGTCCAGTCAAACCTAGCTAACCTACACTACTCTGGAAGTACAAAATCTAGTGGCGCTACTATAAGGCCACGATCCAAGGCTACTCCATCTAACTCGAGCCCATAATAGGACGAGCAGTCCGTATTAGAATCATCTGTAATATATCATAACGGTATTCTGTCAGGAAAATGAGCAAGTACAAACACTAACAGTAGTTCCATGTGAATTGACAAGTTCTATAAGAGACAGTATAATGAACTACAAGACAAAGATAAATGAAGACTTGGGAACCATTCGGAAGCCGAGTTACAACCCTTAAACCAAACAAGGATCGGGGTTGTAACTCTTCTCCCGAGTAGAACTTAGTCTCCAATCAAGGTACAATGTAAAGGCATGTAGAGCATGTGAGTAACTGTATATCATGCATGGTGAGAAAGTACTGAATATAGAACAGAATAGAATATATGACAAGAAAAGTAAATATAAAATATGCCTCGAATATTATAGCCTAATGTGATCGGTATGGGTCAAGAATCAGGCTTCCAGCCGACCGGCTACAAGTACGTGGACTCGGCCCGGCCGGGATGGTAAGCTATGGAGCAAGTAGTAGCACAGGTCAGGCTATACCCATCGTGAGGTGAGGGTATAGCTATGATACAAGTAGTAACTCAAGGTGGGCATTGATCACACTATCTATAATATTCCCCATTCCCCGAATAGTATACGGATCCGGACATAGCACGTCATGACGCGGGATTCCCAAAGAGGGGAGCAAGTCCTCTTCAGGAATCGACGTCAATACAAGTACGAGAATCAAGACCAACAAGTACCCGTATCCTAAGAAATCCAGGAATGACATCTCATGACAGGAATCCGACAATACTAGTCCGTGAACTATCGTGTCT
The DNA here is from genome assembly GCA_029216955.1 of Iris pallida. Lineage (NCBI taxonomy): Eukaryota > Viridiplantae > Streptophyta > Magnoliopsida > Asparagales > Iridaceae > Iris > Iris pallida. Next base: position 4,712,579 of record JANAVB010001399.1, on the reverse strand, counting down.
GAGAATCAAGTAAGACACTACGACTGAATCGGATATAGTAAGTATCAAGACAATAAAAACTATCAGTGAATGTACTCGCCTGCTGTCCTGAGCTGTATGGTATATCAATGCTCAGAGCGGTAATCAGGAACCTAAATATGAAATACTGTATGTTAATTTAGGTTTAAACAAGTTTAAGAATGATTCACAATGAATGATATGCATCTAGGTCAAACTAGGTCTCACTGAGTCACACTAAGTCCTGTCAAGTCAATCTAGGTCAAATCAAGTTATATCAAGTCAATCTAAGCCAAACCAAGTCAATCATAGGTCATACCAGTCATCACAGGTCAAAACAAGTCGAAGAAAGTCAAACGGGGTCAAGAGTTAGCCTACAGTTGACTTTGGGTCAACTGGTCAACCCTGGTCAACTCTGGTCAACTCTAGGTCAACTCTAGGTCAAACTGGTCAAATGTTGACCAACAGTTGACTTTTGGTCAACTGGTCAACTCTGGTTTGGATTTGGTCAAATCTAGACAAAGTGTTGACTCACGGTTGACTTTTGGGTAAAAAGTCAACTCTGGGTCACCGGGGTCAAGACTAGGTCTAGGCAACTATTTTTAACTATTACCAATCTCTACAACCCATATCCAAGTCCATCTTGGACTTCGAAACTCATATCTTGGCCGTAGGCCAATATCCTATTTTGCCCTTAAAAAGGGTAAAATTCTAGCTTAGGCAATTATCAAGTTAGCCTACCTACGCTTGGTATTTTGACCCGAGCTCCCTAGGGTAGTAAGGTACTAGCCTATACATATATTACCTACCAAGATACCTAGGTAAAGTGGGCATCTAGTCCATGATACGGCCCATTGCCGGTATCTTGAATATTTCAAGATACGCAATGGTACGGCGCGATACCGGTGCCCTACAACCCCGATTTCCACTCGGGAGCCTACCCGCAAAATCTAAATCACGTATTCTTGCCCCACGCCAAGTTTCAACCCATTCCGATACTCCGAGCTCCGTTTCGCCCTCTAACTCGATTTTTCTCTATTTTCTATTCTAGCCTTCTTCCTATTCTTCTAACTTCTTCCAATCTTTCCTTCTAACTTCTAATTCCTTAAACTTCTTCTAATCTTCTCTACGTATCTATCCATATATAATACATATATATATATATATATATCTATATATATACATATATACATGTACCAAAGGGGGGGTTAATAGGCTAAACACCAAGGGGGGTTTTAAGGCCACAGCAGCTGCTGTGGCTGCTGTTACTGCCACTGCTGCTGCAGCTTCTATTGCTGCTGCTGCTGTTTCATCTTCTTCTCCTCTTCCTCCTACTTCTCCTCTTCCTACTCTATATATATATATATATATATATATATATATATATATATATATATATATATATATATATATATATATATATATCTATACATATATATATATATATATATCCATCTATATATATATATATATATATATTTTTTCCATCTATATATATATATATATATATATATATATATATATATATATATATATATATATATATATATATATATATTTTAATATATATATATATATATATATATATATATATATATATATATATATATATATATATATATATATATATATCTATCTAACCATCTATATCTATATATCTATGTATATATACACACAACACTCACACATCTATATATATACATACATATACACCCATATCCATATACATATATAAATACACACTCATATCTATATATATATATAAATACACACTCATAACTATATATATATACATATTCATATATATATATATATATATATATATATATATATATATATATATATATATATATATATATAATACAAACACACACACACCCTCACACAACACAAACACACACACATTCTCACCACTCTCATGACACCCATCCTCATGACACTAAATACACATCAATATATATACACACACAAAAATACACATGTATATATATATATATATATATATATATATATATATATATATATATATATATATATATATATATATATATATACCACTCTCTAAGGATTAAACCCTAATAAATCCTTAACCTATTTTTCTAGAGAAAACCTACAAATTTGTGGGCAAATGGTGGAGAATGAGCTCCTCTCCATTTATTGTGAGGGGGTTAAATGCAAATGAGAAATAAATGAAGAAATAAAAGCATACCTAGATTGGTTGGTTGGAGGAAGAAGAAAGACTTGAAAGGAATTGAATTTGAAAGAGAGAGAGAGAGAGTTGCTTAGTGGAGAAGAAAGAGGGGGGGGGGGGGGGGGGCTCTCCTCTTGGCCGGCCAAGCATGGGCATGGGTAGGGGCACTTGTATTTACAAGTTTGCCCCTCCCTAAGCCTAATGCTTAATTAAATTCCAAAATAGGTTTAGGAAGTTGCTAAAAATAAATAAAAATCATAATTAAACTAAATTACTCATGGGGGACTAGTCCAAACTCCTAAACCCTAAAGTTTAGTATGGTGGGCCATGGTTAGCTAACATGCTAATTACGGCTCAAGTCAAAATTTACCGGGGTCCCGAATTAACTCGGAATGTGATAAAATTCGAACCCGACTCCTATAATAATTAAATAATAATATTCATGAAATAAAATTCCCAAAAATATTATAAAATGGAAAATTACCATTTTACCCCTAACTGGGAAAAGTGAGGGTGACATGGCATGTTAGAGAAATGGTACGTATGGTCATGTAAGAACTATATAGAACGACCAATGATAAGATGACTTAGGAACTATTCCGGAATCCAAGTTACAACCCATAAACCAAGCAAGGACCGGGATTGTATTCCTTTTCCTGAACATAACTTAGTCTCTAATTATTTATCGGCAAAAATAAAACATAGACAATAATGTACTGAATTAAACAATCCGGACACTGCCTAGACAAAACTAGACTAGACTGGACTCCATACAACAATCACGGCCAGGCAATGAGTACGGCTTTATACATTAGCTAACTAGGGTTATCACAAGCCTAGTTACTAATAAGATGCACTTTTGAGAAATCCTTACCTGCCCTGCAGACTACCCGACTAATCTAGGCCAAAGCAAAGGAAAGTAATGGTGGGTACATTGTCCAGGAGACAAATATACCCTATAGTCATATAATAGTGGATACATCGTCCAGGAGACAAATGTATCCAAGATCTAATAGTGGGTACATCGTCCGGGAGACAAATGTACCCTATATACATATACAATGTACAATACTCGACGGTGCGCTGGAAGTGTGCTCATCATGACAGATAGCTCCAGCATTCTCGTTGGGCCCGGGACAAAGGGCTTGCAGGTAACTGGGAAAGTCTTTTCTCCCAATGATCTAGATAATCAAGCTAGTTGTTTGGTCCTTAACATTTTCTTATTGGATTCTGGGTGTGGCATTCCGTAGAACCCATCCTAGACATGATATGTAAGACTGGATAATACAAGAAAGTGTACTATAACAAGCCACAACAAAAAAATATAATGAGCTGGAAGCTAGGAGTGCGCTACGACGAGCCACTACAGAGAAAATAGGGAGTGCACCATGACATGCCACTATCATGTAAGCAAGGAAAGACATGTACAAGAGTGCACCACAACGGGTCACTATCTAGTAAGCAAAGAAGATATGTAACATGAGTGCGCTATGACAGGCCACTATCTAATAAGTAAAGAAAAGACATAAATCATGAGTGCACCCCGATGGGCCACTATCATGTAAGAAAGGAAAGACATGTACAAGAATACACCACAATGGGTCACTATCTAGTAAGCAAAGAAGATATGTAACATGAGTGCGCCACGATGGGCCACTATCTAGTAAGCAAAGAAGACATGTAACATGAATGCGCTACGACGAGCCATAACAAAAAAAATTTAGACATAGCATAGACTGCAAAGTACAATAAATCCGGAAAGACATGGCAATATCTATCATAGCATATAAGAAAGAATCGAAAGAAAAGACATGTCATGGCATGTGAGAAGGAATAAAAGTGAGTACGTATGCTAGTGTCAAGTGTACATAGGCTGTACAATTATTATCTAACTATACAAGATGATCAAGATGAGATCATGTTGTCGTGTTCAAGTTAAATACAATATTAACAAGTTATCAAGTCGGGTTGTCGCATTTTAGGTCAAATATAGAAGACAAGCAAAGAAGATCAAAAACTGTAATTAAAATTATTAATTGCATATAAACACCAACTAAAGTAAAACAAGAAGATTCTTGAAGCCAAGACAAGGATCTCCAACTTTCATGTTTTGAGTTTTTCAAGATTTTAGCTACAAAACAACATAAACATGCAAAAACAACCAAAAATAGCAATTCCGGCACATGGACAATTCTGGGCAAATTCGGCGCATGGGAATTCCTGCACATCCATGCATGGGAATTCCTGCACATCCGTGCATAGGAATTCCTACACATCTGTATATGAGAAATTCCTGCACATCCCTGCATGGGAATTCCTACACATCCGTGCATGGGAATTTCTACACATCCGTGCATGGGAATACTCACGTTGCGTCTTCAGTACATGCGCGTAAGGAACCTACGCGCATGACACGCTTGGAGTCAAAGGATGCGTTGTAGGGACTTCACGACGTATGGCCTCCCGGGCGCATGGGGGTTTTGGCGCATGGGGTTCGTCGTCCCCAAACAGCAAGTTCAGCCATGGAAGTTCCAAAAACTTGCCATAACTTCCTCACCCGAACTCGAAATCAAGCAAAATAAAGGCTAAAACTGTATGAAATCAAATTTTCTACAACATGGAACCACTAGTTTTTGGAAATACCAAGCTTTTAGGTATCAAAACCAAGAAAAACAAGAAGAAGCTTAAAACTTATATCCACAAAAATATCAATAATGCTAAGTCTACTACCAAAAGCTTACAACCTTTTTACAACCACTCACCCATGTGCTGACAAGTGGGCCATGGCCCACATGTCAGCAATGGGTGAAGGTTGTAAGAGGGTTGTAAGCATTTGGTTGTAACTGTAGCATTACTCCAAAAATATAAACATCAAAACCAAAAACTCCAAGTTCTAAAGATGCTTAGAATCATGAAAGGAAGAGAATAGAACAAAAAAATAACATTGTTCAAGATTGGGCAAGATGTACTTGCCTAGGATTGGAGGAGAAAATGAAGAGGAAGAAAATGAAAGAAAATGAAATAATGGAGGAGAGAGAGGAGTTGGGTTTGATACAAAACTCTCTCATCTCAAACCAAAATAAACCAAACCAAGCATAAGACAAGTTGAACCAAACCAAACTAAACCAACTTAAGATTAAACCAAGACAAGGCTAAGAAAGACAAGTCAAAATATAGGTCACCTGACAAATGTCAGAATCCGTATATGTACACTAAAAATATGTATAACGAAAAATAGGATTGACAGACATGCCATCGGTATACACTGGTATACTGGCAGTATGTCGATCAAGGAAAAAATCTATAAGTTGGAAAAAAAATTAAAACATTCCGAAAACCAAAAAAATATGAAATATAATACAAAAATACGTATCCGTATATAAATACTAATACTGTGAGACGAGTCTCACATCGGCGGTAGAACGCTTTCAAGTACCCAATAACTATCTACAACATCTAGGTGATCTATATCAACAATATGTACTCCAATCATAACATCTAAGAAGATATGAATAAGAAGAGATAACAGTAACACTAGAACATCTAGGATCTACTAAATAAACATATGAGATACGACAACGAAGCATGAATCTAAAATAAAGAAAGAATGGCTAAGAGCTTCCAGAAGACAACTCACGGTGAAAGAATATCGTGATCTGCCTCAGCTAGCATCATCATGTAGTCCAATAACGTGGGGCATAACAATTCCTAAAATTTGTCAACGTATCTAGTCAGGATGGGAACAAGTACATAAACTAACAACAGTTCCAAATGAATTAACAAATACTATAAGAGATAATTATAATGGGATATAAGATGAAATATCAAGACTGGAATATAAATATCATATGTAAAACTGGATATCATGTCAGGATATGAAATACTGGAATGTAAGCAATACATAAATATCTGATGTATAATGTAAACATAAACAGTGCCTTGAGATATTAGTGTGTTATGTGATCGGCTTGGGTCAAGATCAAGCTGTTCCATTTGATCGGCTATTAATCAAAAAATGGAAGAAAACAAGATCAGGCCGGCCATAATGAAAAGTTATGTGACAAGTAGTATCAGGTTAGGCTACACCCCACGTACGGTGAGGGTTGAGCTATGATGCAAGAAGTAACAGGAATGCAGGAGGGGTATTGATCACAAACCACTAAAAACTTCCCTCCCCGAATAATATATGGATCCGGACATATCACGTCATGACACGGGATTCTCTAAGAGGGTAGCAAATCCCCTTAGGAATCGGCGTCTATACAAGTACAGAAAATAAGATCGAACAATATACCAATATACCATGGTAACCCAGGAATGACATCTCATGACAGGATCCGACGTATACTAGTCCGTGTACCATCGTGTCGAGAATCAAGTAAAACACTACAACTGAATCGGATATAGTAGATATCAAGACAATAAAAACTATCAGAGAATGTACTCGCCTTATTTTAGTTGGAAGTCAACGTGCATGACATGAACGTATCGACACGGAATAGGTATGATGCTAAACTCCACAAGATGTTCCCAAATGACGGCACAGGCGGTTCCACTGAGTCCAAAAAAGTCCAAATAGCCTAGTTTGATATATAACAGTTTAGAATCAAGATTTGGCACGATAATAAAGATGAGGAAATAGGAAACGAAATAGTCGTGACTTACAATTTAAGGAAAAGAATAACTATAAATACATGTCTATCTACAAATCATTATAATATTTAGAAACTATAATTTTATTTAGAAACTATAATATTATTAGGTAATACTAGAAACACAAAATCATTTAGAGTTTTACAAAACCATATATATATATATATATATATATATATATATATATATATATATATATATATATATATATATATATATATATATATAAGCTAAATAAGCTAAATATATATAAGCTAAATATGAATTGCAAGTTGTAGATTATTAAAATATCAAGTTGCACCTCGTTATTCGTACATCGAACCTACGACACGCAAATCGAGACAAGGTGATCAACCGTAAGGTTAACAATCTTGTCATAGCGATCCATATGGTCATTTTGTCAATTTCAGCGATATGAGATCACTGGAATCGATTGATCTCAGTTTCATTGCACGAATTCCGAAATACGAACATAATAATAATTTATTATAATTAATAATGATACATAAGAAAATATCTACAAATGTTGTTGGATGATGGAACAAATATCACCAACATGTCCAGAATGGTCAAATTATTTAGGATAACCTATCCATAAGTCCAATTTAGACACAATGGCAAAAAGATAATTTTGGATCAAAATGATGTCCGTGTTGGACATACTTTGCACCAAAAAATGTGCCAGAATAAAAGTACACTAAACCTAACGAATTATATGTTCACGAATCCAGAATGACGATACGAACCCAACGGTATATCAAGAATCGGATTCCGATGAGTCGATCTCAAAATGGTCCGTTGACCAGGACATTAGAATTCTGGTTTGCACGAAAATACGTGCCAGCCAATTTCTACTAAGTCTGGCAAAGTATATGTTAACGAGTCTAGAATGACGATACGAACTCAAGATATATCCGGAATTGGATTCCGATGAGCCAATCTCAAAATGGTCCGTTGACCCGGACTGTGGGGCCCGCTTTGCACCAAAATACGTGCCAGGGCCCACGTCCTCCAAATTTAATAATTTTATATGAATTTGTGCCAGAACGATGCCACAGGTCTACTGGTGGTGTCAGAATTTGAATCCAGAGTTCCAGGTCCATAATTGGGATTTTATAAGTTGGAAATTACGAATTTGGATGGCCAATTTTGGCGTCAAATTCAATTAATCAAACAAGCTCACAATGAAACAAAACTTGAGGGGCAAGAAGATGGTTATACCAGCTGTACACAGGGACTAGTGGCACATCAAATGGAGTTACGACGACAGAGATACAAGTCGACGAAGTTGGCTCCACAAAACTGTCCAAAAAGTAACATAATTATTTGGGCAACTTGGCGGCCGATTTTGATCTATCAAACGATCGAATTAACGATTGAAACTTGACAAAGGTAAAGGGATATATACCGAGATTATGATGGAGGAAAGAGTTTGTCGATCGAACGGTCAAATTGTCCAAAAAATGTACGCAATATTGCTGTTCCGAAATACGATTTCTGAGTTCCAAATCGTACGTCACGACAGGATCCCGAGCCAAATGCACGAATTGACTATGTGGCTCGTCGGGGAGGACGACGACCATCCCAGCGGGGTTGCCCATGGTTGCCGGGGTAAAGGGGGTATCGCGGCGGCGGTGGTTGGCCACGACGGCGTGCGGTGGTGGCGGTGCCCCACACTGCTACTGCTGCTGCTCGTACTGGTCACGCCTCGCCATACTTGGCCGGTTGGGCTCGGGTCGAGCAAAGGAGGTGGAGAGAAAGAAGAATGGGTCGAGATGGTTATGCTGAGAGAGGGTGTGGGAGTGTGTGGTGTGGATTGATGGAGGCAAAATCAAGGTCTAGGATTTTGTGTAACTATATTAAGTTATATCTTAGGAATTTAATCCTTGGAGTTGTCATTGAATATTCTTGAGTGGGTACACTAGGTGTTTGGTGTTTGGTGTTTTGTAGGGAGATTGAGTGTTTGTATGCATGAGGGGGTAACATAAAGCTTGGGTTTGGTTCCAAGGAGTCGGATCGGGTCAAAATTGGGCTTGATGAAAAAAATGATTTAATTTAGTCATTTATCGTCACGGGGAAATAAGTAGCACGCGGGAGCTCAATTGAATGGGACACAAGTATTAGGTATGTAGTAGGCTTAATGTGGGTCGTATCCGTATCTTGGGTCGACAAGTTTGGGTCGAAAAGGTGTCCCGAATTCAAGTCGGAAATCAATGTGACTCCGTAGGATGAATTTAGATTGGGTCTTGTGTCAGAAAAGTTGTGCGATAAAAATGAAGCACAAGATGGTGTGTCTGAGTGGGACATGAAGGTCATGGGTGTAGGTGTCTTGACTAGATCATGCATGTGTAGTTGGTTTTAAGAAAACAACTAGTCTTGTGCTCCTAAATTAAAAGTCATGATAATGTGCATATAATAATCATAAATAAAAGTGAAAATAGTCAAATGGCCAAAATTGATCCAAAAGTTGCGTTATGCAAAAAGAATACAAGAGTACAAGTTTGAGTGGGACATGTTATATCAAAATATAGATAATTTTGTCTACTATAAACTCATGAAAGAAGTTTCGAGAGATTGACATCTCTGACACTCCAGAAATCAAAGTCACAAAAAAGAACATTTAATGATCAAAATAATTAAATAATAATATTTATTTAGAAAATTTTAAAATAAACCCTAAAATTCAGGGGGCTCACAAGAAGGACGGAACTATCCGAATGTTCATAAACTATCAGGCTCTGAACAATATCACTGTCAAGAACCGATACCCTTTGCCTCGGATCGACGATCTTTTCGATCAGCTGAGCGGAGCAAAGGTGTTTTTGAAGATAGACCTCAGATCCGGTTACCACCAAGTTAAGGTAAAAGAGGAAAACATACCCAAAACGGCATTCCACACCAAGTACGGACAGTACAAATTTCTGGTCATGCCATTTGGTCTTACCAATGCCCCTGTGGTGTTCATGAATCTCATGAACAAGGTCTTCCAAAAATACTTGGATCAGTTTGTTGTTTTCATTGACGATAACCTGGTCTATTCGAAGACCCCGAAAGAACACGAGGAACCCTGCGGATAGTTTTGGAGACTCTACGATAGAAGAAGTTGTAAAAAAAATCCAAGTGTTAGTTCTTCTTGGATAAGGTAGATTTTCTAGGCCACGTTGTTACAGGAGATGGCATCTCTTTAGATCTGAAGAAGATAGCAGCCATCGAGAAGTGGTCGACACCAGGTTCAGTTGCAAAAATCATAAGCTTTCTGGGCTTAGCAGGCTACTACAGAAAGTTTGTGAAGGACTTCGCCAGGATAGCTGAACCTATGACGAAGCTAACAAAGAAGAACGAGGAGTTCGTCTAGACTGAGGCTTGCTAGACATCGTTCGAGGAACTGAAGAAGAGGCTTACAATAGCACCGATCTTATCACTACCTTCAGGCACCGGTAGATTTTTGATCTATAGTGTTACTTTCGGTAAGGGCTTGGGTTGTGTTCTTCAGCAGCACGAAAAAGTAATTGCTTATGCATCTCGGCAATTACAGACTCACGAGAAGAACTACTCCACAAATGACTTGGAGCTTGCAGCAGTCATCTTCACCCTGAAGCTTTGGAAGCACTACCTGCATGGCTAGAGAGTAGAGATATATACAGACCATAAAAGTCTTAAATATATTTTTATACAAAAGGAGCTCAACATGCGCCAGAGGCAATGGTTGGAGCTTATGGAGGATTTTGATATCAACCTACAATACCATCCGGAAAAAGCTAATATGGTCATCGATGCACTTATCCGATACTCGATGGCAATATTCTTGACAACGAACCAGTATCTACTCGAAGACATGGAGAAGCTTAGATTGGAGGTTGTTCTGCCAGAGGAAGCTTAGTCCAAGATACATCGACCCATTCGAGGTATTGAGCCGACTTGGAGAATAGCAAATCGGGTGGTATTACCACATAATCTTGAAGGCATGCACAACATCTTCCATGTTTCGCAGCTGAGGCATTACATTCCAGATCCGAGCCATATTTTGGACCATTCGGTATTGGAGATTGGTCCCAGTCTTACAATGCCAGAGCAGCCAGTGGATATATTAGACCGCATGGAGAAGAAGCTAAGGAACACTGTAATTTTGCTAGTCAGAGTAGCGTGGTGTCACCACTCTCCGGCGAGTCTACCTGGGTGCAAGAGGCTGACATGAGGTAGAAATACCCTACTGGTTTTGAGGAATGACTAACCCTGTCTCTACCTTTAAATTTTGAGGACGAAATTTTCTAAGGAGGAAAGCTTGTAAAACCCAAATTCGATTTTAATTAATTTAGGTTAATTTTTTATTAGTGCAATCTTAGGATAATATTTAGTATTAGTATTATTATATTATTACTAGTATTACTATTTAGTCGGTTATTAAATTACTTTTTTCTTAAATTGGAATTATAGCTTATTGGGTTGTGTTTTGTTTGGACCCTAGCCCAACCCATTTTCTTTCCCAAATCCAAACCTTTTCTCTTAAAAAAACACAAAGCCAAAACCCATTTTTCTCACTCACCCGTTTAACCCCCACATTCTCTCTGTATGTTCATACATCCCTCAAAAATCTCACCATCACCAGCACTTCCAAAATTCCTCTCTGCCACTCCTCTAATCTCTACTACCACAAAAGCACCTATATTCCTCCTCTACTTCTTCAATAGCTACAACATCACCCCCATCATCTTCTCCCTTATCCCTCCATCTTTTCCCCTCTCAAACCCACTCCAGACCCCCTTTCGGCCACCTCCGCCTTCCCGTAGCCGTGCGCGCCTGATCCACCGCCAGCCCTCGTGCCGGACCCCATGTTTGCCCAACTAGCAGGCCATTCCTACCAGCTCCCGACCTCTACGTCGGACCCAAGGCCCAAGCCGCTGCCGCTATCCCGACCGTCCGGCACCCCGTGCTGGACCCGACCCGTCTGCGACCCACGGTCAGCCCCACGACCTCCCCTGGCCGCTGCCATTCCTATCCAGATGTATTCCTGAGGCCTTCGAGCCGGTGACGACGTACCGTGATCCTAGCCCGAGGCCACCCTTCGGATTTCGATATCAAACTTTTAGTATAATTCCTAAACCAAGTGTTTCGTCCCTCCCCGTAGTAGTCGATGATGATTCGGTCTCAATCTCGCTGCAGGATTCGATTATTTTATGTTACTTGTGTGGATACTCGAAATGATTATGGAATCGTTTGTCCAATTTCGAACTTGGGTATTGTTCTGTGAAGATTTGCTCTGGCCAGAATTGTTGTGTTGGTTGTTCTATTAGAAATTGGTTGTAGTCCGATTTCGGACTCGAAATTATGGTTCTGTAGTTGTTCTATGAGGTTTTGGCTAAAATTTGTGAAGTTGGGTTTTGCTGGAATTAGGTTTCTAGTTCTGTTATTATATTTGTGACTTCTTATAATATCAAACTTTCGGTATAATTCCTAAACCGAGTGTTTTGTCCCTCCCATAGTAGTCGATGATGATTCGGTCTCAATCCCGCTGCAGGACTCGATTATTTTACGTTGCTTGTGTGGATACTCAGAACGATTGTGGAATCGTTAGTCCAATTTCAAACTTGTGTATTGTTCTGTGAAGATTGGCTCTGGACAGAATTGTTGTGTTGATTGTTCTGTTAGAAATTTGTTGTAGTCCGATTTCGGACTCGGAATTATGGTTCTGTAGTTGTTCTATGAGGTATTTGTGAAGTTGGATTTTGCTGGAATTAGTTTTTGTAGTTCTGTTAATATCTGTGTGACTTTATATATATATATATATATATATATATATATATATATATATATATATATATATATATATATATATATATATATATATTCCGAAATAAAGCATTTTATTGAAAAGCTAAAGGGGGCTCATGAAGAGCGTTACAGACAGGTGCAGAGCCGAAAAACACAAAAGGGCCCTATTAAGCAGGTAAGAAAATGGAAAGGGTGAATTCGAAATTTTGGAAAGCCTGAATTTTGAAATCTTAAAACATTCTACGAATTATCAAAAGATTTCAAAATTACGGAAACCGAAATTTCGAAATTTTTCAAAATTTCAAAAACGAAATTATAAAAAAAAGGGTGGGGGCGCTCAGCCCCAGGGAGGGGGTTGGGGCACACTGCCCGAGGACGCGGTTGAACTACCCGAAGGAGAGGGGGTTGGAGGCACGCAGCCCGAGGGTGGGGGGTGGAACTCTGCCCGAGATAGGGGCGGTCGAGTCGAGGGAGCCTCGGGCCCCCCCCCAGCGCGCCGACCATAGTCAGGGAGGCTCCGGCGGGGGAGGCCGCACCGAAGGACGCGTAGACGTAGGCCGTGAGGGGAGACGGGGGAGACCAAGGGGGAGGGGGTGAGGACGGGGGGCGAGGGAGGCGAAGGGACACTGAGGGCGGGGAGGTGGAACGCCGACGGCAGCGAGGCGATCGCAACGGAGTGGGGAGGGAAGCGAGGTCCACGACCGCCGGGCGGACGGAAGGGGAGGCCTACCACCGGCGAGGGGGGTGGTCCTGCAGCATGCGGTGGAGGGAGCTCCTGAGGCTGTAGCTGGAGGGGGTTGAGTGTCGCAGAGGGGGGGCGACGGGGACGACGTCGATCTACCGACTGACGTCGGGACAGAGGAGGCCGAGCACACCGAAGGCCACAGCGCGGAGGCCAGAGCTGGAGGAGGGGGAGGTGCTCCCGGGGGGGGACTCACCACTCGCGGGGGGGAGGAGAGGAATGAGCCTCCGGGGGACCCGAGGCGAAGCCGGGGAAGGGGGCCTCGCCTGAGCCGCCGGGGACGGTGGCTGGGAGGCGCAAGACAGACCCTGCCGAGGGAGCAGGGTGTAGGAACGAAATCGTAAAGCAGAATACTCTAGAGGGGGGGTAAATAGAGTAGGCAGCGGAATATTGCTAATTAAAAACTTGTTAGCAGTTAGATCACAGATAAAATAATAATCACAAAAAGTAAATGACAGAAATTAAAAGAGATCAGAAGGCAAACGCAAACACCGAGATTTATACTGGTTTCCCTCTTGTGAGGACTAGTCCAGTCGGAAGAACTCTAGCTTCCAGTTGAATCCACTATTGGAAAATCCTGTAAGTTTTCATACGAAGTCCTTGCAACTTCTACAGACGCGAGCTTTGATACGAAGAACTCGACCAACTTCAATTGTGAAGAGTTGTATCTTCTATCAAGCCTCTGATTATAATCGCTCTGAAACTTCTAAACCGTACCGCACTGGCAAATCGACTAGAGGATTGTAACTGGCTTGGGATTTGAAAATGAAAGCTTTTAAGAACTCTTTGGAAGAATGTAAGCTCAGGAAGAGAAGAGATTGAAAGTGAATTGGTGATCTGAAATGATCGAAATACTTCTCTATTTATAGTTTTTCCAAAGACAGAACTCTGACAGAATTCGGACAGAACTCTTTGTAACAAACCGTAACTGAAGGATGACCAAGTTCAAAAACCCAACGTTCACTAACGTTCCAAATAGCCGAACTCTGGCCGAACTCGGCCCGAGTTCTGGCCGAACTCGGCCCGAGTTCTCCTGGGGTTCTGCCAGTTCATTTTTGGAGAAAATAAATTTTGGCTTTTTGAAAAATCCTTCAGAAGCTTTTTGTAAAAAGAATATTTTTCAAAAATATAGGTCATTTGTAAAAGAATATGATGGTTTTGAAAAATGTTTTCGGATAGCCTATTTGCCAGTACGACTCGGTGTACAATGTATTTCTAGACTCAATTAAATGAAAAATTTAACAGAAAGTACATTCTGAATGGCAAACGGCTTCAGTCTTGAACATTGTTGATATCCATTGTTGAGCAGTGTCCAAAACGTCATCGGTAAATATCTGAGTTGACTTGCATTTATATCGAGACAGAGTTTGATCAATTATTAAAATCAGGTTTGACTATGACCAATGGGCCAACAATCTCCCCCATTTTGATAATTGACAAACCTTGTCGATATAACATCTACGCTTGGAATCAATTCAAAATAGTAATCAAAAGAAATTGTTCATAACCTGTATTCACGAAAATGTTAGATCTTATTTCTCCTCCGTTGTCACTTAGCAAAATAATTGCAAAAGAGAAAGCTCCCCCGCAATAAATGCATATGTAACAAACAGTGAAGAAACACAATAAACATAGATAATCATGACAGGCATGGTAGAAACAGTAAACATTGTAAGAGAAACAGATAGGCTATAGAATACAACACAGGCATGTATTTGTCACAGGCAGTATTTAATAAAGTGCTAAAATAAAAACTGAAACAAATAAAGTGCTAAATAATAGACTAAGATGCCAAAACTGAGGTATAATCAAAAACCATGCCTATGAATAGTCACATAATAGAAAAAGTGCTGATAAAAAATATAAGAGTACTGATAAAATCTTGGAATGTCGAAGCATTTCCAAGTAAACATAAAACAAAAGTAACAGTCTCAATAATCTAACATCTCAAAACTCATCATCATCATCATCAACATCATCAGCTACAGCTCCAGCATGTCCAGAAGGACCAGCTCTAGAAGTACCAGCGCCAGAAGTGTGAGGAGTGGCGCCAGCGGTACGATACCAATCATAGGCGTTCCCTGGCTGGAACAGAGAGTGGACCGCCTCGTCGTCAATGCAGTAGCCAGAAACAGAAGGGTCTCGAGGTAGAGAGCTAGCAGAATGACCCGTCTATGCAAACCTCAGATCGGCGAAGGAGTTGGCAATCGCCTGGAACCGAGTCACATCACGGAACTCGTATTCCCTAGAGGTCTCAACATAAAAAGACTGCAGATCTGATAAGTGCTGATGGATACCCTCAAATGTCATAGGGTAAGAATAAGGAGGAACAGGTGCTGTGGGAGCTGTGGGAGTAGGTGCAGAAGGAGTAGGTGCAGTAGGTGGAGGAACAGATGTAATGCTGCGACGAGAGAGTTTGAGAAACATGGGCTCGGGGTCGACAGCACAAGTAGATAGATCAATATTAAATCTCTAAAAAATACAAGGAATAAGCATCGCATAAGATAGGTTGCGGTCTCTCCCGCGACATCTATCCATCATCTGGATGATAGTCTTATGGGCAGAAAAAGGAATCCCCTTAAGAATATGATAAAAAGCAGAAAGCTCAAGTGCAGTGATATCATCTTTAGAAGTGGATTTTGGAAGTAAGGTGGAATAAATGAGGCGATGTAATTCGTAGTTAAACAAGTTCAAGTTATTATCCTTGAACTTTCCAGGAAGAACGCGTGCGGGCGCACAAAGTTCATTCTTGAAACTAACGAGTGTCGTGCCATCGGGGAAATCAAAATCAGTGATGTCATCGAGTGGGGCACCTTCGTTTGGGATACCAAAGATTTTTGCTAACGTTTTATCAGTAAATTCGATATCAATTCCTCCGACACGTGTCCTCGCTGTAAATGTGTCTAACACAAAATTACAATAGAATAATCTAATGGCATTAGTGGCAATGGGGAATTGTAAGGTGACCAAAAGTTATAACCCTAATGCCTCAAAGTAAGGACGGTGATCTGGAAAGACAGTCCACTTAATCGGCGATCCGGTGCAAATAGTAGGCATGATAAAATCGGCGTACCACAATAAAGCTTGATTGGAAGTTTTAAAGTAAAACTTATCCGACGCACCATCGTCCGATTGGACCGGAGAAAAGAGGCAATCCGTATGCAGATCTGAAGATGATGCCTCTTCACTGGCATTGGTCTTCTTCCTCTTGAAGGGATTGAACTTAGGCATTCTTTCCCAAATTTTCTAGAAACCCTAAGTATTGAAAAGTGGAAGAAAGAAGGGATTATACCTTCCAAGAATTGGATATGTTGTAGAGGATGACGTTCTCCGCACGAATCCAAAGTTTTGACAAGAAACTCCACACGGATTGGTAGAACAATGAAGGAGAAGAAGCTAGGGTTTCGGAGGCGCGCTGCTGCTGTTATGAGGATGTAGGGAATAATGAAGAAGAAAGAAGCCTCGGGTTGGTGCTGGTATATATATATACCCAGCCGAACTCTGACCGAATTCGGACCGAACTCGGGCCTAATTCGCCAAGGGTTGCCTGGCTATATATATATATATATTAAAAAAAATTCAAATGAGGCCACATTCTTTATCATTAATTCGTTTCAAATGCTTAATTCAAAGTTTAGTAATTTTAAATCTCAAAGTAATATAATTAATATTATTTTATAAATTAATATTCTTTACTCAGCATCTACCTTAGATTAGCTATAGGAGTACTGTCCCAACTAATGGAGGTTCACCGGGAAACTCTTAAATACCGTTTCGCTTCGACCGTAGTCGTCGTGACAGATAAACTCTTTTTAGGCTTGTCTCGAAAACAGTTTATGAGTATCGAATAAATAATTAATAAAACAAAATTAATTAATATTATTGATATCTAAAATTTCTAATTCTCGACGTAAATAATTGAAACGATCTTCCGCTAAAGGTTTTGTGAGTATGTCAGCTAATTGATTCTGTGTGTCTATGTATACAAGGTCTATATCTCCATTTTGTTGATGATCTCTAAGAAAATAATGTCGAATCTCGATATGTTTAGTAAGAGAATGACATACAGGATTCTTAGTCAAATTAATAGAACTAGTGTTATCACAGAAAATGGGTATGTGTGAAAAATGCAATCCATAGTCTTATAAAGTTTGTTTCATCCACAAAATTTGTGCACAACAACGTCCTGCGACGATATACTCAACCTCGGTTGTTGATAATGCAACAGAATTTTGCTTTTTACTAAACCAAGAGACTAGAGCTTTTCCTAGGAAATGACATGTGCCGCTAGTGCTTTTTCTATCTACTTTGCATCCAGCAAAATCAGTATCGAAATAACCGGTTAGGTCAAACGACATAGTTTTGGGATACCATAAGCCGACAGAAGAAGTTCCTTTAAGGTATCGGAAGATACGCTTAACTACGCACAAATGTGATTCTTTAGGATTAGCTTGAAAACGTGCACATAAGCAAACACTAAACATTATGTCTGGTCGACTAGCAGTTAAATATAGTAAGCTACCGATCATACCTCGATACTTACGTATGTCGACAGGTTTTCCTTGTTCATCAATATCAAGCTTGGTTGAAGTCGCCATTGGAGTGCTAAGTGGTTTTGCTGCTTCCATGTCGAACTTCTTTAATAGATCCTTTGTGTACTTTGCTTGATTTATGAACGTCCCATTGTTGGTTTGTTTGATTTGCAGTCCGAGAAAGAATTTAAGCTCTCCCATCATGCTCATCTCAAACTCATTCTGCATACACTTTAAAAATTCTTGACAAAGAGATTCATCAATAGATCCAAAGATAATATCATCTACATAGACTTGAATCAAAAGAATATTATTATTCAAAGACTTTATAAACAATGTAGTGTCAACCATCCCCTTCGAAAAACCGTTATCAAGTAGAAAAGTGCTTAGACGATCGTACCAAGCACGAGGGGCTTGTTTCAAACCGTATAAAGCTTTTTTCAACTTGAAAACATATTCAGAAAATTTGAAATCAGTAAAACCGGGTGGTTGAGCTACATAAACCTCTTCTTTTTAAAACCATTTAAAAATGCGCTTTTGACATCTATTTGAAATAACTTAAAATTATGAAAACATGCAAATGCACATAACATACGAATGGATTCTAATCTCGCAACTGGAGCATAAGTCTCATCGTAGTCGATACCTTCTTCCTAATTATATCCTTGAGCTACGAGTTGAGCCTTATTACGAGTCACTAAACCATCCTCGTTCAGTTTATTTCGGAATACCCATCGGGTGCCAATGACCGGATGATCAATAGGCTTGGGAACAAGTTTCCAAACTTGATTCCGTTCGAATTGGTTTAGTTCCTCTTGCATAGCATCTAACCAAAAATTATCACTACATGCTTCATCAATATTTTTGGGTTCAAACTGCGAGACAAAAGCAACACAAGAAGCTATATCTTTATTGGAGAAACGAGTACTTACACCCTTGGTAATCTCACCAATTACCAAGTCCTTTGGATGACTAGCCAAGAATCTCATCTCTTTTGGTGTAGTCTCAGGATTGCTAGTTCCGGCTTCTTTGCTTGGAGGTTCATCTGATGCCTGATGTGATGGTTCTGTATCTTTGTGTGAAGGTTTTGCAGTAGCTGTACTTGGTGCGATTATGTCTTCATTGTCATCATCGTCTAAGTGTTGATTTAGCTCATCAAACTTGACGTTGATAGATTTTTCAATGATCATGGTTTTTTTGTTGAAGACTCTATATACTTTGCTCTTTGCTGCATAACCTAAAAATATACCTTCATCGGCCTTTTTATCAAATTTACTCAAATTATCTTTGGTATTAAGAATAAAATATTTACAACCAAAGATTTTGAAATAAGAAACATTTGGTGTTCTATTAAACCATAATTCATAGGGAGTCTTCTTCGATATAGGTCGAATTAGAACCCTATTGAGAATATAGCATGTTGTATTTACAGCTTCAGCCCATAAGTATCTAGGTAGACTAAACTGGTTTAACATAACTCTAGCCATTTCAGATAGAGTTCTGTTCTTACGTTCCACAACTCCATTTTGTTGTGGAGTCCTAGGGCAAGAGAATTCATGCAGATAACCGTGTGTGTCACAAAATTGCTTGAATTACGCATTCTCAAATTTGTCGCCATGATTACTGCGAATATGAGTAATCATGAACCCTTTTTCATTCTGTACTTTCTTGCAAAAGGTGACGAATTCTGATAATGTATCATTCTTGCGTACAAGAAAATAAACCCATATATATCTAGAAAAGTCATCTATAATGACAAATGCATAATAACTTACCACCTAGACTAGCAATTCTGCTGGGTCCAAATAAGTCTATATGCAACAACTGTAAAGGTCTAGTGGTACTTACATCGTTCTTGGATTTGAATACAGATTTGGTAGCTTTGTTCTTTTTACATTTACTACATACCGTATCCTTCTTGAAAGAAATATCTGGTAAGCCGCGTACCAACTTCTTCGTAGATAATCTTGAAATTGTATCCATATTTGCATGACCGAGTCTCATATGCCATAGTTGACTCTCAATACTTTTGGCCATCAAACATCTACCTGTTTTGTTAGCATCTTCCAACAAATAGAATACATATATATTGTCTTCTCTAATACCTTCAAATATAGTACTGCCAGTTGAACTATCAATAATAGTACATTTATCTTTTACGAAGTTAATACCATAACCGTGATTAGCTAAATGGCTTATACTGAGCAGATTATATTTTAACTCAGTAACAAGACAAACATCTTTAATCACTGGATAGGGAGCCTTACCAATGTCACCGATACCGATTATATACCCTTTCAAATTATTACCGAAGGAGACGTATCCTTCTTTATTCCTCTTCGACAGTGTTTCAAATAATGAAGTGTCACCGGTCATGTGCCGTGAGCAACCGCTGTCGAGGATCCATTTGCTCCTAGCATGTGAAGGGTGTCCCACCTGATCACAAGCCATCAAGCACACATTTGCAGCGTCGTCTGATTGTTCATCTTCTGAGTCGCTGGCTTCACTTTCATGCCATATGCTTGTGTTAGCATACTTTCTTGATGTTGATTTCTTCGGGTAGCCTTTGTCATATTTGCTGTTTTACTTTGATAATGATGCTGAGGGACAATCTTTCTTCATGTGTCCTTTCTTCTTGCATCCGTAGCAAATAGGATCTTCTTCGTTGTTGTTGTTGTTGTCTTTGTTGTCCTTTATTCTTCTGTTAAATCTCATGAACTTTCTTACCAGAAGAGCTTGATCTTCAGAGTCGGAGTCGCTGTCGTCGGAATCATCTTCGACGGCTCTTCTATGTTGAGCCTTGAGAGCGATCATCTTCTCTGACTTTTCTTTTGGTGTAGCATCTTCAAAGTCTTGAAGTTCTAACTCGTGAGTGAGTAGCTTACCCATGAGTGTTTCTAGAGACATTGTTGAGAGGTCGTTTCCTTCAATGATTGCTGTAGCCTTTGGAATCCAGTTCTTTGTAAGGGCTCGTAGAAGTTTACGAATCTTCTCATGGTTACTGTAATCCTTGCCTAGTGAGGACAGAGAATTTACAATATCCAAGAATCTTGTAAACATCTGAGTGACTGATTCGCTTGGCTTCATCTTGAACGCCTCATATTCCTGAGTAAGTCTGCTGATCTTTGACTCCTTTACTTGTGTTGTTCCTTCGTGGGTTACTTCGAGAAGTTTCCACACTTCGTTTGATGTTGTGCAAGTAGATACCCTGTTGAATTCAGTTCTGTCTAAAGCACAAAATAAAGCGTTAATAGCACGTGCGTCAAGACTGGCCTTTTTCTTTTCTTCCTCTGTATATCTGTCATGGGGTTTTTCAGCTAAAACACCATTAACATAAATACGAGGTGGCTTTTTATAGCCATCAATAACCACAGACCATAAGTCAAAATCAAGAGATTTCAAAAAAAAAACTCATACGTGTTTTCCAATAAGTGTAGTTTGTGCCGTCAAACAGTGGAGGTCTGTTTGTGGCTTGGCCTTAACTTGTAAAATTTACAGTTGCCATGTGTAATACTGTAATCTATATAAAAATTGAATATAACTGCAATTTTACCTTGCTTTACCTATATAACCCGCTCTGATACCAATTGTAGGAACGAAATCGTAAAGCAGAATACTTTAGAGGGGGGTGAATAGAGTAGGCAGCGGAATATTGCTAATTAAAAACTTGTTAGCAGTTAGATCACAGATAAAATAATAATCATAAAAAGTAAATGACAGAAATTAAAAGAGATCATAAGGCAAACGCAAACACCGAGATTTATACTGGTTTTCCTCTTGTGAGGATTAGTCCAGTCGGAAGAACTCTAGCTTCCAGTTGAATCCACTATTGGAAAATCCTGCAAGTTTTCATACGAAGTCCTTGCAACTTCTACAGACGCGAGCTTTGATACAAAGAACTCGACCAACTTCAATTGTGAAGAGTTGTATCTTCTATCAAGCCTCTGATTACAATCGCTCTAAAACTTCTAAACCGTACCGCACTGGCAAATCGACTAGAGGATTGTAACTGGCTTGGGATTTGAAAATGAAAGCTTTTAAGAACTCTTTGGAAGAATGTATGCTCAGGAAGAGAAGAGATTGAAAGTGAATTGGTGATTTGAAATGATCGAAATACTTCTCTATTTATAGTTTTTCCAAAGACAGAACTCTGACAGAATTCGGGCAGAATTCGGACAGAACTCTTTGTAACAAACCGTAACTGAAGGATGACCAAGTTCAAAAACCCAACGTTCACTAACGTTCCAAATAGCCGAACTCGGCCCGAGTTCTCCTGGGGTTCTGCCAGTTCATTTTTGGAGAAAATAAATTTTGGCTTTTTAAAAAATCCTTCATAAGCTTTTTGTAAAAAGAATGTTTTTCAAAAACGTAGGTCATTTGTAAAAAAATAGGATGGTTTTGAAAAACATTTTCGGATAACCTATTTGCCAGTACGACTCGGGGTACAATGTATTCCTAGAATCAATAAAATAAAAAATTATATTGCTTAACAGGAAGTACATTCTGAATGGCAAACGACTTCAGTCTTGAACATTGTTGATATCCATTGTTGAGCAGTGTCCAAAATATCGTAGGTAAACATCTGAGTTGACTTGCATTTACATCGAGACAGAGTTTGATCAATTATTAAAATCAGGTTTGACCATGACCAATGGGCCAACACAGGGGGCCACCGCAGAGAAAAGAAAGCGGGCACTGCCGAGGGCACAGCGAGGGCGGTGACGGGCGGAGGGGCCGCCGGAGCGGGGGGATGGTCGACTGACGGAGCGATAGCTGGCGCCGGGGGGTCGGGCCTAGCCCGGTGGCGCCGACGCCGCCTGGGATGACGACGGCGCCGAGGCCGAAAGCCGGCGAGGGGGGAGGAAACCCCCACATAGGTGGGGTCCAGGCGGAGCCCGACGAGGAGGGGAAGCCGAACGGCTGGAGGAAGCCGACGGTTGGGGGATAAAACCCCCCACAAAGGGTTGGGCCAGGTGGAGGCCGGCCGATCGGGGAGGCGAGGGGAGGGGGAAGAGAGGGGGCCTCCGAGGGGGAAAAGGTTGCATAGGGGGGCGGCCGGCCGAGGAGGCCGAGCGGCCAACCAAGCCACCCTGCCGCAAGGGGCGGAGTGGGGAGCAGATGAGCTCCTACCTGCATCCTTTTATTATATATATATATATATATATATATATATATATATATATATATATATATATGTTTTAACATAAAGGTGTGATTTTTGTATATAAATATATATGTTTTAAAAGTAGAATTATGTTTTAATTGTACTCTTAATATTGTAACTCATTTAGAAATATATAAGTATATATTATTGCTATTTTTGAAAACCTGGTCGTTACAAAATATACTTTACGTAAATGTATACCTTACATTTTATTAGTTTATTTATATTGGCGTATTTTTGGGTTAAATTGAGACTTATTGTATCCACCTTGGCGACGACCGAAATGGTCGAATGAGCCTTTAGCGAAACACAAATGCTACTAGGTATTTCTGTACGTTAAGACGTAAGCTATTAGCAATATGTGACTATATGACCAAGTCTGAGACTCTATTTGTCCCTACGTTGTGACTTTAGATTATTTTAAATTCTATAGAACTGGTTACTTGGCGCTGTGTATTTTAGGTACATAGCACTCGTGCCTTCTGACTGGACTGTTCCCGGCTTTTAGGAGATCGTCGCAGCGTAGATTAGGATTTTTTATTATTCTTTATTTATTTTTCATAAATGTGGTGTAAGGACATAAGCCTTTTTTTTCTTTCTTTCTCTGAGCCATGTATTGTGTAGCTTAGGAGTAGTGTATCTCTTTTCTATGTCTTATATTGTTAGTATGGCACGCTAGTTTACCTACAATTAAAATCGAAAATATTATTTTCTAAAAGAAAAAAAAGGTTTTTTCGTATAAATTAGAACTCCTTAAAAATATAAGTTTTATATTTATATCAACAATTTCACATTTTATCATTAAAGAGAAAAACATAGTTTTATATATATACAGTATAAAACACAAGTTTTTCAAATAAATCGAGATGCCTAATCTTTCCAAATAAATACAATCGGACTTCTTTTATACAAATTGACAAATAGTGTAAAGCAGCATTAGAGTTAATAAATCGTTAGTGTAATTATTAAACCAAAAAATTGACTGGGACCAATATTAGAGATTGCAACTAGAACACCACAGAAATGGTTATATTGGAACTAAGGCAACATTTTAATTAAATATAGGGTTCCGAGGACTCGACTGAGATCCTCCTTTCCCTTCTCCTTTTACGGAACTCAAGGCAAGTACACTACTGGATTCTGGTTTATTTTCTTTCTTATTGTATATTGACACATTGAACCACGGAGTTGTTCCTTATGAACTCAAATTTTGACTCGGGAATTGGGGAGTAGTGTAGCACTTGTGACCAAACCCCCATAGAATTATTGTGGATAGCTGAAGCCACACTTGCTCATGTGCTGAAGCCGGATCGTATGCTAGAATACAAGTTGAATCTACCAGCCGGTCATAAGTGTTTACCTATTCAAATCACAATTGTTACATTGCATGTAATATTTTAATTATTTCCATTGCATCAAAATATTTTAATTGTTTCTTGTATCTAATATTTTAATTGTTTCACATATACATTTTTTAACTATTACTTAAAATGCTAGAGTTTGGAATTGTATATATGTTCATTCCTGACTGGAAATCCATTTTTTACCATAGGCGAGTTTGAGGACGAAGAACTATTCTTTAATAGCTATTATGATTCTGACTTGTACCCTGAGGAGTCACTAGCACCTACCTTGGAGATAGCCATCCCGGAGGCACCTGAACCGGCTATTTAGTTAGCATGTAGTTGTTGTATTTATTTGCTTAGCTTCTCTTTTCCAGAACAGTATTTGAAGTTTTAATTTAGTTACAACTTAAGTTGTTTCAGTATTTTGTTTTTAACTTCGATTAAGACTTCTGTGTTTTGAATTATTAAATAAAAAGTTTTTAAATTTCTTCAAATTTAGATGTTGTGACGTATGAGTTCCACTATTGATCAGACAGCTTACTACCGCCGTACCACCACGGCGTAGGCTGGGCATGATCCGACTTGACCCAAACATCTTGGGATCGGGTCGTAATAGAGTCAAACATCACGAACTCAATGATTGGAGTGTGCAATCTAGTAGATTTCAGTGCTACGGATGCATTGGAATCAGCGGTGTCACAAAATTACAATTTGGTCAAAAGTTATTGCCATTATGGCTAATCGTGACTAAATCAGTGAATTACTATCTAGTTCTGAGTTCCACGAATTAAATAAAATACTAAACTACTGCATTAATTTTTGGAAAAATTATACGTTGTAGAATTTTGTGTCAGCTTTCCAAAATATCAAACGGATCGCAAAACGGAGTTTGATATCTCCGGAATCTCAAAAACAGTACGACACGTCAATTTTTGGACAACTGACAGTCAAATAATTTTTCAGAAATTCACGTTCCTAATTACAAAAAATAAATTATATATTTGGAAAGCTAACCTAGATACCGTTCTAACAAAAAAATGGTTGTAAAACGGAGTCCGAGTTGGTAGCAACGTATTCGCGAAGTTGCTACAACTTCTGAAAAACGAGGCTGATTTTGTGACGAATTTTGGCTGTTTTAGACCCAAACAAGAGGAGATTTGGGAAAGTAAACTATGAAAGTTGATTTTATTCATAAGTTCAATAGTTAGATATAATATGTAGGGATTATTTAATTAGGATATGATTCGAATTTAGTTAATATGGATATGATGAGGATTACCTAATTTGGATATGATTATGACTATTTAAAATAAGGATATGTTTAAATAATTGTAGATATTATTTAATAGGATTAAGCTAATATAAAGATTTCTAGATTTATTTAAATGGAGATATAATTTAATTCAATTGCTGTTATAAGATAAAGATAAAAAATCCTAACAGATAAATCATCTCATTAATTCAAATCAAATAAAAATTAAAATTAAATCAATATAATCTCAATCCAATAATTGATCACAATAATAATTTAAAATAATATTTAATATTATCAAATAATTTAAGATCATATTTGCATAAATTCAAATTTTACTTAAAAAATAATTTGGCAATTTTTTTTGTTATTAAAAAAATACCTATATTTTCCTTTATATAAATTAAAAAAAAAATTCTAACAGAAAATATTTAAAATAAATAAAATATTAAAAAATCGAAAATAGGGGTTACAGATTGCTCAGACAGTAAAACTTCTGCAATGCTCGACGTATCACCTCCATTCACGAAATAAACACTAATGCGCTGATGTAGAACCGACCAAGTGCTTGAGCGCAATTAAAAAAATTACTAGATGATGATAGAGAGGGATCTCTCTTTTATCTTCTATATCTCCAAAAGATTTTTCTCTTCTCAGTTCGCACAAGTGCAGAAGCTCTCCTTATGCATGAGAGGTAAGACTTGATCGCTACAAAACTTAACAGCTATTAGACAGTTACGAACCGAACATTCGTCATCAAAGTATTACTTTATACCATTTGTCTCCGCCAGAGTCCAAATTCGAGCTTCGGAAGGGATTTTTCTAAGAATTGACAAATTTTTACAAGTCGGACATGTTCTCAAATATTTATTAGTCGACGTCCTTACCAATGTTACCTACTACAAATTTTTATTGCTATCGTTCTTGCATATTTCATCACTACGTGTATGAAACTAGAAAATTAGAGTGGGCCGAGTTTAACTCGACATACATGTACAAACATGACTTTGCGAGGCTCAACTTTCCACCACATGCCCTTGTCAAAGGAAGCAGGTGATCAAAGAATCAAGCTCTGAAACTCCACGTACATGTACAGACATGACTTTACGAAGGCTCAACTTTCCACAGCTTGACTTGTCAACAACTTAGCTGGTGATCAAAGAATCAAGCTCTTTCTTAGCTTGTTTTCATGTGCACCTCGTAGAGCACCAAGAATCTTGTCTACGTAGAACCCGAGTTAGTCTTGTGGTCAGCATGATCCTGTATAAAAGTCCTAACTAGATAACTGGAAAATAAGTAAATCGAGTCACAAAAATATAATTTTTTTTCTTTTTATGATAAAAGTTGGAGAACAATAATACAATGTCCATAAAGTATTCCAAACGTTACGTTGAGCACTGTGGAAAAAAAAAATCTGTCTACAATTTCTCTCTTTTGGTACATTTTGTTGATCTCATAGTGTAGTATGGAAGAGAGACTTTTGTAAAGTTTATGCTTTTCATAGCCGCCCACAAGAGTTGATTTACTTAAACTATATTAAGTTGTTAGATTTCTCAACAACTTAGTGGAGTTGTTGAGGCCTATGATCAGCGTCCTTACTTTCTATTCAATTCAAAGGTTCTAAAATATATCACATAGCCAAGAGCGAGAAGCCATCAGTTTTCTTTCCCTAGAAATTATTGAGTTCCTAGTCGAGATTGGTTTTAGATGACCAAGATGTCGATTTTTGAATGGCCTCCTTCATAGTGAGATATTTACGCAGAAAACATTTTCCATAAATTTCGACAATAAACTATTCAGAAACAGGGCTGCCTAGCTCGAAGTTAGATTGTCCTATTCGAAGCTAATTATGATTGTTCCTTGATCTTTATTGTGAATCAGACCTGGAAGGTCATTCGTGATCCCGATCTTTTGTAGGATCATGTCGAGTCTAGAGGGTTGTCTTTGCGGAGGAGTTGTCCAAGTTTCAAATGTGTCAGATTTATATCCTGTTCAAAAACACCCCATTGATGATGTCTAGGAAAGCATGTAAAGTCAAGGTCAACTAAGAAAAACAAACTACAAGTTTGCAAAATATCCAAGTCACATCACCAACGGACATAAAGATAGGGAGATGAATGAAGAACAAGGCTGAGAAAAAATCTTATGAAAAATAATGTCTTAACTTTCAATTTTTGGGATGGTCCTCTTCTGTTTGTTGGTTGGTCGCGCTCATTTCTCGAGCAATCTACCGAATATCCATTTTGTGTAAACCCACTTACTATAGGGTCCAATGTGCAGAAATGGTCTGATGCAAACTTAATTTCATTTTGCGTCAGTACTATAGGAAGGGTACGAGTAATGCTACACTTACAACTTTCACCCATTGCTGATGTCAGCAAATGGGTGAGTGGTTGTAAGTGGGTTGTAAGCATTTGGTAGTAAACTTAGATACTGTTTGGAAATGGTGGAAAATGGAAGGAAGAAAAAAGTTGAGAGAAAAGTGAGGAAAATTTTAAATGATGGTGTTTGGAAAGGGGGAGAGAACATGGGGGAGGAAATTTTGAGAGGAAAAAGTAGGTGGGTCCCACCAAAAAAAAATTCTCCCAAATGTGGGAGAAAAATGGAGAGAAATGAGAGGAATTTGAGTGAATTTACCCCACCACCCCTCAAAAAGTTAATATTAAATCATCGAGAATACCAAGGAGGAAATAGTAATTATACCTATATCCATAAACAAATAAAAAATTATTTTTAAACTTTTTTTTTCCCTACTTTTTGTCCATCCAAACAAAGGAAGGAAAAATTAACTTTACTTTCATTTTACTCTCCTCCATTTTCCTTCCTCTCAAATTTTTCTTTCCCTCCCCACAAATGTTCCCAAACACAGTGTTAGCATTATTGGGGAGGGTACTGGAAGAAGGCCCTTAAATGATGAGGACATTGTGAGTAGGACATGATCATAAGAGCATCTCCAACCCTATTGTCTTGTTAAGTGTTGTGAGTCTTAGGTGGCTCCTATGTGGCATGAGCCACAAGACAATGTCTTGTTTATGTGGCAAAATTATATCTCAAAAGACAATGAGATAGAAAAACTCTCTCCAATGCAAAAGTATTGATGAGACAATAAAAAGTATTTTTTCCAACTTCCAAGGCAACTCCTCCACTTCTTCAACTTTTTTATAAATATTTCTATTCATAATTGATGATGTGGGGACAAAGTCATTGTGAAGTGCATTGTCTAGATCTAGACAACCAACTTCACATTCTCCTTATCATGTCATTACCATGTCAACTTCATGTTTTATTCTACATTTGCATTGGAGAAGAATTTTTGGAATGAAAGTTTGTCATTCCTATGTGGCAACCATTTTTTCTAAACTCACAATAGGGTTGGAGATGCTCTAAGTCTTCCTTTCGGTTCAGATATGAGTCACCATGCATTGATGTCTAATTAACTAATATTTTCATGTGCATCACACAAAAAAAAAATCTTGATTGAAATATAAAAATTTAAATTATGTTAGAATATTATAAATATAATTTGATTATGTTTTAGTTAGATAATATCATTTAGTTAGTCTAAATATAATTTAAATTCTAAAATATTTTAGTATTTATACATATTCACGCAGTTAGGAGGATTTTAGGTTGTCACGCCCCAGAACCAGAATACTGGAGAGCGGGAGAATGACTCAGCCAGCTACGTATTACGGGTAGATGAATACCGTATAATACGATCAATGCTGTCTAAAAGACAAGGGGGTGCATACTACATGAAAGTCTCGCTATGGTCACTTCACATATATTGTCTCAATCATTCAAATAAGAAGCAGTAACATAGAACATTTAAGATAAAGCAATAAGGCGTCCCAAACGCTTAGTCAAAATATTCTTGAGATCTGGCTTTACAAAACATAGCCAGATGATATAGCAACATATACACAATTGTTATCAGCTGCAGTCTGACTTAATTACAATTATGTAAAAATAAGTACAAGACAATCCGACTAACATGTCGGTGCCAAACGGCAAGGTATTAAGTAATTAACAAAATGAGCGGGGAAGTAAGGAACCCACTCGAGTCCTCCTGCGATCATTCCTCTAGTATTGACCATCTTGGAGGGGGAGGTAAGTTGAGTCCTCGGGAACCGGCTCTAAATCTGGCCATGCAAAACCAGAGAGGTTAGACCTCTAATAGCAAGTACCGCAAGGAAGCACGATATGAGACATTAAACCAGTAAATAAGAGAATATAATAATAGATCTCTGCTTGCTACTGGGATTCACGTCACATCACGACACTTCGAACCAACCTCCCAACCAAACAAGGACAGAAGTTGGCCCGTCATGTCCTGATGCTCTGATTATCTCAGTTAGGTAACAGAGTAAGTACAGTACACAAACAAATCAACTTAAACGGCCATCCAACTCCTACGGCTTACTACTGTGAGTCCCAAGTTATCCTGAAATTATGCAATAAAGATTTCTCAGTTCTTACTATGGACAAGCAAGGCTAGTCGATCCAATCAATCAATTGCGCCAATCATGAATTAGACGAGTCCCAGCGGGACGCCCTTCATCAATATACAATATACAATAAATAGTATAACAAGATACCGCTCCATGCCCGTGTGGCAGGTTTGCAGTATCTGTGGGGACCAGCCAGCCTGTCGGGCACTACTAGTCCCAAGAGGGCTGCCATGTAAGAACTCGGGAATCCATTCTCTCCATGCAATCATTATTTTTATTTAACTTAATAGTCTCTACGTTGAGTGAAATCCCATGCCGTGGATCATGGTCATTCGGATTGAGTACTTTCGTACAGGGTACGATATGCACAACTCTACAACGATACCCATACGGTTAGGTTGTAGGTCTTACATAGCGTAATGCAACAATCCAAACTAACCACGGAACAATCATGCCTTGACCATAAAGTACACATGCTTCTTTTATAGTAAAATAAATAAATAAATAAATTGAAGTCTGCATGTGTGCCTGTATGTCAATATTCGGGATCGGCCAATCGATTATAGTAGTTCATACTTAATATGAACGTGTCTTATTCTATTTAATTCAATAAGACGACTAGCTAGTCTCTTAGTTCCATCTAGGAACGCATGATCAATAACTAATCAAGATAACAATCAATGTTAATTAATGCCACATTCGGGAAATAAAAATTGGGAAATAAATAATGATTGGAAAATAAATAATCTCATGCGCCTGAGGAAGTGATTGGGAAATAAATAATCTCATGCGCCTGAGGAAATGATTAGGAAATAAATAATCTCATGCGCTGTGGAAAAGGTTGGAGAAATAAATAATCTCATGCGCCTGTGGGAAATGATTGGAAAATAAATAATGATTGGGAAATAAATAATCTCATGCGCTGTGGGAAAGGTTGGAAAATAAATAATCTCATGCGCCTGTAGGAAATGATTGGGAAATAAATAATCTCATGCGCTGTGAAAAATGATTGAGAAATAAATAAGCTCATGCGCCTGAGGAATGAAGATTCATGCGACTGTGGAAAATAATTGGGAAATAAATAAGCTCATGCGCCTGAGGAAAATGATTGGGAAATAAATAATCTCATGCGCCTGAGGAAGTGATTGGGAAATAAATAATCTCATGCGCCTGAGGAATGGAGATTTGATACGCTGTGGGAAATGATTCCATGCGCTGAGGAATGAAGATTTAATGCGCTGTGGAAAATGATTCCATGCGTTGAGGAATGAAGATTTGATGCGCTGTGGGAAATAATTTCATGCGCTGAGGAATGAAGATTTGATGCGCTGTGGGAAATGATTCCATGCGTTGAGGAATGAAGATTTAATGCGCTGTGGGAAATGATTCCATGCGCTGAGGAATGAAGATTTCATGCGGCTGGGACTGTTCTTCTTCTCCGAATTTTCTGAGAACAGAACCATGTAAACCATGGAAGCCATTGCTTCCAAGCTCCATAAATCCTTCATCCCAAGCCCAAATATGGACTTCCATAGGTCAAAATTGGGTAGAACGAAATTCTCTACAATATGGAACCATCGAAACTTGAAGATAACAAAGTTTACTAGATCAAAACCTAAGAAATCCAAAAATGTATCAAACTTAGATCTACAACAAATAAGCCATAGAAATTGAAAATGCTAAGTACTAAAGAGACTTAGAATCAAATAAGGAAGATGATGGAACAATAAAAATGGGAATCCATCAAGAAGCAAGTTGGCACTTGCCTAGCTCTTCTAGGTTGGTGGGAGAGTTATGAGAAAGAAGAAGAGAAATGAGAAGAAGTAATGAAGAGAGAGAAAGGGTTTGGGGCTTTAAATGAAGGAGTGGTGGTAGGTGGGGATTTATTTCGGTTCATGATGAACGAACATAATTAAACCAATCTGAGCCGAACCCATAGCAAAGCTAAAGCAGAGTATAAAAGCAGAAAGTAAAGTGCAAAAATAAAATTACAGAAAATTAATTAACATGAAATTAAAGGGATTTAAATACAGAGCAATACATGATAAATATAAAATATTTACATTTAAACAGTACATGCATTCTAAAAATACGTATTCTGGGAATGGAAAGTGACATCTCTACCCTCCTTAGAAAAATTCCGTCCTCGGAATTTCAGATCCAAGCATGATAGAAATATCGAAGCTAAACTAATCTAAGTATAAACAATTGAGTAAGCAATCATTCTACAATGATAATAACAAGTAACATATCTATGTTGAACATTCTACGATAGCAAGCAATTCTACTTATAAGGTGACAAGCATGAGGAGTTAAGACAATCAAGGTATACAGAAGGAAATATACCTTGTGAGTCAAACAGGTGCGGATACCGTGATCGGATATCATCCTCACGTTCCCACGTTGACTCTCCTAAAGAGTGACGACCCCAAGCAACCCGGACAAGGTTAATTGTTCGGTTCTTGAGTACCTTCTCTCTTCGGTCCAAAATAGACACAGGCTGTTCCTCGTAAGACAGGTTGGTACCAACAACCAGCTCAGAATGATCAAGGACATGGCTTGGGTCCGATACATACCTTCGCAATTGAGATACATGAAACACGTCATGCACCTCTCGTAACGAAGGTGGAAGGGATAAACGATAAGCAACATCGCCTATCCTATCAAGAATAACAAATGGGCCCACGTACCGCGGACTCAACTTCCCGCGAACGCCAAATCTAATGACCCTACGAGTAGGTGAAATCTGTAAGAACACGTGGTCCCCAACAGAAAATTCTAGCGGCCTACGGTGCTGGTCCGCCCAATGACGATGCCGATCCTGCGCAACTCAAAGTCGCTCTCTAATTCCTTTAATCACTTCCACTGTCTGGACAATCATTTTCGGACCTAGCATCTTTCTCTCCCCAATATCATCCCATGCTAGTGGCGACCTACACTTCTTACCATATAGTGCTTCAAATGGCGCCATCTGGATACTGGCTTGATAACTGTTGTTATAAGAAAACTCAACTAAGTGCAGGTGGCTCTCCCAAGATCCCCCAAAATTTAGGGTGCAAGCTCGCAACATATCTTCCAAAGTCTGAATTGTCCTTTCTGATTGCCCGTCCGTCTGGGGATGGTAAGCCGTGCTAAATCTTAACTTGGTACCCAAGCTATAATGTAAGCTTTTCCAAAAATGTGATGTAAAACAAGTATCTCTGTCTGACACAATGCTGACGGGGACTCCATGCTGCCTGACTATCTGCTGCATATACAACTCTGCCAACTTTTCTGTAGATTGCTCTACTTTGAAAGGAAGAAAGTGTGCCACCTTCGTAAGCCGATCTACGATTACCCAAATAGCATCCTTACTACTTGGTGATCTCGGTAAACCGGTCACAAAGTCCATTGTAATATGCTCCCACTTCCATTTCGGAATAGGAAGTGGTTGCAATAATCCAGCTGGCCTCTGCTGTTCTACTTTCACTTGCTGACATACCAAGCAACGGGAAACGAACCTAGCTATCTCCCTCTTCATCCCGTTCCACCAGAAGTGCTGCTTGATATCTTAGTACATCTTGGTCCCTCCAGGGTGTACAGAATACTGGGAACTGTGAGCTTCTGCCATAACCTCCTGTCTGATATCTCCACTAGGCACACAAAGACGTGAGCCAAACTTAAGTGTACCATCTTCATGAATTCTCATCTCCTTCCTGAGTCCTGACTCACATTCTGTCCTAAGCTTCTGAATCCTTGGGTCTTGTGTCTGAGCTGCCTTGATCCTGTCTACCAAGTTGGATTGAACTTGTAGACTCGCCAGAACTTCTACATCACTAGGAAGTATAACCTCGATGCCCATCTCCTGAAGGTCTTCTAAGGTATGCCTCTGTGTTGTTGACATAAATGTGCCGTCTCTTCTGCTGAGAGCATCTGCTACCACATTAGCCTTGCCTGGATGATACTGAAGCTCAACGTCGTAATCCTTGATCAGCTCTAACCATCTTCTCTGCCTCATGTTCAGCTCCTTCTGAGTAAAGATGTACTTCAGACTTTTGTGGTCCGTGTACATGTCCACTCGATCACCATATAAGTAATGCCTCCATAGCTTCAAAGCAAATACTACTGCTGCCAACTCCAAGTCATGAGTTGGATAATTCTTCTCGTGGTCTCGAAGTTGCCTAGATGCGTATGCTATCACCTTCCCATGCTGCATGAGGACACATCCAAGTCCTTTACCTGACGCATTACAATAAACGATAAAACCTCCGGGTCCAACTGGCAAAGTAAGAATAGGCGCTGATATCAACTTCTGCTTCAGATTCTTAAATGATGCCTGGCATTCTGCCGACCAGACGAATTGTACATCCTTTCGTGTCAAGCGGGTCATGGGTGCTGAAAGCCTCGCAAAGTCTGATACAAACCTTCTGTAA
This sequence comes from Iris pallida, assembly GCA_029216955.1. Lineage (NCBI taxonomy): Eukaryota > Viridiplantae > Streptophyta > Magnoliopsida > Asparagales > Iridaceae > Iris > Iris pallida. The sequence continues at coordinate 4,678,070 of JANAVB010001399.1, read as the reverse complement.
TATCCTGCCAATCCCAAGAAACTCCGCACATCTGCTACGATCTTGGGTACTGGCCAACTCTCTACTGCTTCCACCTTCTTGGGATCTACTGCTACTCCAGCTCCTGATATGATGTGACCCAAAAATGAAATGTGATCCGTCTGAGCTTGGCATACAACTGGTTCTCTCTCAGAACCTGTAACACTTTCCTGAGGTGATCTTCATGCTCCTCTCCACTGGCAGAATATACAAGAATGTCGTCGAGAAACACAACGACAAATTGATCCAGGTACGGCATAAAGATGTGATTCATTAAATCCATAAAGATTGCTGGAGCATTGGTCAAACCAAATGGCATTACTAAGAATTCATAATGCCCATACTTCGACCTGAACGCTGTCTTGGGAATGTCTTCCTTCCGAACCCTCACTTGATGATACCCTGAACGAAGATCTATCTTGGAGAAAACTCTACCTTTGCTCAACTGATCAAATAACTGATCAAATAAGTCGTCGATCCTGGGTAGTGGGTACTTGTTCTTCACTGTTGCCGCGTTAAGCTTCCTGTAATCGATGCACAATCTGGATGACCCATCCTTCTTTTCCACAAGTACCACTGGTGCTGCCCATGGTGATATGCTAGCTTGGATGAACTTCTTCTCCTTCAGTTCCTCTATGTGTTGATATACCTTGGCCTGTTCGAAATCTGCCATTCTATAAACTCGATCTGATATCGGTTTAGTTCCTGGTGCCAATTCTATACTGAACTCAATATCTCTAACTGGTGGTAGACCTGGAAGTTCTTTGGGAAATACGTCCAGAAATTCTTCAACTACCTTCGGAACTTGAACTTCTTCCATTGCCGTTATTACTCCCTGCTCTTGTTGAGTTGCCTCTGATCTGACTAAGGTGAATCTCTTCATGCCTGGAATATCAAAAGATACACTCCCTCTACGATAATCTATTGTCGCATGACTGTCTTTCAGCCAGTCCATGCCTAAGATAACGTCGAAATTGCCAACAAAAAATTCTATCAACCGGGCGGGTAAGGAATGCCCGCAAACTACAATACTACACGCTAGAATAACTCTACTAACTCCTACGAGCCCATTGCCAGTGAGTATATTCAACCTCCCTGGCAATGCCTCGAATTCCATTCCTAGCCGTGTTGCAAATTGTGCAGATATAAATGAGTGTGATGCTCCCGAATCAAACAATGCTACTGCGGGATAAGAGGCGACGAGAATGTTACCTGCCACAACATCTCCCGATGCCAATGCCTCTTCCAAGGACAGAGTGAATGCCTGTCCTCGACCTCCTTGCTGGTTCCCATGTTGCGGCCTAGCCTGGTGCTGCTGCTGGCCCCTTCCCTGATGATGCTGGGGTGGTCTGTGCTGGTGTTGCTGTATCGACGGTCCCTGCTACCGAAACATCTGAGCCTGCGGCATTAACGGGCGCTGTGCCAACGGTCTTACTGCTACCGCTGGTCCTCGATACTGTCCTGTCCCTGGTGCTGGCAGAGCAGGAAATTGTTGCCCTGGTCCTTCTGACCTCGAATTCATGGGACATGTGGTAACCCGATGTTCTGGATTCCCACATATCAAACACTGTCCGTTCAATGTCCGACACACATCTCTAGTGTGCCCTACCTTCCCGCAATAAGTGCAGCCCGTCGGGGGTTGCTGGTTCTTCCTCTGTTGCTGTTGCTGCTGCCTGGGTGGTGGTGCTGGCCCTCGCATCGCCACATCATGAATGCAGATGCCAAGGGACGGTGCTGTTGTCCGGGGCGCTGCTCCCCCTCCTCCTTCAATCTGACTGTGGGATCTCTTCTGACCTCCAGTCCTTGCCGCAAGCCTCTGAATGGTTATCTCATGCCTTCGAGTTGCTGTCAATACTTCATCAAAAGTCTGGTAATTGTGCCCCTCTATCAATTGTAAGAGCTCAAGGTAAAACCCTTGCTGGAACCTCATAGCTCTCTGGCTCTCTGTTGCTACCATCTCTGGGGCAAACCTACTCAATCTGCAGAACTCTGCTGCATAAGCATCTACAGTCTTGTCGGCCTGTCTGAGGTTGATAAACTTCTGTTGTAGCTCAAACTGTGCCACAACTCCATAGTACTTTGTCTTGAATCTTGCTGTAAAATCGTCCCAAGCCACAGGACGTCTGATGCCTACCTCCTCTGATTCCCACCAATCACGTGCGAGATCCTGAAGTAACAACTTCACCTGATCCACACGTTCTTCTGCCGGCACCGTAGCGGCTGTCAAAATAGCCTCAATATCCTTAAGCCATGCATCTGCTGAGATGGCATCCTCCGTACCTTCGAAACGGCGGGGGTTGTACTTGCAAAACCTGGCTGACGCTCCTGAATCTGTCCTTGCCCCTCTTTCCAAAGCCGTCTGCAATCCTTGGTTGAGCAACACATTCTGCTCTTGTAACTGAGCGTGCATGCATTGCTGGGCCAACATCTGATGTTGCTGAGTAGCCATCATCCCTCTCATGATCTCCAGAAGGGCTGGTGTGTCCATTTCCACAGGGGTAGGTGAAACTATTGGTGGTGTTGGAACCTCCGGATACTGCGGTCCAACTGTTGGTTCCACTATCAACTCTTCTTGAATAGTCTCATGAAGTGGTTATGGCCCTTGTTGCTGACCAACTTGGTCAGGTTGTCTATGTTGCTCTTGTTGCTGCTGTCCAGCCCTGACAGGTACGGACGAGGTGCCCCTAAGAAAAGGGACAAGAGAACAATCAAATGATCGGACAGGGAAGATCAATGAAGTCAAAGGATACCGGAATGTCAAGTTAGAATCGAGAATAACGAATCAGGAGATCAAGGGGAAACATGTGTGATTGAGACATCCTATAAATCAAAACACCCCACAAGTCTGAAATCAGACCTGCATGGGCCACCACTAAAACCTTGTCACGCCCCAGAACCAGAATACTGGAGAGCGGGGGAATGACTCAGCCAGCTACGTATTACGGGTAGATGAATACCGTATAATACGATCAATGCTGTCTAAAAGACAAGGGGGTGCATACTACATGAAAGTCTCGCTATGGTCACTTCACATCTATTGTCTCAATCATTCAAACAAGAAGCAGTAACAGAGAACATTTAAGATAAAGTAATAAGGCGTCCCAAATGCTTAGTCAAAATGTTCTTGAGATCTGGCTTTACAAAACATAGCCAGATGATATAGCAACATATACACAATTGTTATCAGCTGCAGTCTGACTTAATTACAATTATGTAAAAATAAGTACAAGACAATCCGACTAACATGTCGGTGCCAAACGGCAAGGTATTAAGTAATTAACAAAATGAGCGAGGAAGTAAGGAACCCACTCGAGTCCTCCTGCGATCATTCCTCTAGTATTGACCATCTTGGAGGTGGAGGTAAGTTGAGTCCTCGGGAACCGGCTCTAAATCTGGCCATGCAAAACCAGAGAGGTTAGACCTCTAATAGCAAGTACCGCAAGGAAGCACGATATGAGACATTAAACCAGTAAATAAGAGAATATAATAATAGATCTCTGCTTGCTACTGGAATTCACGTCACATCACGACACTTCGAACCAACCTCCCAACCAAACAAGGACAGAAGTTGGCCCGTCATGTCCTGATGCTCTGATCATCTCAGTTAGGTAACAGAGTAAGTACAGTACACAAACAAATCAACTTAAACGGTCATCCAACTCCTACGGCTTACTACTGCGAGTCCCAAGTTATCCTGGAATTATGCAATAAAGATTTTTCAGTTCTTACTATGGACAAGTAAGGCTAGTCGATCCAATCAATCAATTGCGCCAATCATGAATTAGACGAGTCCCAGCGGGACGCCCGTCATCAATATACAATATACAATAAATAGTATAACCAGATACCGCTCCATGTCCGTGTGGCAGGTTTACAGTATCTGTGGGGACCAGCCGGCCTGTCGGGCACTACTAGTCCCAAGAGGGTTGCCATGTAAGAACTCGAGAATCCATTTTCTCCATGTAATCATTATTTTTATTTAACTTAATAGTCTCTACGTTGAGTGAAATCCCATGTCGTGGATCATGGTCATTCGGAATGAGTACTTTCGTACAGGGTACGATATGCACAACTCTATAACGATGCCCGTGCGGTTAGGTTGTAGGTCTTACATAGCGTAATGCAACAATCCAAACTAACCACGGAATAATCATGCCTTGACCATAAAGTACACATGCTTCTTTTATAGTAAAATAAATAAATAAATACATTGAAGTCTGCATGTGTGCCTGTATGTCAATATTCGGGATCGGCCAATCGATTATAGTAGTTCATACTTAATATGAACGTGTCTTATTCCATTTAATTCAATAAGACGACTAGCCAGTCTCTTAGTTCCATCTAGGAACGCATGATCAATAACTAATCAAGATAACAATCAATGTTAATTAATGCCACATTTGGAAAATAAAAATTAGGAAATAAATAATGATTGGGAAATAAATAATCTCATGCGCTTGAGGAAGTGATTGGGAAATAAATAATCTCATGCGCCTGAGGAAATGATTAGAAAATAAATAATCTCATGCGCTGTAGAAAAGGTTGGAGAAATAAATAATCTCATGCGCCTGTGGAAAATGATTGGGAAATAAATAATGATTGGGAAATAAATAATCTCATGCGCTGTGGGAAAGGTTGGGAAATAAATAATCTAATACGCCTGTGGGAAATGATTAGGAAATAAATAATCTCATGCGCTGTGGAAAATAATTGAGAAATAAATAAGCTCATGCGCCTGAGGAATGAAGATTCATGCGGCTGTGGAAAATAATTGGAAAATAAATAAGCTCATGCGCCTGAAGGAAATGATTGGGAAATAAATAATCTCATGCGCCTGAGGAAGTGATTGGGAAATAAATAATCTCATGCGCCTGAGGAATGGAGATTTGATGCGCTGTGGGAAATGATTCCATGCGCTGAGGAATGAAGATTTGATGCGCTGTGGGAAATGATTCCATGCGCTGAGGAATGAAGATTTGATGCGCTGTGGGAAATGATTCCATGCGCTGAGGAATGAAGATTTAATGCGCCGTGGGAAATGATTCCATGCGCTGAGGAATGAAGATTTCATGCGGCTGGGACTGTTCTTCTTCTCCGAATTTTCTGAGAACAGAACCATGTAAACCATGGAAGCCATTGCTTCCAAGCTCCATAAATCCTTCATCCCAAGCCCAAATATGGACTTCCATAGGTCAAAATTGGGTAGAACGAAATTCTTTACAACATGGAACCATCAAAACTTGAAGATAACAAAGTTTACTAGATCAAAATCTAAGAAATCCGAAAATGTATCAAACTTAGATCTACAACAAATAAGCCATGGAAATTGAAAATGCTAAGTACTAAAGAGACTTAGAATCAAATAAGGAAGATGATGGAACAATAAAAATGGGGATCCATCAAGAAGCAAGTTGGCACTTGCCTAGCTCTTCTAGGTTGGTGGGAGAGTTATGAGGAAGAAGAAGAGAAATGAGAAGAAGTAATGAAGAGAGAGAAAGGGTTTGGGGCTTTAAATGAAGGAGTGGTGGTAGGTGGGGGTTTATTTCGGTTCATGATGAACCAACATAATTAAACCAATCTGAGCCGAACCCATAGCAAAGCTAAAGCAGAGTATAAAAGCAGAAAGTAAAGTGCAAAAATAAAATTACAGGAAATTAATTAACATGAAATTAAAGGGATTTAAATACAGAGCAATACATGATAAATATAAAATATTTACATTTAAACAGTACATGCATTCTAAAAATACGTATTCTGGGAATGGAAAGTGACATAGGTTTTAATTTTAGTTTTTTAAGACGCAATTTTAGTTTAAACTATGTGAAAAAATAACTACAGTTACGGGACTTTAAAAAAAAACTAAAATGGTTGATGAAATACACACGGCTTAGATAGCTCAACCTTGAGCCGTTTTGAAACCCCTTTATATTAGTAGAGATGATTCTAATTACTACATGATGGTCGTCCAAGCTCTCTAGTCTAGGGTTATTAGAGTCCCCCAATTGTGTGTGCGTGAGATTTCAAAAAAAAAAAAACTACATAATGGTCCAGTTGAGATCCTTGTTGGCAAACATCCGAATAAAACTCGTGTAAATTTTTTCGTATCTTTCAAAAATGTATAATACGTACGTATCTTTGAAATATTCGAATTAGCATACAAATTTTAAGCATGTGAAGTTATAAACGTGTTCCATACGAATTATTGACAAATTTAACACAAAAAATATGGTGGCAACCTGTATAATTAATCAAATTTGACCAACTGTTTAAGTGTGTGAAGTTTCTAACCTCAATATTTTTCGTTTGACTGAATATTTAACCGAATTTTTTAACGTATTTGACTTACATTGTGCCGATTTATACACGTACTTTTGGCAGTCCGGATCTTTTTTATTTGCCGAATTGCTAGCAAGGGTTGAGGTTGACCCAAAACATATTTTGTTTATTGTTAGGTTATCTCCAATGAGAATTTCTAAAATTGAGCTTCTATCCTACTTGTCATTGTAATATGCAGTATGCAGAGTTTTTTTCGGTACATACCGAAAAAATTCTCCAATGGTTCTCAATTTCTATCCTACGTGGCAGATCAAAAAACGTCATTTAATGATTTCGTTTGAAAGTATGCACCAATATTAATTTCTATGAAAGATGGAAATTTTTTATGAGAGTTTTACAAGTAAAAATTCTCTATCCTACATCGGCACCACGTAGGACCAAAATTTGGATAGAAATAGCTGATGGGAGAAGTTTTTGTCTAATTTTGTTTTTACCATAGACATAGGAGAGATAGAAACCACAGTTGAAGATGGTCCTTAGGGCCTGTTTGGTAAATCGTATTTGGAGCTGGAATTTAGGATTTCATGGATTTGGAGCCAAATCCATGGAATTCTATGTTTGGTTGGAGGTGGATTTTGATATGGAAAGTGAGTACCAAATCCAAATTTTGGATTTGGAAGAAAGAAAGTTGGATTTTTAAAAAATAATTTTATTGCCGTATTATATATTTAATTAATACTAATTAATAATTAAATAAAAAATAATTAAATAAAAAAATAATTAAAATTTAAGTAATAATTAGTTATTATTTTATGTATGAATTTTTTTTTGAAATTAATATAAATACTTTCATCACTTAAATAATTAATAATTAATTAATAATTAATATTTCATCACAATATTAATTAATAATTGATTAATTGATTAATCATAATTATAATCTTGATTAATAGTTTATTAATTTATAATTTTATTTTAATATTTTATAATAATATTAATTAATAATTTATACAATTATTAATCATAATTATAATAATTTATTAATCATAACTGTAATTTTAATTAATAATTTATAAATAAATATTTGATTATAATCTTAATTAATAATTTATTAGTCTTAATTATAATCTTAATTATAAATTATAATTACTATTTTATTATAATCTTAATTAATAATATATTAATCATAATTATCATCAAAATTAATAATTAATATATTATTAAAATTTTAATTAATAATTTATTAATCATCATTAGAATCTTAATTAATAATTTATTAATCATAACTATTATCATAATTATAATAAAAAATTAATTATTAATCATAACTATAATTATAATTATAATAATTAATTATAATTAATTAATTTATTTATTAATATTTTATTACCATAATTATTAATCATAATTATAATTTACCAAATCTTATGTTTGGTTGTATTTGGATTTGGATTTGGAAATTCATGATTTGAATTTTGAATTTCCAAATCCAAATTCTTTTTACCAAACAAATCCTAACTTTGAAGTAATCAAGGGAAGAGGAATGAACGTGTAACCTTAACTTACCTGGCACTAGAAGTGAACGAAATCTCCATTTGTTACCTCTTTAATATATAGTCCAAGACATTTAATCTGCATTTGATTGCAAAGTAAAAAAAATATGTGAAAAATAAAATAATTTTACAAATTCTTACGATTTGAACATGTTTTATTTTTCACAGTTTTGTGGAAAATAGAGTCACGTGACTTTTTCTAAAACAATTCCACGAAAATTATAAAGAAATATTTTAGCAAATGCTCACATTCAAAATATTGAAACTAACATATACCTCTACTTAAAAAAAAAAAAACTAGAATGTCCATATTTCTTTGTATGAAATAAATAATATTTTAAGATATACCTCTATTCTAATACCACTAAGCTCTATTATGTAATCAAAATTTTGGCTAATTTACAAATGAATGGGGGTATTTATTAAATTTTTTTTAAGGAAAAATTTGAATGGCACCCCACATTTGTTACGCTTATTTAAGGTGCACCCCACATGATTACATTAATGCATCACACCCCCCACTTCACACGTTTTCCGTCAGAGACTAACGGTTGACCTCTTTTGGGTGTTATTTGTGACCAAAATAACCCTCACGTGATCCAGGTAGTGACATTAAATGGGAAAACCCTAAACTACCATCTCTTCTTTGAATGACCCTCTCTCTTCCCTCCCTCTCTCTTCCCAACAGAAACCCTCTCATTCCAAAACCCACCTCTCTCTCTTCCACTCCCTCTTCTCTCCCGTCGAAATTCCCCCCGTCACCGCACGCCGTGGTCGTAGCAAAGACCCAGGTATGAAACCGACCTCGCTCTTCTCTCCCTTCTTTCTCTTTCGCATAACCACGCTGAAATACCGATCGTTTCCCTTTCTTTCTGATTTCTGTCAGTCGAAACGTCCAGGAGAGTCCATGGCGAACCAAACACCCAGGTACACCCATGGTGAACCCTTTCTTTTCCATCTTTTTAGTCGATTATCTTTCGTTTTTCATGATTTTCCATAAATTGTACACTGGAAAATATTTGTATTTGTTTACATTTGTTAAAGTGATTAGGGTTTTCTCAAAAATTGTGCACTGGAAGCGTTTTTAGGTTACGAATTAGGGTTTCTTTCCCTTTTCTTTTCCATCTTTTTATTCGATTATTTTTCGTTTTTCAGGATTTTCCATAAATTGCACACTCGAAATTATTTGTATTTCGTTATTGTATGAAAGTGATTAGGGTTTTCCCTAAATTTGTGCACTGTTAGGGTTTTTAGGTTACGTATTAGGGTTTCTTTCCCTTAAATTGTACACTGTATGTAAGTAATGTTTGTATATCTAAAATTAGGGTTCAAATGTATTGTTTGTCTATAACAGTGTGAAATGTAGTGTTCATATGTGAATTTAGGGTTCAAATGTGAAATGTAGTGTTCAGAAATGTGAAATGTAGTGTTCATATCTGCATGTAGTGTTCATATGTGAAATTAGGGTTCAATTGTGAACTGTACTGTTCATATCTAAAATTAGTGTTCATATGTAGTGTTCATATGTGAAATTAGGGTTCAAATGTTAAATGTAGTGTTCATATCTGTATGTAGTGTTCATATGTAGTGTTCATATGTGAAATTAGGGTTCAATTGTGAAATGTATTATACAGGAAGTACATGCTTAGGGTCCATTTTAAGGGTAGTTCAATTGCTGTTGAAGTGGATCCAGACTTTATTAGCCTGCTGGATTTACCCTATACAGTTGAAAGTAACCATTTAGAGGGGGTTTATAAGTACTACTGGATTGATGACTTGAAGAATGGGGAAACAGTGGAGCTCCTCACTGATGCTGGGTTGTTGGACATGTTTAGTAAACAACTTCCTGACAAGAATGGAGAGATACACATATTCTTAAAAGAATATGGCAACCCTGCAATTGAAGAGCAACAGCCTACTGAGTTATTAACACCAAGAAAGACTAGGAGGATTAAGAAATTAGCCCACAGGATTAGAAAACATGACCAGGGTCTTCATGAGGAGCAGTTGGGTCCACTATCTAATGACAGTGATTTGGACCTTCCTGAGGAGGAGTTGGATCAAATGCCCACAAGGCTCTTAACTGGTGGCTTAGATGCAGTTGCTGGAGGGTCTGACCAAGTAGCTCCTACACAGACAGATGGTCAGAAAGAATATGGCACACAGGCTGAGACACAACTTCATGGAGATGAACCCCAGGGTGAGGAAGACTTTGACACACAGGGTGAGGAAGCAGTAGGCAGACAGGGTGAGGAAGGAGTAGAGGTTGAAGAAACAGATGATGAGGAGTATGTACCATCAATTTCAGATGATGAAGTAATGTCAAATAATGTTCACATTCCAGAACCAGATGTGGAAGAATGGGGGGAAGAAACAGAGTTCCAGAGGGAAGAGCTGCAGAGAAGAAGAACAGTTGCAATTGATGAACTTGATGATGAAGAAGAATACCAAAGCTGTGACTCAACTGATTCTAAAAAAGCTGGGGATGAATTTGATGACTTGTACCATGATGAGGAGATGGGTGAGGAGGAATACAGAGTTCCTGGGGTGAATGATCTCTACCTAGGCCAGCAGTGGATGAATCCAAGTGAATACAGACAGTATTTAAGGTCATATGCTATAAAGAAGAGGTTTGAAATTAAATATGTGAAGAATGAAGGGGTGAGGATATGGGGTGTGTGTCAAGAGGAAACCTGTCCATGGATGTGCAGGGTGAGGATCTCACCAGATAAGACTACTTGTACACTGAGACAACTTAATGAAGAACACACTTGCAAGCACTCCTCCAAGCTGCAGAACAAGATGGCAAATAGTAAATTCATCTCTCAGGTCTTAGAAGAGGACATTAAGGCACACCACAGTTCATGGAAAGCAAAGGATGTTCAAAAGCAGATGTGGGCTAGGTTTACAGTGAAAGTCTCCTATTGGAATGCACACAAGGCCTTATTCAGAGTGAAGGAGATGATGTTTGGGGGTTATGATGAGAGTTACAAAAAAACCCCTGAAGTTGCAAAGCAGGTATTGAGAACCAACCCTGGTAGTGTAGCCTATTATGGGAATGTTCCTGGGACAACAGAGTTTGCTTATTTATGCATAGGGTATGGGGCAAGCTTTACTGGATTCAGAAATGGGTGTAGACCTTTAGTTGGTTTAGATGGGTGTCATTTGAAAGGGAAGTATGGTGGGGTATGTTTATCTGCAACAGCTTTAGATGGCAACAATGGGTTGTTCCCACTTGCCATTTACCTCTGCACATCAGAAAGTGAAGCTACATGGGTCTATTTTCTTAGTATGATCAAGCAGAAGCTGCTGCAACATCCAGGAGAGATTTCTTTCATCTCTGATAGGCAGAAAGGCCTAGGCAATGCAATTGACAAAGAATTCTCTGGGCATCCCCACAGGTTTTGCTTTAGACATTTGTACAAAAACTTCAAGTCCCACATCAGTGGTAGCCTACAGATGAGACATCTTACATGGGGTGCAGCTAGAGCATATAGGGAAGTAGACAATGCTAAGTGGATTGAAGCAATAGGTCAACAATGTCCAGATGGTCTTCAGTATTTGATGAAAGAGCACTTGGGCAGATGGTGCAGAGCCTACTTCAAGTCCCACATCAGTGGTAGCCTACAGATGGGGCATCCTACATGGCTGTTTTGTGTCACTAGTGTCTTCTCCATTGAGAACAGATGGACTGTTGATGTCAATGAAAGAAAATGTGACTGTCGTGTATGGGATTTAACTGGGATCCCCTGTGTGCATGCTGTTGCTGCACTCCTACCTAGCAGGCCTACATGGTCAATGTAAGTATCACATTTCAGAGTTTGTCTAATATCATATTTTATAGTTTTTCTTACTTATACACTCATCAGAGTTTTTCTTGCTGAAGGTACACAAGTCCCTACTATCATGCCAAAACCTACATGGAGGCTTATGCTGGAAAGATTGTTCCTTTGCCTGAACAAAGCCTATGGGGCTTTGTAAGTTTCTTTTAATTTGAATGTCCCTTATGTAGGCTTCTCTGTACTTTAACTAATCTGTAGGCTATGGGATTCTGTAGGCTTCTTCTTATGTTTCTCTTTAACTAATCTGTAGGCTATGGGATTGTGTAGGCTTCTATAGGTTTCTGTAGGCTTCTCCTTATGTAGGCTTCTCTTTACTTTCACTATTCTGCATGTTGCAGCCACCATATGAGGTTGGTCCACCTGGTAGACATAGGCAACCTGGGAGACCAAAGACTGTTAGAAGGAAGGAAGCAGATGAGGCACCAAGACCTGCCAAGAAGCAAAGGATTTGTGGGAGATGCAAGCTACCAGCTCATCATAATGCAAGAGGGTGACAAGGAGGACCAGTTGGGGGAAACACTAAAAAACCAAGGGCACCATGTCCACCAAGACCACAAAAGAAACCAAGACCTGCAAAGCTACCAAGGAATACAAACCATGTTTACAAGAGACCAAGAGTTTCAAGGGGAAGGAGGAAGGCACCACAGCAATCAAGTGATTCCAATGCAAACCAAGGAGTTCCAGTGGAAGATTTGATACAACATAATTTAGCCAATGTACCTGGAAGGGCTGATGACATTATAGGATGTCTACCACCAAGGGGAACAAACAACTCAGTTTTCAGACCACCATGGAGAGTCAATAGCAGCAGCAGTAATGTGCAGCAATAGCACATTAATGTGGTTTCAACAGTTTGTGCAGTGAACATTTTGTGAAGAGAACAAGTCATCTTTGTGCAGTGAACATTAATGTGAAGTGAAATATGCAGTTAGTGAGCCCTTATGTTGAACATTTTGTGATCTGCAGTTGAAATATACTGTTAGTGAGCTGCAGTTAATATTTTGTCATCTTTTGTAATCTGCAGTACAAATATACTGTTAGTGATGTAATGTGCAGTTAACTTGAACATTTTCTGAAGTAAGAATGCAGTTGTTTTGTCTTAAAATGCATTTCTTTCATCTTATGCATTTCTTTCCTCTTGTGCAGTTCTTGTACATTATGTGAAGTAAAAATGCAGTTAAAATGCAGATTGTAATCTTCAAATGTAGTTCTTTCCTCTTGTGCAGTTCTTTTGCAGTTGAAATGCAGTTGTCTTTGATCTTGTTATATATGTTGTTAGATATCTGTAGTTGAATTGCAGATTGTTTTGTTACATATCTACTATTAGTGAGCTGCAGTCCAAATATACTGTTAATGAAGAATTTCATATACAACAGATTGTAATCACCATGCAAAGTTAGATATCTACTTCTTTACAGAATTCTTTTGTAAAGTTACATATTGTAAGCATTCTTTTGCAGTTCAAATATACTGTTTTCTTACATATTTACAGATTGTAATCTCCTCTTTTGTAAAGTTAGATATCTACTTCTTTCAACATGCAAGAATTTTATATTTTAATACAAGCAACATTTTTCCAAAGTTACTTTCAACAAACAATTCATAGCACCAATTTTCCAGAATTTCTGATTTACATAGCAACATTACATACCAACATTTTTTCCAAATTTTCTACACAACTCTTCTAAAGTTGTGTTCAATACAATTTGTACAGGAATTTCAGAGTTACTATCACTAGTTGTAGCCTCGTTCAACCATTGGAATGCATTGTTACACTTCGTGCATTGCAAGAATCTTCTTCCCTTGCTGTGACTCCTCTTGGACATTAAGATGACTCTCCTTCCTCCACAATTTGGATTAGGACAAATGGTTTCCCTCCAAGGACAATTTCTTCTCCAATGACCTAACTCACCACAGGTGAAACAACCTTCTCTTTGAGTGGTTGAAGATGAAATTCCTGAGCTTGAACACAACAGAGCAACATCCAGCCATTGAAAATCCGAGCAGATGGGGCATTTCAAAAATTTTCGACCGGGATTGCCTTCGGTTCTGGACTTCGAAACGTACCTAATCCCCTTGCAACCTCCGATCTTGCATGGTGAGCTCAAATAAGCACATTCGTCTGCAAGATGGGTGTTCATCGAGCATATTTGACATTTGTCCTAAACAAAATAGAAAATCTCACGAATTGAGACAGAGAAACCACAGAAGCAAAGGCTTTCATACATTAAAGGAAAAAAATTAGGTCAATTTCACATTACCTTGCTTCCAAAGTCGGCCATAGAGCTCGGATTTGAAAGGGGGGAGGAAAGCTTCGGGTTTAGGTCAGAGCTGAAGAAGAGAAGAGAGAGAACGTTATTCCTAATGTAGGCAAGAAGAAAGGGCAATTTAGGTAGTTCACATTTACGTTTTACTCACCTGAACTCACCTGGATCACGTGAGGGTTATTTTGGTCACTAATAACACCCAAAATAGGTCAACCGTTAGTCTCCGACGGAAAACGTGTGAAGTGGGGGGTGTGATGCATTAATGTAATCATGTGGGGTGCACCTTAAATAAGCGTAACAAATGTGGGGTGCCACTCAAATTTTTTCTTTTTTTAAAAAGTGAAGGAATATGTTAGTTTTTATATTTTTCCTATTAAAAAAGTTCAATCAAACACTGGTGATATAATATGACATTTTGAATCTTTGATGTGCAAAACATCTTATCATAGCTTTCAATTTTCTAACCAACAATCAAAATTTAATTTGGTGGGATCCAGTAGTGGGAACAATATTCATCCAAAACCTTATTTTTGGATATTTGGTTCCCTAATGATAATAGGGAGCTCATCTGTATTTGATTTGGACATGATAAAGACGTGTATGGTTGGAAAAGTCAATTTTGAGATCGTTCCAGGAAGTGATAACTATCATGAAACTGACTTTATTTTCTTTGAGTTCTTGAGTTACCTGTACGGAAAAGAAATGAATATTGCTCAAGATTTTTTTATTTTGTTCGCAAAATTTTCAACGTTGCATTTCTAGAACTTTTGAATGGACTTCTTTTACCAACGGTTCATGTTTAAAATCCTTCACCATCCACTTTCTTTTTCAATTCGTTTTCTTTTAGAATAAACATAAATCCAAAATGGCATGGAGGCATGCATAGCAAAATCCAAGAACCCTAGGACCACAAAACCTAGAGCCTCGTACCTCTGCCATCTCACAAGAGCTGAAGGATGCAAATAGGTTTACAAAATCAAGCTCCAACACGATGCACCGTTAAGCGTTACAAAACTCGATTGGTTGCAAAATGATATAGTCAAGTTGCAAGCGTTGGTTATTGGAAAACTTTTGCCCCCGTTGTCAAACACTGACAACTCGGCACCGTTCGTGTGCTACTTAGTGTTGCTGCCATACAAGGATGGAACTTGCATCAACTTGGTGTTAATACAGCCTTCCTAAATGGTGACATTTAAGAGGAAGTTCACATGTCCATATCTCTTGGTTTCGAACAAAAGGGGATAATCATGCATGCTAGTTACACAAGTCTATTTACGTGCTAAAACATGGTTCACAACAATGGTTTATCAAATTGTCATGTGCCCTCAAAGAGGCTAGATTCCATTTGTCCAAGTAGCTTTATTGCATTGTTAGTCTATGTTGACGTTGTGATATTGGCAGGAAATAATTTAAAAGTTATTACAAGTACCAAACAATTTCTTTCAAACCACTTCAAATTAAAGGATAATGGGCAATTCAAATATTTCTTGTCCAAGCAAGAAATCACATTGAGTCAAAGGAAATTGCGCACTGAAAATTTAGGAGGCCGAGGGACTTTAGGCACCAAGCCCTCACGATTTCATGTCGAGAACAATTTTTTGCTCACACAAACGAGTGGGGAGTTTCTTACTTAGCAATCTCCATATCATCGCCTTGTGGGTCGACTGATTTACCTCACTATCACAAGGCCTGACCTTGTTTACGCGGTTCACATACTGAGTAAATTCATAGAAAAATCCAAGCAACCACATCTTGAAGCCGTACAGAAAGTTCTTAAGTATATCAAGTAAGCATCTGGGTAAGGGATTCTGTTACCCTCTACAAGTTCATTGGAGTTACGAGCGTTTTGTGATGCTGGTTGGGCTCGGTGAAAAGGTACAAGAAGATTAATAAACGGCGTTTGCATTTTACTTGGTCGAGCACCATTCTCTTGGAAAACAGAGAAACGAAGTAATATGCCACGTTCAAGTGCAGATGCAGAGTACCGTGGTATATATGGCCACTACTTCTTGTGAGTTTACTTGGATAAGGAATATATTGAAAGACTTGAGAGTGACTCACACAAAACCAGTTATATAGTCTTATGACAATCAGGCTGTCATGCACATGACTTCAAATTTAGTGTTCCGTAAGAGAACAAAGCACATAGAAATTGATTGTCACTTAGTAAGAAAGAAGATTCAAAGAGGGATAGTGAAGACAACCTATATTCGAACAACAAGTCAGTCGATCGACTTATTTACAAACCACTGAGTTCAATACAATTCGAAGTGCTGGTCAACAAGTTGGTGATTGTTAAAATACACTCCAGCTTGAGAGGGGATGTTAAAGGAAAGAATCCCACCAGATAGATTAATGAATATTGCAATTGATAGTTATTTGTTTTCAGTCTCTGTAACTGTCTATACTTTATTCTACCTCTGTAACTGCCTATTACATAATCCTATCTTTATAACTACCTATACTTAACTGTAGGTTGTAGTTTATGTATGAAGTTGTAACCATTGTCTTCTTGATTTATTAATGAAAATTATATTCACCATTTCATGTTTATCTTTAGGTTTGGATCAAGCTAGTCTGAGTTAATGAATTGGGTTTAGTAGAACGTAAGCTAAGGTTTGGGATGGGTTTAATTTTAGTAGAAGAATAACAGGAATTGGGTTAAAATGGTTCAGTTAAAATGGAATAAGATTGCTCCACTTCAAGTAGGTCTAAGTTAGTGGAGTGTAAGTTAATCGAGTTTGAATTTGGGTTAAGGGACCATCATACACATAAGAAATAACTAGTAACCAGAAACATAATCTATCTATACTATCTAGGCTAAATTATTGTAATTGCACATCAACTATAGCATTCAGACGTTTTTGGCACCTTCACTTTTCACTATTCGATTTTGGTACCCTAATTTTATAAATTGCTCTTTTGAAGCATATTTTATCAATTTTCAAGCACATTAAAACTGCTTAAAAAGAATAAATGACAATACAAGTAATTGAATTGTGCTTTATACTAAAGATATACGTTTGAAGTGGTCTCGATGCGCTTCAATATTGTCGAAATGTGCTTCAAAAGAGCAATTTATGAAGCTGGGTGCCAAAATTGACTAGTGGAAAGTTAAGGCGCCAAAAATGATCGAACACTATAATCGGAGTGTCATAAGGATAATTTAGCTGACTATCTATACTACTATATTACGAGAAAAGTTCAGCTTCACCGTAAAACTTTTCTTTCCAAATATATATTCCTTGCATATGTTTACTAATTAAAATTATTCATTAAAATTAGTATAGGCATGTAGGTAATTACTGGAGTTGTCCGATGGTCTTCCTAAATAGTATTAAAACAATATATATAATAATATAATAATAATATATTTGGAATAATTAAGATATCTATCTTTTAGTCTTCTTAAATAGTCCAAATAATGTATAATAATTACAACATCTATCTTTTATTTTTTTAATAATAATCTATGAAATACGCACAACACATGTGCGTATATACTTAGTAATATTTAATTAGAATCTATGGAGAGTAAATCTAAAGAAAGATGATGTCAATGTACCTTCCAATGATCAACAATCAGTATGTCTATGATAAGAGGGAAGCATTGCATCCAACACTAGTAATTCAGCATGTCTATGATAAGAGGGAAGCATTGCATCCAACACTACTGATTCAGCATTCAACTTTTCCCTCCTCCTTAACCAAGCCAACCTAAACAAAGAAACGATAGAAACCTTATAAATATAAAGAAATTTTTTTTTCATACAATACCATAATTTGGAGAAATTATGATACGAACATCAAAATGCCCTTCCAATAGGCGTTTTAATTCAATTGATGAAAATATGCCCATTTAAATGGGCATTTTCTGTCACGCCTTGACTACGCTGAGCCGAAGGTCAGCCACTAGGCGTAATGTCGTATAGTCTAGATTGTACTTATACAAAACAATATGATAAGACAATAATGGTTATCTCGAAACGACAACATTGCAACGGAAGAAATAGTCAAAAGGAAGTTACAACAAAGTATACAAAATAAATATCTTTTATTTAATAAGCTGCTAATTAGAAAGGCTCTCAATAGCCTCCTAAATATGTCAAGTTGGCTTACACCACTCATGATCTCTCTTGCTCACAAAGAATCTCGTCGTCCCATACACCATGTATTCTATATCCAAGAAAACAACCTTGGTTGAACATCTTCATGTTGCCAATCCGAGCTTCCAATGCTTTTGTACGACCGAGCGGATCTCCGTAACTGGAGGGTTCAGTATCAATACATATTGCGTACTGGTGAGTGGAAAACTCACTCGTCTAAACCGACACTAAGTAATCATGTGAAGCATGCAATTTATATGGTGATCTTTAAAATCTTGTCTTAAGATCGGTTTCATGGCATATTATATTGTGTCTCATAAGCATACTCGTGTCACATATACCATAGTTTATCTCAACACATACTTATCATCGTCCTTCCATGTCAGCTTAACATATAGCAAATACTTACTTTCATTCCCTGTTATGTTAAAGATAATATAACATAAGTGTGCCAGTACAAAATTTTGGGTTTTTAGCAACGAAAATTTTTGTTGTTAAAAGTATTGAAATCGTTGCCATAAATTTTAGCAAGGAAAAATTGTCATTGTTGGACCCATTCTTTTAGGTATGTGACCTAAAGTATTGGCAACGACATTTAGAATTCGTTGTTGAATCCTTACTTTTTAGCAAGACAACTATTTTTCGTTGCTACTTTTCCGAACAAAGATGTCCTTTCTAAAAGTGGAAGTCTTTTGCAATACGGATTTGTCATTGTATGCTACATTTAGTGATGATATTACAACTTTGCCATATATATAACTTTTTTGCAACACAAAACTTGTTGTTATAGGTTGTATTTAGCAACAACTTTAATGTGTTGCCAAAAATCCCAAAATTTATCATTTGTAACGACTTATTATCGTTGCTAAATAAAGTCAATTATATAATTTTTTGCAGTACACAAGATCATTGTTAAAAGCTTTATTTAGCAACAACACTAATATGTGTCACTACCACATTTCTAGACATGTATATTTTTGTCAATTTACATTATCTACATTGTGTATATTTTTTTATTAATTAAATGTGACGGTTGCATTTATTATTAGACTAGTCTATTTATTGGACCCTTCGTTAGTGAACCTATATGGACTTGTCATGACACTTGGACCTACATTTTCGGTTAGTCACAATTAGACTCATTTAAGTCATAATAAGTCATGAATATGGTTAGAACTAATTGCCAACTTAGACCAAAAGCTTCCATAGGTTAACCAAACCTTCATGACAACTTGAGAGGACATTTTGAACATTTCAAATTGTTGATTTAGGACTTTATGATCAGCCACATAGAGAGAGTATTCATTCACTTCACTTCTCCATTTTGGAGCACAAACCCTAGTTTTGGTGCTCCTCCCAAAACCCCTATTTCCTCCACCAAAATCACTCCAAATCATCCGCAAACCTCTCATATTCTTCATCCAAGGAGCCAATAAGCTTGGAGACCAAGGAGCACAAAAAGTGGAGGCTACTAGCTTTAAGGTTGTGTCCATTTGTGTCCCTTTTGGCTATTGCATTGGGAATCCATCTTCCAATAGGTAAAATCTGAGATTAACCCTTTAATTTGATTCTAATTAGTATAATTAGTTATTAGAAACCACCCATGCATTAGGGCTATCTATGGAGAGAAGCTTGGGCTTTATTGGACCCAATTGGAGACTTATTGCCATTTTTGAAAAAAATTCGAAAATGGTACACCAAGTGTTTGCCATTAGGTTAGGTAGGTCTACTTGGATTGTTAAGAGTATTGCGAGGCTAACTACGTGTCCACAATTGGATACGGTAGGACACGGGATCAATTTGGGAGTTTTGGGGCCTCTTACACTTGTGGTGCATATGTCCTATTGTATATGACACCTGACACTAGTATAGGATTGCTCTAGCTATGTTTATAGGAATATTTTAGACTTGCCTATGAAGTTTGGTAGGATTCAATTAAGGTTTGATAGAGTATCTTGGACGTATCGCAAGCTTGTTCACCAAGTGTTCTTTTTGAGTTAAGATTCGGGGTACGTGTCCTAAATATGATACGTGGTATTGTGTCATAATATCTCATAATACGCACGGTTAGATTTGGTATACATGTGTCGAGTGTGTGTATATATATATATATATATATATATATATTTTTATATATATATATATATATATATATATATATATATATATATATATATATATATATATATATATATATATATATATATATATATATATATATATACTAGTCATAACCCGTGCCCATAGGGCATGGTTCATTTAAGGTATTCTCCCTCAAAATCTTGGACCCCCAATTTTAAACGAACAATAATAATTTTGAGGCCCCCATCAAAATATTAAATCCCAACCATCAAAATATTAAATCCCCATCTTTGGATATTCCATAAAACCCCACTCCCAATAATGCTCTTCCCCATAAAACCCCACTCCCAATAATGCTCTTCCCCATAAAACTCCACAACCGTTGATTCACCAAGATTAAATCCCAACCACTCTTTATCTTGGCACAGTCAGCCCTAGGATTCAAAAACCTTTGTGTTTTGTATAATATATATATATATATATATATATATATATATATATATATATATATATATATATATATATATATATAGCAGCTATACCCATGAAAAAGGCATATCCTCCTATAGACCTTTCCCTCTATTCTTCTAATCAACTTGCATCCCTGAAACCTTCTACTGCTGTCGAATAATCGCTCTAGCATAGTGTATAATTATGAGTCCACTTGAGATATCTTATGACTCTCTTCACAGCTTTCTAGTGCTCAACACCTGGCTTTCTCGTGAACCGACTCAACATCCCCGCTACAAAAGCTATATCATGCCTAATTGCACTTGTATCATACATTAAACTCCTGATAACGCTCAAATACTCTAACTTCCTGAAACTCTCCCTTGGATTTTGCTTCAGCTTCTTGTCACACCTGTACAAAGTATCAAATCCTGAAAGATCCTGATATCTATAGCATGCAAGCATATTCTCAATGTTATGAGATTGTAACTGTGCAGTCGTAGCTTCTATCCGGATGATTTTTATCTCCAGGATAACATAAACATCCCCCATGTCCTTCATACTGAACTTAGATGGAAAAAAAATCTCTGTCTCTTTGAAAAATTCGACATCCGCATCCAGGATTAGCATATCGTCCACATAGAGACAAACTATGACTCATCTTCAATCAGCAAACATAGTATAAACATACTTATCCGTCTTCCTAACCATGTAACCATTTGATGTAATGACTTTATCAAACTTCTCATACCACATCTTGGAAGTTTGTTACAGATCGTACAATAATTTCACCAACTTGCAGACTTCGTCTTCAAGACCGTTGATGACAAATCCTTCTGGTTATTGCATGTAAATCTTGTAACTCCCTAAAAATCAATTTTGATAAATTTTAGAATAATTTCCTGATTTTCTATTTGGCAAAGTGTAATTTTGCTTTTCTTAATAAAACTTGGTTTAAATAATGAATCTGATTTTAAATAATTAATTCTATTTTATTTTATTTTAATTATTATTTATTAATTTTGATTATTATTAATGATTAATTCAGATTATTACTAATGATTAATTCTGATTACTATTTATGGGCTGGATTTATTTTAATTAATTGGTTTCTAATTAGAGCCTACCAAGCCTTGGGCTTTGGATTGTGGGCTTTAGCCTACAATTTCTAGAGAAAGGCTTAGTACAGTTTTTAATTAATTCTGGATTATTCTAATTAGTAGTTAATTAACTAATTGATTAGTTAGCGGTTAGTTAGTTAGTTAGCAGGTTAGTCAGCTTTCTTCACTAATAACCCTAGATCCATTACAAATTACAAGTAGTGCCATTAAGGCTGACTTAGAGAACATATTAATATTTTACTATAAATATTGAGGGTATTTCCCAGTTATTTTATTACACAAAAATAATTCTGACACACTGTTCACTGGCACTCTTCTCCCTACACATCACTGTTCTTGGCTGAGCATCGCCGTGAGCATCACCGGAGTTCGCCGTCGTTCGCTAGAGCACCACCGTCTCGCCATCGACTGATGTCGGAGTAAGCCGCTGACTCTTCTTCTTGTTTCTTCCTCTGATTTCTTCACATAGTGTTTCACACCCCATTAAATACCGCAGATGGCCGCTAGTCACCGGAGCTTCGCCACCGTATTATAGTCGTCGGATCGAGCCATCTGCCACAAAATTTGAAGCTCTGATCGCCATATCTCGATCCCTCAGAGCCTCGCTGAGCCTCGAAGACCAAGATCCATCACCATCGCGCCACGGTGAGATTCTCCTCACCGTCCACTTCTTTTCTCCTTCATTCTCAATTGCAGACTGGATCCCGATATTTACGTCGTAGAGTTGACCACAAACCCGATCTCGTCCACCACAACAACTTAGATCTGCCAAAGTTGTTGACCGCCTAGCCATCACCGTCAAAGTTTTTGCCACGACATTCGCACACGACCTCGATCTCTATGAATGAACCCTCGATCCCCGTACTGCCCCTTCGAGTCTCGCGCCATCCACTAGAGAATCATGCTGCCCCCATCGAATCCAGTACTGCCTCTTTGTGGCTCGAGCTTTAGTAGTAGCCATCGCTGATCGTCACCGAGGTGAGCTTCCTTTGTCTTTTGCTTCCTCGTCTTCTTTATGATGTCTTTCTTCTTCATTAGCCTAGGGTTTTCTAGATCAGATGAAGTAGAGATAGATTTGGGGGTTAGGGTTCCAATTCGAGTTGCTACGAGAATGGGGTGTGAGCTAGGGTTTGGAGATTCATTAGCGGATATGAGGAGATAACAACTTCTAGGGTTTCAGAGATGGAGTAAGGAAGAGGGAAGACAGTTTAGGGCTAGGGTTTTGAGTGCGACATAGAGAAGGATATGAGTAGAGAATGGATTAGGGTTTGCAGAGGTTGAAGAAGAAGCATAGGGTTAAGGCTTGTTCTGTGAGCTGTGAGTAGAGGAAGTTTTGGGTTAGGGTTTGTTTCTGTGCGGGAATGAAATGGAGATAAGGAAGAGAAGCAAAACTGTATATTAGGGTTAGGGTTTCCTTCGCTTGCGGCTGGACAGGGAAGAAGAAGAAGATTTAAGTTAAATTTTGGGTGTGCGACTGAGAAAATGTAAAGAGAGAGAGAGAGAGAGATAAGAGATTATATATATTAGGGTTAGGGTTTGGTAATGCTGGGATGGGCTTGAGTATTTGGGCTGTTGATTTTTGGTAAAGAGGTTAGATTAGAATTAGCAGCAGTAACAATAGGGTGGGCTGGGCCTAGGTTGGTGGGCCAGGAGAAAGAAATAAAGACTAAGAAAAATGGGATCTGGGCCTGAACATATCAGGCTGCAGGAGGATACTTAGGATTATAATAAAGAAAAGGACTTTGGGTTGGGTTGGATTATGTAGGCTTGGTCTTCTTTGATTTTCTTTAGATTTATTATTATCATTCTATTATGATTATTATTATCATCCTTAATGTTGTTATTATTGGCAATGCCAAAATTATTATCCTATTATTATAAATTATTACCTAAAGATATTTTGCTATTTGGAATTATATTAACTGGTAACTATATAATATTTGCTATTATATATATCCTATTCAAGATATTAATTCTACCTTAATAATTAGTGATATATGTATACAAATGTTAACTAGTTAGTTTATATATATATATATATATATATATATATATATATATATATATATATATATATATATATATATATATATATATACAATTAGCATATATAAAAAAATATATATATATATACAATTAGCATATTGATATCAATAGATATTTAGCTAGTTGTTGTTATTTAGGATCTAATCAAATCCCCAAAATTGATTCTAGGTGGACATAGAGATTACTACCTTCCTATTCCCGATCTTCTAGAGCAAGGCAAGTACTTCTGTAATTTTGACTCATTTACTTCATGTCATGGTCTTTTCATATCGGACACTTTGTTACACGACTTGGTCTATTATTCTGGTTCATGATCTTTTTCTTGTATCTGGGGAAGGTAAAATACTACGGATATGTGACCAAAATCGAACTTAGGATTGATGTTGATAGCTTAAATCTCACACCTGTGCACGTGGGATTTAAGCCATACCATTTACTTGTTCTTATTCATGATCTTACCCAGCCGGTCACATATTTAGAAGTATTTCAAATTCACATGTTAGGATCTTTTGATTACATGTTCATATTCAGTTTAGATTATGCATTTACTTTTCATGATCATTTTGTTCATTGTTTCTTCTAGATACATGTCGCACTTGTTTCATTATTATAGATTGTACGTTGCTCCGCTCCTGACTAGATATGTTGTAGTGAGCTTGAGTTCATTTGTACTACCTACTATGGGCAGGAGCCCGAGGCCGTAGCTGATCAGGAACCATGACTCAAGACTTAGGAGTTGCAACTAAAATTTAGATTTAGTTTCATTTTTCTGGTAGACTTTTCTTTTGGATATTGTATTGTGTGGGTACTTGTGGATATGGAATATCACCTTTATTTCTGTCTCCGGATTTGTCTCCGGCTTAGTGTAAAAGGTATAATAATGGCTGGACTTGTGGTGGTGTATTGTGATGTACTCTGGAACGTATTAGATGTTGTGATGTAAATTTTATTATATCTTTTGAGTTCATAGATACTTAGTACAACTTACTACGTTGAGTCTACAATGTAGGCTGGACGTGTCGACTCATATCCGATTATTCGGAAGCGGGTCATGACATATTTTTAGTGGCGGCTCATGCAGGTCACTTCCTAATGTTACTTAGGCTATAGAGTGCTATTAGGGAGCCTACTAAACTAAGGAAAACTCATCACAGCATAGGATCGAGGAAAATGGTTATATTTGTTATTACTAAGTTGCTTATTATTTTCTAGGACATGGCAATCAACTATTTGTTTTTATTTTTCAGGATGGCTCATACACAGAACACTGGGACCACAGAACCCATACACTCGAGGCACCAGAGCTTCCACCGCCTCCTTTGCTTTCTCAGATGATCACTATTGATAGAACTCAATTGATGGGGATCTTCCAGAAGTTCATCGACTCCATAGTGACCAGGCCGCTCAGTTCAGAGTTATAGTTGCATATGCACTCTGATCCAAGGAGACTCCACCAACACCACCAGCACTACCAGCACCACCAGCGAGACAGGGGACTGCTAAAGATTTTAAGAATCTCAAGCCCCTGGACTTCTATGGGACAAAAGAGATTCTCTACGTTGACGAGTGGCTAGAGAATGCTGAGAGGCTACTCCAGATCGCCTACGTTTCTGAGGACCTACAGGTTGAGGCAGCCACCATGCAGCTGTACAATGTCGCCCGAGCTTAGTCCAGAGAAGAGCCATAACTAGCTGCTCCACGACTTCTCTGGACAGATTTTAAGGGGCTGTTCAAGAAGAAGTTCTTTCCGGAGGTTGCCCAAGACGAGCTCGAGAGTCAGTTCGAGTCACTGCAGCAGGGTAGCATGACCATTGATGAGTAAACTTCCGAGTTCAGCCTACAGATGCTTTACAGAGAACCTGGTGAGCACTCCACAGGAGAGAGCCCGAAGGTTTAAGAAGGGACTTACCCGGGACATTCGTATGACAGTTACCACTAGCAGGGCGACGTCTTATGCAGACATTCTCCGTATTGCCCAGGGAGTTGAGAAGGACATGGACCCGCGGATCAAGATGGACAGAGATGTTAGCACCAGCAGCTACCAGGGTCCACCGAAGTGGACCAACACTCAGACGAGGCCACCTCAGCATCCAACATCCCAACAGCCGTATCGTCATGCTAGAGCTTATGCACCCCAGCCATAGAGGCAGACTCAAACCCAGATGGTGATCACTTGTGCATACTGCCACCGGCCAGGTCATTACTTTGATGTGCACCGCAAGAGGCTACGACTTTGCTTATTCTACGGATCTTTTACACACCAGATGAGGGATTGTCAGCAGGCTACCGCTCGTCTTGCCCTTGGAGAAGCTATAGGACCCATGGGAGCTGGAGGACCACCTGCACCACCGCCACCTAGGGGACCGCCTCTGCCTACTCACCAACAGCGTTTCGCCTATCATCAGCAGCATAGGGGAGCTCCATAGCAGTGATGGGCATATGCTATGGCTGTAGTTGAGGAGAATAAGGATGCACCGGATGTGATCATATGTTCTATTCTGCTCCATTCATTTTCTGCTATTGTACTGTTTGACTCGGGCGCTACATATAGTTTTCTATCTTTTGAGTTCTTACATAGATACAGCTTCACACTAGTACCTACTAGGAGGAACTGTCAGATTATGACAGGAGGAGGAGTGGTGCCAATTTATGATATGTATGATTGCCCTATTAGCATAGCTGGAAGGAAATTTAGGGCCCAGCTCCTCGTAATGCCACTCTCGGGATTCGATGTAGTCCTCGAGATGGATTGGTTGAGCATTATGTCGTGATAGATTGGCATCAGGGGAAGGTGATCTATAGACCGTCGGGGATTCCACTATTTAAAGTCAGAAGGTAGATTGCTGAGAAGCCAGAAGGAGTCTACTTCGGAGCTGTTGTAGAAGGGAAGGAATTACCGTATTCACTCATTGCAGAGTTTCTAGATGTCTTTTTTGAAGATTTATCGGAACTGCCGCCAGATCGAGACGTAGATTTCACTACTGACTTATGTAGAAGCATGGAAAAGAATAAATAAAGATCCATGCGGCCAGGAAGCCCCATGCGGCTCAGAGAGCTCATGCGGCTCAGGATTCCATGCGGCTCAAGCGTCTATGCGGCTCGAATAAGTTCCATGCGGCTCAGAGAGGAGCCACGTGGCCTACAAACAGCTCTTTCCTTTGTCCTTTACTGCATTAAATGCCTTGACGGCTGACAGCTCTGACCAATGACAGAAAGATGCAATAATGACTCTGTCATAATGGCAGACTCCTAGGAAAACGAAGGAGATCTCTGACACAATCCCCCGAAATCCAGAAACCTTCATGCGGCCTTGACACATGGACAGTCGCATGCGGCTCAGGAAGAGACCACCCCATGCGGCTCAGGCCGAAGCTATCCCATGCGGCTCAGGCCGAAGCTACTCTATACGGCTCAAGCAGAGGCTACCTCATGCGGCTCACAAGGACTATCTCCATGTGGCTCACGTAGAAGGCACCCATCATCACCATACGGTTCAAATATTCAGGGGACACTTCCAAGCAGCCTTGACACGTGGCTAGCCTTATGCGGCTCAAGGAGGAGCAACCCTCATGCGGTTCAGATTTTCTGAGTGGCTCGTGGCTAAGACACATGGCATGATAATGGGACACGTGGCATCAAGTCAACCGAAATTCATCAACAAAATCCCAATGAAATATTGGGATCAAATCAGATCATTCGCAATCAAGCAAATCAATGACACGTGGTAGGAGATCCGAAATTGGCATAACAAATCATGAGGATTTGTGTCAATCATCATTAATTATCCACAAAGATTTGATGCAATCACATTAATTGCCCGGATCTATTATGTTCAAGATGAGCGGCCCAGATTCATTGATCCTAAGCCGCCGACTTTGAAGAATGGGCAATCATTACAAACCCTAGTGATGCCCCCCACTCTTATAAATAGCAAGGTGCCATTCCCTTGCGAAGGGGAGGCTCTGACTTTTGCAGAAGAAGACACAGAGATCCAGAGAGCCAGAGAGAGAATATACAGAGATCGAAAGGAGAGCATTTCTTCATCAACGCCAAACAGTTCTTCTACAGAGCCAAGGCTGCACCCGATCGTCCAAGGAGTAAGACAGAGCTGCCGTCGCTTTTCCGAGCCTCTATCGTCACCCCCAGAATCTAAAATAAACAATTGTACTTAGATTGCTGTACCTAGGTTTTCGTCCCTAGGCTTTCTTTGTACGAGCGAGTTTGTATTGTGAGTCTAAAGTTCAGTCCTCCGATAATTGTTTTGTTCTTTTACAATCAATGACAAACACGATGGCGACTCTGCTGGGGACAAACTTCTCCACGGCTGAGGAGTTGGTGACGCAATCGGATGCAGCCAAACTTGGCTCTACGCAACAGAAGATGGTCGTCCGCTTCGACCAACAGGCGTTTGAAGAAATGCTCTCCGAGGGAAGCGCTGGCCCGATCCAGAAGCAGACCCGCACAAAGAAAGCTCGCAGCGAGTGGAGGCCAAAATCATTTGCTCCTCTCCAAGCTCTGGACGGAGTACTCTCTGCTGTCCAAGACGGGGAAGGCGACTCTCGCGCGGCCCCACTTCGAGCCATAGAGAACTCTGCTGTCCCCAAGTCCGGCAGAGGAAAGCACTACGATGCTGGACTTGCAGGAGCAAAGAGCGATTCTATATGCTCCAGGAAGAAACCGAACAAGGGCACTAGCCGTAACACGAAGACTCATGCGGCCAAGATTGCCAGCCGCATGAATGATGACCATACGGCTGAGACTGCTAGCCAAATATGTAATACTCATGCGGCCAAGATTTCAAGCCGCATGGAGAACACTCATGCGGCCAGGATTTCCAGCCGCATGGAGAAGACCTATGCGGCTACGCCTGCCAGCCGCATGAAGATTATTGATGCCAGCCGCATGACGCCTGCTCCACGCGGCTCTGTCTTCGACCGCCTCTCCTATGGTCCTGATCTCTTATGCTCCCAAGAAGACATGTCTGACTCTCTCCAGCACCACTTAGACTCTTTCTACTATGTGCCCTCACGCACTAGAGTGAAGAAGTCTAGGGCAGCACGAGCTTGGCAAGCTCGGTCCGCTGATCCGACCTCTGACCATACGAGCGTCCCACATACTGTTATGTGGGCCTCTGATGAAAAGTTGTACAGAACCACTCGAGTCCAGCCCCCGGCGACAAACGGACAGAGAGGTTCCCAAAAGTCTCCCAAAATCTAGGGAGCAAACATGGTCGATCCGGATCCATCTGACTTGCGTGAGGCCATCCTCCACAAATGCAAGAAAAGAGAAGGTACCTCGGGGTGCAAAGAGTCCTCCCACGGACGTTACTGCACCCAAGTCATCGTCAACTGCTGTTGCAATAACGCGACGGTACGAGAAGACCGGCAGTCCGTCTACAACAAACATGTTCAGAAGACGAGGCACTTCCCGTCGCCTCCTGCAACTCTGCTCAGAAAATCCCCTCCGATGGGAGAGGGAAGAAGACCAATGTTCCCAGCCCGAAGATTTCAACCACTATGATTAAAAGACCATCATCTAAACGGGTGCCCACCATCGGAGTTTTCCAAGGTACCCGTTCAAAGACGAAATCTACTACAGTGGGAGATTGATCGTCCACACCACTGGGGGTTGCTGGGACTGGGGGTAGCACTCCTCAGAACATCCACGATAATCCAATGTTCCAAGGAGATGAGCCCGAGGAAACGACTCTCCCATCAGATACAGCAAGGGCCGACGTCCCCGAGGACGTCCACGACTCCCAAGATAAAGCAAACTCTGAGGCTGGGGGTACTATCCCTTTTGAGTCCGAACCAGAGGAGAACATTCCCACATACCCCGATGACTTCTCGCTACAGGGGTATGATTCGGAGGGCACTTCCTCTACCGTTCCGTCCATCTCTCCTCATGTAAAGACGGTGTTCATGACGGACAGCAGCCAAGGTGGTTCCAGTGATCGCCAACACATCGACACTTTGGAGGCCATACTGCATACCTTGGTCAAGTCTGTGGACGAGATCAAAGCGGCCCTTCTAACTCTCCAAGGAGGGACGCCTGGCCAAACAAGCGCGGGTCCCGCGGTCAATGCAGACTCGAACTCAGCGGCACCGAACCCGGGCAACAATCCTCCTAAAATGACGGCCCCCACCGCTGTGGATGAGGCCAGGGAAGCAAGAAGAGAGGTCCAGGAGATCCGAGCCATGTTTCATGCTCGAGAAACCTCTCAAGACCTCAGAATACGGCAACCATACCCTGCAGCATGGAGGGATGTCCCCTTCCTACCAAGATATAAGCCGTTCAATATCAATCCTTATGATGGCAAGACCTCCGCAAATCGATACATCACTTACTTCGAGGTCACCACCGACCATTTGCCCCATGACGATGCCATTCTTACACGATTATTCATCGGGGCATTGGAAGGAGTCGCCTTCGACTGGTATCGCAACATGCCGGACAACTGCATCCACTCCTTCGCCAACTTCAAGCGCATGTTCTTGGAGAGATTCTACGAAGTAGGACAGGACATCACGATGTCCACCCTCATGGACGTCATCCAAGGGAAGAAAGAGCTGACAAGGAACTATATTGAGCGGTTTCGCCAAATCGTAATGAAGCTGCCGTCTGGTAACCCGGATTCCTCCTTAATTGAAATTTGCCAAAAGAGACTGCTTCTAACAATCAGCCTCTGGATGGGCGAAAGTCAATTCAAGGACTAGAAGACGTTTATCATCAGTGCCACAAGCGCCGAAGAACGATTGAAGAAGGCTCGCCAACTGGGATTGCATATCTCAGAGGGAGAAGACAAGAGCAGGTGTCCCAACGCCAACACCAACAATGGGGGTAGATCCTCCAACAATCGAGACAACAAGGGCAAGCAGGCTATGTTGGCCGACACAGCGCAGAAACCTGAGTCAAAACCGTCAGACAAGCAATGGCCATAAATGACCTACTCCTTCGAAGACGGCTACGTCAAGCCCATCTTAGACATGCTCATACAAGGAGACAGAATTAATCTTCCTCCACCAAGACGGGAACCTCGGCCGGCAGAAATGGAGAACCCAAAGTACTGCCATTACCACCGCTACGTCCACCATACTATACATGACTGCTACCAACTAAAACGGTACATCCAAAATCTCATCGATTCGAACGCTCTGGCTATCGATTTCGAAGAGGTAACTGTGGCAGCCAATATGGTGTCAGTGTAATTTGGCAGCTTCCCTCTAACAGAGACTCAAGACGGCGTGGTCCCCATCCCTCTGGCGACAATGGAGATTGCTAATCTTCTACCTCCCCGAGATCAGGCTGCTGGTCTAGTGCCCCTCACCACATCACGAGGAGAGATTATGTGGGTCCATCCAGACTTGGTATCTGAAGTGACTCAGTCCACACCATCTTCCATCCGCAAGAAGAAGAGTAGAAAAGTCAGATCCTGACGCACAATCTCGACAGATATCGAAGAAGTCGCGGCAGCCATCACTCGGTCTGGGGCACAATCTCAACCTGTGGCTGATAACTCGGCTGAAGATCATCAGCCCACTACAACTGACGCTCTGGGACCTTCTCAGCCTCCGACGACCGACAAGCCTAGGCCGAAGGAGACTAGCTTTGACAAATCCCTCCAAAAAGAGGCACCACAGGGACTGCAGAGGCCCTACAACTTTGACATCTTGGCGCAATTGGCTAACACACCGGCCAAGTTGTCATTATACGAGCTTCTGAGACTCTTAAAGGATGTTCACGCGGCTTTGAGCGATGCACTCCAAAATGCCGACGCGTACCTGGCTCAGGTCAACCTCACGGAAGAGAATCCGCCTGCAGATCTCCAAGACAGCGCTTGCACGGGAGCGATGCCCAACATTGTCTTCACTCTGCAGGATATGCTCATCAAAACCAACCTGCACGATCGCCCGTTATACTACACTGGATACATCGGCGACGTAAAGGTGGATCGGATGTACATTGATCCTGGTTCTTCCATAAGCATTATCCCGAAGGATCTGTTACATCATCTCTGCATCCTTATGCATTGCCTGACGCCAACAAGCACCGCCATCAGCGGTTTCAATTCAGGTAGGAGCTACCCAATTGGGAAGATTCGTCTGAAGTACCAAATTGGCGATCTCCAGTCGGAAGTCACCTGTTACGTCATAGATGCAGACACTTCTTACAACATCCTCTTGGGGCGCCCTTGGATACACGATTATATGATCGTACCTTCCATGCTACACCAATGCTTCAAGTATGTCAACAAACACGGCTTCGTGAGGACAGAATTTGCCGACATCGATCCCTTCAAAGGGGTCGAATCCTACTACTCAGACTCCTGCCTATACGAAAAGTCGAAGAGGCACCTTGGTGAAGGAGATGTGCAAGCTCGTACCGAGACAGCCACAGGATCAGAAGAACCTCTGATGATCCCCCTCAAAGCTCGCAAACCTGGCAAGTCCGCACCCCTTACAGCCACTCTGCGTAAGGACGCAATCAGCCTCTCGGCACAAGAAGAGCAAATGATAATCCGGCTGCCAAGGTTCGACCAAGTGCCAAGACCCACAACGGAGCCACTGACAATCAGGCTGCCTAGAGTCGGCCAACCACAAATGGAGAAGCTCAATCCCTCCGACAAGCCAATGACGATATGCCTTCCCAAGAAGAATCGTTACCCTGATGCAAGGTCTGGGGCTTCTAGTGAGCCAACAACTCCCTGCCCAGCATCGAGTACCAAACTGGGGGTCGCTAGTTTGCCAACGACTCCACGCTCGGCTCCACCAGCTGAACCCCTGACGATCAAGCTGCCCAGGTCGTCCTCTCAGTCTTTATTTATACAGGGGGTAGCCGAAGAGGAACCGGAGCTAGCCAAGTATATGGCTGCCCACACTGATGTTCCCTCCGCAGATGATGTAATCCTGCTAGAAAAGATACCTTACTTCATCAATAAAAGGCTATCTTTGAACTAAAAAAAATAATAATAATAATAATGTGGCCGAGTACAACGCTTTGATCATTGGCCTCCAACTTGCAATAGAGCTGGGGGTAGAATATCTTGAAGCATACGTCGATTCGCAGTTAATCGTCAATCAGATCCGGGGCTCATACGAAGTTCGCCATGAAGACATGATCCCCTATCACCAAATAGCGATCGACATTATCTCATCGTTCGAGGGGTTCTTCATCGAACATGTTCCCAGACTCCGAAATATCGAAGCCGATGCCTTAGCAGGCCTGGCCACTTCCCTAGCAGTGCCAAATCATACTCATCAATCGATAGATGTGATAGGCTACGAACTGGTCTATCCCAAGAACAACGTTCAATTCGTGGCGAGTTATTCCACTCAGACGATCGACGAAGTCCCAGACTGGAGACAACCATTCATTGACTTCGTAGTCTACGACATCATGCCCGAGAACCCAAAAGAGGCCACCTCTATCCGAAGGCGTTCTCTCAGATTCTTCTACGATACAGAGACGAAAATGCTGTATCGCCGATCCTATGATGGATTATTGCTTCGATGTCTGTCAAACGCAGAAGCTAAAGAAGCCGTACGTGAAGCTCATGACGGTGTCTGTGGGGCCCATCAGTCTGGCCCTAAATTGCAAGACCGTCTTCGCCGAATGGGCTACTATTGGCCCACGATGGTAGCAGATGCGATAGACTATGCTAGAAAGTGCAAAGCTTGCCAAGTCCATGCGGACTTCATCTACCAACCATCCAAATTTCTACATCCGACAGTGGCGTCCTGGCCGTTCGAAGCATGGGGAATGGATATCATCGGTCCGATTACTCTACCTTCCTCCCGAGGACATCGCTTCATACTCGCAATCACAGATTACTTCTCCAAAGGGGCGAAAGCTGTCCCGCTTGCAGAAGTAAAGACTTCAAACGTAATCAGCTTCCTCAAGTATCACGTCATCTATCGCTTTGGACTGCCCTGAAGGATCATCCACGATAATGGTCCGCAGTTTGCAAGCCACACCTTCTATCGGTTCTGCACAAACACCGCATCCAAAATATTGCTTCAACGCCATACAATCCAGCAGCAAATGGGTTGGCAGAAGCATTCAACAAAACAATCATCAAACTTCTCAAAAAGTTCGTATCGTCTAACAAACGCGACTGGAATGAGAAGCTTGGTGAAGGCTTGTGGGAGTACCGTACTACAGTCCGAATAGCCACAGGGAATACACCATTCTCTTTGGTGTACGGGAGTGAAGCAGTTCTCCCATTGGAGACTCAAATACCCTCGTTCCGTATCGCTCTCACTTATCAATTGACGACGGACGATAACTACCGTCGCCGGCTACAAGAGTTAGAGGCCTTAGATGAAAAGTGCCTCCTGGCTCAACAGCGGATCGAGCTATACCAAGCACGCATCTCCGGAGCCTTCAACAAGAAGGTTAAAATTAGAACATTCCAAATGGGCGATCTCGTTCTGGCAGTCCGAAGGCCGACGGTCATAACTCATAAGACCGCCGACAAGTTCCAGCCAAAATGGAAAGATCCATTTATCATTGAGGCTGTATTCTCCAACGGTGCTTACCGCCTCGCAAAACAAAATGGAGACTTGCTCATGTTGCCCGTCAACGGCAAATTCCTGAAGAAATATTATGTCTAAACGACATTCTCCAGATCATCGAGTCATGTACCTGCCGGTACTGCTGAACTCGTACAACATTTTCTAGATCATCGAGTCATGTACCTGCCGGTACCGCTGAATTCGTACGACATTTTCCAGATCATCGAGTCATGTACCCGTCGATACCGCTGAACTCATATCATATTTTTTAGATTGTTAAGTTATGTACCCGCTGGTGCCGCTGAACTCATTTTTCCAGATTGCTGAGTTATGTACCCACTGGTGCCGCTGAACTCACATCCACAACATTCCAGATTATTTAGTTATGTACCCGCCGGTGCCGCTGAACTCACATCCACACTTTTCCAGATGGCTGAGTTATGTACCCGCTGGTGCCGCTGAACTCACATCCACAACATTCCAAATTATTGAGTTATTTACCTGCCGGTGCCGCTGAACTCATATCCACAACACCCCAGATTATCGAGTTATATACCCGCTGGTACCGATGAACTCACATTTCCAAATTCCAGATTATTGAGTCATGTACCCTCCCGTACCGCTGAACTCATAATCCCTCAGATTATCGAGTTATGTACCTGCAGGTGCCTCTGAACTCACATTCCGGTCACTCTTTCATATAGTAAGTCATGTATGACCATACCTCTGAACTTTCTTCCTGAAAGAGATCCTCCCTCATGATCCACTACCCGTACTCCCAGTGCACAAAAAGAGTAACAGATCCACAAAATTTCCAAAACGGCCATGTCCTCATTACCTATGAGTCGTTTCACTTTCGCCAAAAACAAATCACCCCTTTACATAGAACTTCCATGTCCTCATTACCTCTGAGTCGTTCTATGTACCCTCCTTCATTGAGCCCACTCCTGCCATGTCCTCATTACCTCTGAGTGGGAAGGCTCCGTCGAAAAAACCTTCATGCTTGCCATGTCCTCATTACCTCTGAGTAAGTATGATGATTCCCTTTCGACTTATTATCCGTACCCACAACCGGAGTACGCCAAGGATGATAGGTCCACAAATATTCTCCGCTGAGTCCACTCCTGCCATGTCCTCATTACCTCTGAGTAGGAAGGCTCCACGGTAAAACCTTCGTACTTGCCATATCCTCATTACCTCTGAGTAAGTATGTTGGTTCTCTCTCGTCTTATTATCCGTACCCTGAACCAGGGTACGCCAAGGGTAATAGGCCCACAAATGTCCTCTGTTGACCACAAATATTCTTCGTTGAGTCCACTCCTGCCATGTCCTCATTACCTCTGAGTAGGAAGACTCCGCGGTAAAACCCTCATGCTTGCCATGTCCTCATTACCTCTGAGTAAGTATGTTGGTTCCCTTTCATCCTATTATCCGTATCCTAAGCCAGGGTATGCCAAGGATAATAGGCCCACAAATTTCCTTTGCTAAGTCTCTTAGTACAGGCCCACCATTCCTCATCATGCCCCGGGAGCCCAGCTGCTCCATGGCATTCTCTCTCCCGATACCCGGAACGTCCATAAGCACCCTGTCATGGAATTGTTCTAGGTATCCCCATCAAACTTGTTATCCGTACCTAAAACCAAGGAATGCCAAGGATAATAGGTCTACAAATAGGTCCCCCCATTCGGGGCAAACGCCACAACAACACCACAAGCGCAACAGACAGTACAAATAAATGGTAGAATAAAGTATACTCTTTTATTTGGAAGCCAAAAAGCATTACATGTTCTGGGACCATGTCCCTCTCAAAAAAGAACATAACAAAAGAAGAAAAGGCTGACTATGGTTCGGCATTACATAATTCCAGAAGGCAGTCCTTCACCAAGGCGGTCCCCCGTTCAAGCCGCTGTCTAGCTCGACGTTCAGCCTCCTGGGATAACTGCTCCGCATCATCAACATACATATGTGCCTGCCAACCATCTTCCATCTTCTTCAGGGCGACCTCCAGATTGGCAGAAGCTCGACTAAGCCCGTCAGCTTCCTGCATAACAAGTCCCTTTTCGGCACGGGAGGCTTCGAGCTCAGACTCCAGAAAGGCCAGCTTTCTCTGGAGTTCGAGGATCTGCTCCCTGGTGTCGATTACCCCGCGGGAGGCGGTTGCTTCCCGAGCCGTACAATCTTCATGTCGACGACTCAATCGATCGTATAACTGAGACAGATCCCGGCAATCCTTCAGTATGGTCGGCTTGATCGATTTTCGAGCAAGCCTCACCTTCTCCACCGCAGTTATGAGGAAAGTGCACTCTTGATCTATTGCCGTAGGCAAATCAGCCTGCCTCAGCGCATGAAACTGGGTCACAAGTCGATCGGCCTCTAGCAGTTTCGGCTCCAGAAGTACGGCTAACCTCGTCCCACCAGGGAGTGTTCTAAGGATGTCGATTTGGCCACCGGCGCACTGACGGGCCATGGCAAAGGGAGTCCCCCTCTCCACAGCTGCCTCGACCCCTCTCTTCAGATGACGGTGAAAGCTATCAACCACATCCTGGGATACTTCATCCAAAACTTCTTTAGAGGATGGCGTCAAAGGAAGTGTGGCTGGCAGTGTTGAAGGAGTAGCATCGGAACTTGCCACCAAGGAAGAAAATTCTATGCGAAAAGACACATGAATAGCAGCTAGCTCCTCTTCCGCCGCCCGAAGAGCTTGGATACTAGGCAAGAAGGAAAGGTTAACCCCCGAAACCATATTCGCAGAGGAGGACGCAGGAAGCATTATTCCCGGCCCCGACTGTGCCACCACTTGGGCCCCCGAACTCGAACCAGCTGGAGGCCCTTCAATATAGGTGGGAAGAGAAGGAGGCACACGTGCTTCCATCAGATCCCCTCCGGTAGAGTCCATCCCGACGATGTCCGTCACCGGCAATAAAGGGGCAGGACCTGTACGTCCAAAGCAACCATCAATCGACGTAACCCGAAGGATGTAATGGGATAACATATAGGCCTCCTCACAAGTTAAGATTCGGCTTATCTTACCAGGGGAGGAGCATGGAGACTGCAG
Source organism: Iris pallida (assembly GCA_029216955.1). Lineage (NCBI taxonomy): Eukaryota > Viridiplantae > Streptophyta > Magnoliopsida > Asparagales > Iridaceae > Iris > Iris pallida. Next base: position 4,640,740 of record JANAVB010001399.1, on the reverse strand, counting down.
CTCGCCCGTAACTGACGCAATCTCCCCGCCCGTGACTTCCAAGTTGAATTCAACCGGTTCCTCTGCCCCAGCCGCCTCCGAAAGGGAGCCAGCCAGTTTCGCATCACCCCGTTGAAATTCAGCTGTCTCAGGGACAGGTACAGTAGAGCCCCCGCCCCCATGGGTTGAGGTCTCAGCAAGGCGGGACTCCTCGGCCGCCTCCGGAAGAACCCCAGCAGAAATGATAGCGGTACACATATCATTGACCAAAGTGGTCAGAGCCGGATCATCCTCAGCGGTCGGTTCCCGAGAAACCGACTCCTTTGACGCCTACAAGAGCAAAAAGAAATAATTAGGCCATAGTTCAGAAAAAAGAAGGAGAAGGGATTTGAAATTCAAATCACTTTAGAAACAACGTCAGCATCATCAAAAAATAGCCTGCGGCGCCTTACCGCAGCTCGCTTTATGGAGTAGGTTATGCTATTATCAGCAGACATACGCCTACTTCGCTTGCGCGAAGGACCAGGCACAGCAGGCGGCTGTCCCGCAACCATGTCATCCGGTACGATAGGTGGCTGATCCTCCGCCTCTTCATCCGAGGGATGGGTCGAATCATCGGCATCCTGCCCATCATCCTCTTCGCCCGCCGCCGTGGATTCCGAGTCCGGCACATGAACCGTATTCACCTTTTTCTTCCTCTTTCTGGACCCCTCGGGCTTCTCTGCCAAGCCAGTCCCGACAATGAAGCTGGTGCTCATATCAAAATTCACGGGAGGTTTGCTCGCCGCAACATGATAGAGGGCCGCCATGTACAAAATCTTCCCTTGCGTATTAGCATCGGGGACTGAGAAGCTAGCTCGGGTATGAACCGTATTGTAATAATTCCACGCCCTGATGCCATCAAGGATACTGCCCTCGTAGCCTAGGCAAGCACTGGGACAATCAAGGAACAACTGGCTATACCCGAACTGGCGAGAGAACCTACTAGGCAAGTAGGGCTCCAGGTATACGTTATTGCGGTAACGATATACCAGGTGCGCCGGACGAATATTACGCAGCCAGAGAAGCATCTTTTTAGATAAGAGCAAGGTAGGTTCAATGCCGTCAACGTGTACACCCCTCACTTCTCGAGCGGTAAATTGAGGGACAGACATTAAGAAGTCGGGCCCATCTACTCTTGCCAACGCCCTCCGACAGGCTGGCATGGTATCGAATTCCCAAGGCTGACGATGGTATCGAAAAAGGAAAGCATCATCATCAGTAACACCATCGTCTGCTCCAGGTCTCATCAACGACCGATAATGCATCAATAGCTAACCCATTAAATAATGGTAGGGTAGTTCTATTCGTTCAAAGTCCAGTGTCGTCTCACGAGCAATAACTTTGGACGAAAAGGCACGAAGGCCGTGGTGCATGCTACACACCATGGCTGGAAGAAGGGCCAGCCTAACCCTGAAGACCAGCTTCACGGCCGGGAGGATGAAGTGGCGGCTGATCCTTTCAATAGATCCAGCCCCCCCTGAGACTACGCAGTTCCGTAGCCACACCATCAAAAACCCGGCTAAGAGTGCTTTCTCAATCATCTCCCGGGTACCGTAGTGGAAATAGCTGAAGGAGTCACTATGACTCCCAAATCTGTCTTTGGTGGACCTCGACCTCTTGGCAGTCGACATCAGGTCCTTTACTTCCTCCTGGGTTTGAGGACCCCGGGAAAAAACTCGGCCGGAGGGACTGAATTTGAAGAGATACGCGACCCAAGATGTGGTATGGGGGGCATTCCCTTCTGAGCTATTGTTCTTCTTAATAGCAGTCTGGTGACAAATGCTGTGGTGGCACAGCAGTTCCCGGTACACGGCGATGAAACCCGGGAATCGGCGATCCAGATCCTCGAGTTCCTCGTTTGTTGGGTTGTATACTTCAAAGGCCTCACCCCCCCACGGCAGCTTAGAAACAACATGCATTTCATGGAGAGCAAGTCCCAACTCCCCTCCGGGCGCGAAGAAAGTTCCTGTCCTCCAGTTATACATCTCCAAAAGGGCCATGAACAACGGCTTGTTGATGGGTAACCCGTAACAAATACCCCGGATGGCATAATAGAGTTCAATCTCCCTAAGGAATGCCTCATATTTCCTCAAGATCCATGAAGTCAGGTTGACCTACGTAGGGATGGGGTTTATCCAATTCAACAGCGACAACCTGCCAATAGGATAAGACCCCTTGCGAGCGAGCTGATTCAGAAAAGTATCGGCCAGAGTAAAAGTGAAGTTGGGACCAGATACGTTTATGAAGGTGTCCGGAATCAGTCCCATCATGCTTCGACTAACCGAGTCCCTGCTCGCACATGCCGACCTCATATTCCTATTATAGTGGATGTTGCCCACGAACATCCCCGATTAGGTCGAAGTTAGGGAGCCCACCATCTGCCTGCTCAGCGGTACCATATTGAACAACGAGAGGGTAAAATGATGTTCCATTTCAGGAATGTGGATCTCCACCCCGTCCACCATAAAGTCCCAGTTCTCAGAGATGTCCAGCACTCGGGGGTCCTTTATGGATAGAGCATCCCCGAAGAGAAAGGCTAGTTTCAGAAACTCTCCTTCCAGTCTCCCCGAGTTCATCATAGTACAAAGAAAGTGGAAAGGCTGGTTATTGATGGCGCCCAACCTCTCTAAAGGCTCATTGGTAGGAAGCTGATCCGACACATGTCGAACTAAGCCGTCGAGCCGCACACCCACAGCATGCTATGCTGAACCCACCAAAAGCTCTCCTGCTGGATTGGTTGGTAGATTCACTGAAAGAAGACAAAAGAAACAGGATCAAAAGATGGTTAAAACGAAAAAAAAAGCTCCTGTGAGCCTATGCGGCTCGGATCAACAAAGCCTTATGCGGCCCAAATTCAGTTGGGTCTTATGCGGCACGGCTTCGATGGAGCCTATGCGGCTCAGGTCAACACAGCCTTATGCGGCCCGATTCAGTTGGGCTTCATACAACACTGCTCCGATAGAACTTATGCTGTTAGTTGAACGTATGCGGTTCTGTTTAGCTGAAGAGCTTATGCGGTACGACTTAGTGAAGCTTTTTGCGGTTCAGCTCATCAAAAGCACATGCAGTCTTGGTCAAAAGAGACTTCATGCGGTTCAAATCCAGAAAGTGCTCATGTGGCTCAGGTCCTTCTCATGCGGCTCAAACACAGGGCATGCCCCATGCGGCTCGAATACGAGAGAGGTTTCATCATGATTAAACTTGGGCAGGATGAAAGCTTGTGCATAAATCATGCAACAGAGCCATGGGGTTTATAGTTCAAAACATTTAATCTAATCCTTACCCATAAAACCAGAGTGGACGTCGGGGTGTACTTCAGGCGTAGCGACCGATGAAGAGGCCGCTTTCTTGCCCTTTGCAGCAGCAGAAGCAACCTTGGAAGACTTGGGAGCCATTATCGTATCGAAGGTCGGAGAAGGAAGACTAAGGAAGAAAAAATAGGGCCGAAGACGAAAGAGAGAGTGAAGAAGTCTCTCCGACTGAGCATGATCATATTTTATAGGCAAGAGAGAGGCGCCTCAATCCACGTATAGTAACCAACCCTTCGGTTCTCAAGATGAGCCGACTGACATAAAGGCCAGACTCTTGGGATCCTTCCCCAAAAAGCGGCCTTAAAACTGACGGCAAATCAACAGCAATTAATACAAAAGATTTGCATACGTGATAGGATGACGTGGCAAGGAGCTATGCGGCCCGAAAGTTCCTGCGGCTGATTGACTCAATGCGGCCGAGACATCCATGCAGCCAGAACATCATATGCGTCCAGAAGAGTTATACATAGCCATGCTTCTTATTCAAAGTATTTCAATTTTATAAATTAAAAACTTTGAAGGGGGTCTTGTAGAAGCATGAAAAAGAATAAAGAAAGATCTATGCGGCCAGGGAGCCCCATGCGGCTTAGAGAGCTCATGCGGCTCAGGATTCCATGCGGCTCAAGCATCTATGCGGCTCGAATAAGTTCCATGCGGCTCAGAGAGGAGCCACGTGGCCTGCAAACAGCTCTTCCCTTTGTCCTTTACTGTATTAAATGCCTTGACGGCTGACAGCTCTGACCAATGACAGAAAGATGCAATAATGACTCTGTCATAATGGCAGACTCCTAGGGAAACGAAGGAGATCTCTGACACAATCCCCCAAAATCCAGAAACCTTCATGCGGCCTTGACACGTGGACAGTCGCATGCGGCTCAGGCAGAGACCACCCCATGCGGCTCAGGCCGAAGCTATTCCATGCGGCTCAGGCCGAAACTATTCTATGCGGCTCAAGCAGAGGCTACCTCATGCGGCTCACAAGGACTATCTCCATACGGCTCACGAAGAAGGCACCCATCATCACCATGCGGTTCAAATGTTCAGGGGACACTCCCAAGCAGCCTTGACACGTGGCTAGCCTTATGCGGCTCAAAGAGGAGCAACCCTCATGCGGTTCAAATTTTTTGAGTGGCTCGTGGCTAAGACACGTGGCATGATAATGGGACACGTGGCATCAAATCAACTAAAATTCATCAACAAAATCCCAATGAAATATTGGGATCAAATCAGATCATTCGCAATCAAGCAAATCAATGACACGTGGCGGGAGATCCGAAATTGGCATAACAAATCATGAGGATTTATGTTAATCATCATTAATTATCCACAAAGATTTGATGCAATCACATTAATTGCCCGGATCTATTATGTTCAAGATGAGCGGCCCAGATTCATTGATCCTAAGCCGCCGACTTTGAAGAATGGGCAATCATTACAAACCCTAGTGATGCCCCCCCACTCTTATAAATAGCAAGGTGCCATTCCCTTGCGAAGGGGAGGCTCTGACTTTTGCAAAAGAAGACACAGAGATCCAGAGAGCCAGAGAGAGAATATACAGAGATCGAAAGGAGAGCATTTCTTCATCAACGCCAAACAGTTCTTCTACAGAGCCAAGGCTGCACCCGATCGTCCAAGGAGTAAGGCAGAGCTGCCGTCGCTTTTCCGAGCCTCTATCGTCACCTCCTAGAATCTAAAATAAACAATTGTACTTAGATTGCTGTACGTAGGTTTTCGTCCCTAGGCTTTCTTTGTACGAGCGAGTTTGTATTGTGAGTCTAAAGTTCAGTCCTCCGATAATTGTTCTGTTCTTTTATAATCAATGGCAAACAACTTAGTACCAGGATTAGCACCAGTATCCCAGAACTGCTACAGGATCAACCCGAAGGTGGCAATAGAGATGAAGGTCCAGATTGATGAGTTAGAGGGGAAGGGTTTTATTCGATCGAGTGCTTCACCCTGGGGAACACCGATCCTTTTTTTGCCTAAGTAGGATTGGACCGTTAGGATGTGTATCGACTATCGGGCCCTTAACAATATTATAATTAAGAATAAATACCCTTTATCCGGATAGATGAGCTCTTTGATCAGCTGAGTGGAGCAAAAGTATTCTCGAAGATAGATCTGAGATTCGGATATCATCAGATGAAAGTCAGAGAATAAGACATTCCTAAGACTGCCTTCAATACTCATTATGGCCAATACAAATTCCTGGTAATGCCCTTCGGACTCACTAATGCCCCAACTATTTTTATGAACCTTATGAATAAGGTTTTCTACCAGTATCTAGACAAGTTTGTGGTAGTCTTCATAGATGATATCTTAATCTACTCTAAGATACGGGATGAATATGAAGAGCACTTAAGGATAGTCCTAGAGACCTTGAGAAAGGAGAAGTTGTATTAAAAACTCTCGTAATGCATGTTTTTCCTAGATAGAGTAGAGTTTCTGGGCCATGTGGTGACTGGAGATAGAATTGCAGTAGATTCCAATAAGATTGAAGCAGTGAAGTCGTGGGCCGCTACCAAGTCAGTAGCTGAGATTCGTAGTTTTTTTGGGCTAGGAGGTTACTACAGGAAGTTTGTACAAGATTTTGCTGAGATTGCTGAGCCGATGACCAAGCTTACTCGGAAGGACGAAGAGTTCATATAGACGGATGCCACCTAGTCAGCATTTGAAGAGTTGAAGAGAAGATTTACTACAACACCTGTTCTAACTTTGCCTTCAGGATCTGAAGGGTTTACCATCTGCAGCGATGCATCTGGGAATGGCTTGGGATGTGTGCTTGACCAGAATAAGAAGGTTATAGCCTATGCTTCCAGACAGTTGAGGTATCGTCAAAAGAACTACTATACTAATGACCTGGAACTTGCAGCGGCCATTTTTGCCTTAAAGTTGTGGAAGCATTATCTATATAGGGAGAGAGTGGAAATATTTACAAACCATAAAAGTATGAAGTATGTTTTTACTCAAAAGGAGTTAAATATGAAACAGAGAAGATGGCTGGAGCTTATGAAGGATTTTGACATTAATCTTTAGTACCACCTAGGGAAGGCTAATATGGTAGCAGATGCTCTCAGTCAGTATCTTATGGCTATGTTTCTCATCATGGACCGACATCTTCTAGAAGACTTGGAGAGTTTGGGGATAGAAGTCATTATTCCAGGGTTGAAGGGCAGCTGATGAACATGCTGATCCAGTCAGGGGTGATAGAGAACATCAAGGAGGCCCAGTTTCTAAATGAAGGTCTTCAATGTCTCAAGGCACAGGTGGACGCAGGATTGCTGGACGACTTCGTCATAGTAGATGATGGTACCCTAAGGCATAGAACTAGGCTATATGTGCCTTGTAGAAACATGGAATCTCAGGCGCATCAAGAGGTCGAAATCTATATGCGACACAAAAAGTATGCGAAAAAGACGTAGGACAGATGTCAACGCATCACAGAAGACAACAGATGAAAGCGCATGAAAAGATGATTTTATTTATATGAAAATTTATTATATGGATTTTTATTACATTGAAAGTTTACTACACCTAACTAATCTAACGGATAGGTACATCACTCTGACATCTCAGCATAGGCGCATCTCCTCCTCGTCGTAAGCGAATCACTTTCTTGTTAACCAGCGAATCACTTCCTCGTCAACGTACATGCGCATCTGCTGCCCTGTGGCTCTTCCAGCATAACGAAAGTTGGGACACGATGACCCCAAACTCTATTTTCAACTTGGCACTCGATGTTGTCTCGTAGAAGGATACTGCCAGTAAGGTACTTGAGCAGGAACTACTCTTCCATAGCTAACTCGGCGTATCTCAATCTTCCGAAGTAGTTCATCGTCAAAATCAAAGCTTTTTTGAACGAGAAGATCCACAACCCACAGCATGCCAACTCACCAAAGAGGATGATTGATTGAGTTCATTTTTAATGAGAAGTTGTGTGAAATGAGAGCGAGCAAACTCTCTTGCACCACTGCTATTTGTAGGCCAGGGTAACCAAACCCATGCGCCAAGTGACAGCTCTCCCTTAACTTAATACGATGAATCTTTCATTAATGGCAATGAATCTGCCATCTCAAATTTAGCTAAGTTAAAGTCATTAAATTGAGACTCGAAACGCTCAACAAAGTTGACCGAAGGAGATGTGTCCCACAGCTGATGCGCCCCCCGGATAGATGCGCTCCTCAGATATATGCGCTCTACAACTGATGCGTGTGTAAGTGCATGCACCCCACAGGAAATGCGCGTACCTAAGCACGTCTCCTATCAGAGTATTTAATGCTAAGTGACAGAAGTCATCAACGCGCGTCTCGAGGACTGAAAAGTTGACAACTTTTACAGAAAATGAAGAGACACCAACGTTAGCATAATCATTACTTGATTTGTCAGTTACAAATGTGCTCTGCTACGTGGCCGACTAAAAACTTTGCATGCGCCTCCACAGTCATGTGTCCAAACTTTGCATGCGCCTCTGTAGCCATGCGCCTAGACTTGCTATTTTTTGGAAAGTTATATGCCAAGTCTCCTCATGTGCCAGATCCTAGGAGCATCCAAGCAAATCATCCTACAACAAATTAAATATCTGTGAGCTCTTGTACACGTGCCATGTGTCATTGACTCAGTTCTGCCTATAATTGGTATTAACCACCCAAGATCTCAGCAACAAACAACTTTCTCGTGTCAGTTCCTCTGCAGCCCAATAGTACAGTTTCAAACAGATTCAGTTCAAGCTTCCTAACGCAGCGCCCCTGCGTCCAACAAAGTCATGCTCGTAGCGCTCGTACGTGCAAAATCTTCATGTGCGTATCGTATATACGTACATGAACTGATCATTCCATTGCCTATAAATAGAAGGATCATTCCTTCATTCAATCTTCTTCACTTTTTCGAATTCTTCAAGCTCTTCAACAACTTCAGCTCTTCGCTTTCTCCCGGGAGTTCATCCAGACGTTTAGAGAGCCCGAGATCATCGTCAGATCGTCGACGGAGTAAAGAATCAACTCTCCATCGCCATTTTAATGACAAACAAACTAAAGACTCTGCTGGGGACCACTTGCTCCTCCAACGAGAAGGTTGTGTTGTAGTATGACGACAAGACGCTCGACTTCTTCTAGAAGACACTGGTGGTATGCTTCGATCAGCAAGCGTACAGGAGTTCATCTCTGAAGGCAGCGCGAGTCTATTGAAGCAGCTGCCTAAGCCGAAGAAGACTCCCCAAGTCTAGATGCCCAAAGACGATGCACAGAGCATCACAACCGAAGGAGCTGTGCCGGCGCAGCCATCCCTTTTGGCTGGCATCCTCAGCAAACAAGACGCTGCTTCTGGACTGGTACATCTACCAGGGAAGTGCAATGCTGACTGCAGCTCCCAACCCGTTTCTTTCTAATCGAAGAAGATGTGCTGACGGAACAAGGGTGTAGCCACTGTCATATGCATGGGCGCTGCTGCGCAGGAAAAGCACTGTCTTTGACATAATCACTCACTTTAAAAGCGAAGGAAAGTTGGATTCTGACTAGTATATGCCTTTACGGGCTAGTATAAAGAAGTCCAAGGTGGCACGGACAATGTGCCCTCAACATGTTATGCCAAGAACAAACCAGAAAAGTGCGCTGAAAGTCATGCGTGCAGCAGATGGCAAGCTGTACAGAGTTGACTCAGGTGCTTTGGCACCCAAAATGAGTCAACTCTTAATGTCCTCCTCCCACTTGGGGGCATCTCATACACGTAAACCAAGTCAGGGGAAAAATCTTGCGGTGTTGAACCTAAGCGCCCACGTGAGCTGTACGCATGAAGTGGGTTCGACTCGTAATACATGATGCTCTTCCACTAATGATCTGGGTACATTTTATGTGCTTGAACTGGATTAGGGGCGAATTACTCACATGACCATCCAGACGCTTGGCTTTTCCATACGCCTGAAGAGGATACAAATGTGAAACTCTCCTCATACGATTTATGTAATATGATCACTCACAGACGTAGATCAGGAGAGATGACCTCTACGCACAACGCACCCCGCACGAGGTATACTTGTTCGAAGGTCACCATTAACTGCTGCTATTGCAAGAAAGTGGCCCCATGTAACGCCCCAGAACCAGAATACCGAAGAACGGGGGCGTACATAGCCAACTAAGTATATTGAAGTGCAACCCACCTCGCTATACGGTCACGGCTGTCTAGATAAATGAGGGTTTAACTACAAGCCATCAGTCTCCTATGGTCATGAACAAGCCTATTGTCTCAATCTCAAGAAACTAATAACAGTTACAAGATGTCAGAGCACCAAATATACAATAGTAAGGATCCTATACATTACATATTTGGATGATCATGAAGCTAGTCGTACAAAATATCAAGACTAGCAAGAGTTTTAGTCATACATGATCAACCCTAGGATTTGTCAATCATGTTACAGCCCGTAGGCAGACAGTAAATAAAGGTGCAATTGAGCTAACACGTGCTCGTCGGCTAAACGCCTCAAGAGAATATTTTTACAATAAAGTGGGAGAACAAAAAAAACCCACTCGTTGCCAGGGTTATGCCTGGTGGTCACCATCTGGCTGGAAGGTAGGTAGATCCTCTGGAGCTGCTCTGATATCTGGCCATACAAAACCAGCTGGGTCAGACCCCAAAAAGAGCAAGTGCCACAAAGAAGGCTTCACTTACGAACTAAACCAGCATATCATAAATGAATATTAAAGATAATTATAAAGATACTGATAATAACAGAGATAACAATAATAAATTGAGTGCGAGAAAACCATTCAAGTAGCCAGAATGCAACCCTTAAACCAAACAAGGACCGGGGCTGCAACCCTTCACCTGAATAGAAACCCGTCTCAAATACTTATTGGATAATAAGACAATAAACGAAAAGAGGACACAGAACTGTTCTGGGAGCCAGGTTACAACCCTTAAACCAAACAAGGACCGGGATTGTAACCCTTCGCCTGAACAGAACCTGACCCCTGATCATTATTGTTAAGGCAAGCATAAATAATCATGCTATTAAAGTAAGGTAAAACATGACGAGCATGACATGGGGTGCAATAAGACAATAAACGAAGAGAGGACACAGAACTGCTCCGGGAGCCAGGTTACAACCCTTAAACCAAACATGGACCGGGGTTGTAACCCTTCGTCTGAACAGAACTGGTCCCCTGATCATTATTATTAAGGCAATCATAAGTAATCATGTCATGTCACAATCTTGTACAGGGTCAGGACTAGACTTCATCCAATCTATCACGGCCAAGCAAAGAGTACGGCTTGATACTTTAACTAACTAGGGTTATCACATGCCTAGATACTAGCAAAATGCAACGAGATTATTCCAACAGCCACAAGCCCTGCAGACCATCCAGGTTATCCAGATGGGATTAGGGGATTGAATTCATGTGGGTACATCGTCCAAGAAATATATGTACCCTTAAGTAGTTTGGTGGTTGCAACACATGACAGTGTGCTGGAAATGTGCCCTACTCGACGGTAGGCTACAAATCTCATGATAGGGCACCCAGATAACAGGATTGCCTGTAGCTGGGAAATCTTTTCATGACTACTGATTTATTCTAGTTATTAGCCTTAGTAAATTTTAGTAGGTACCCCTGACCGTGGTATTCAGGGTTCCCTATCCTAGACATGATGCAAGACAATACTGGTTTATTTGTACAAATATAATCGTCCACGGTATCCCGGTCAATCATTCTTGTCATGTCAGGCTAGCTGTCTTAACAGCATATCGGGGGATGTCATGTCAGGTTTACTTGTCAAGAGTGCGCCACGACGGGCCACTGTCTTGCTTAGGGAATATGTGCTAATCTATGTAGCATTTCAATATAATAATAATAATAATAATAATAATAATAATAATCAAAGAGGACAAGGATTAAGGGAAGCGCCATGCGGCTAAGGGAATTAAGCTCATGCGGCTAGGAGAAAGAGCTTATGCGGCTCGGGAAGGAAGTGGGCGCATGCGACTGGAGAGAGATGTGGGGCTTATGCGGCTGGAGAGGAACAAGCTCATGCGGCAGGGGGATCAACGCCATGCGGCTCGAGGGGAGTTAGGCTTATGCGACCGAGAGGGGGAAACATGGGTATGCGGCTCGGAAGATGCAGGCTTATGCGGCAAAGAGCATGCATGCTTATGCGGCTGAAAATATGCGGATCTATATGGCTGCGGATCAAGTCAACTTATGCGGCAGGGAGAAATAGTGTCATACGGTTTAAAGAGATGGGTCTTATGTGGCAAAGAAGGACGCGAGCATATACGGCTAAGGGAGCAAAGTTCATACGACAAATTTTAAACAAGGCATCCATGCGGCTAGGAACCAATAGGGCCATGTGGCTGAGTCATGCCAAGGCCTTATGCGGCTGGAGAAACGAGTTATATGCGGCAGCAGATAATTGAGTTCATGCGGCAAATATTGCCATGCGACAAATATTGCCATACGGCCAGGGAAAGCTTGTCGCATGAAAATCCATGCAGTCAAGTACTGCTCTTCTTCCCCACTTGTCCGAGTAGAAGAGCCATGAAGTCCATGGCTTCAAAGCTCCATAACTCCTTTGTCCAAGGTCCAAATTCGGACTTCCATAGGTCAAAATAAGGCAGAATCAAATTCTCTACCACATGGAACCATCAAAACTTGATAATAACAAGTTTAAATAGAACAAAACCCAAGAAATTTGAAAATATAATAAGCTTAGATATACACAAATTTAAGCATGGAAATTAAAAATGCTAAATATTAAAGTGTCTTAAAATCTCGTAGAGAAGAAAATGGAACAATAAAACTTGAGTTCCTCCATAAAACAAGCTGCACTTGCCTAAGCTCTCTCTCTCTGGTAGGTGGAGAGTAATGGTGGAGAAGAAGAAGTAATGGAGAAAAGTAAATGAGGAGAGAGGAGTTGTTGGTTAATAAAGAAAGAGAGGGGGTAGGTATGGTTGTTCCACAAGAAAACCAATCCAAACCGAACCAAGCAAACCAAGCCGAACCAAACAAGGAAATACCAGAATAAACCATGCAATGAAACGTACCATAAATCCAAATACGTACACGTATACCAAAATATGTAATACGAACCACGATCGTTACACCCCACCACCTAAGTAGTCTGTGTTCCAGCAACTTCAATCTGCTGCACCTGTCCGACATCATCTCGAAAAGAGGGTGACAACTGACGATGAGGAAAAGCTCTTGGTCTCCTTGTGCCATGTCATATCCAATTCTTCTACTCCCGGAAGGAAGGCCAATAACCCTTCGGCCTCGGCTAGTTCATCGAAAAGTCGATCGAAAGGGAAAAAAACAATAATCGCTACTGCTGGGGTATTCCCGAATACCAGATCAAAGGCAAAAACTACATCGGCAGTACATGCTGGGGGTGGACAGACCCCGATTATCCACAATAATCCCTCGTTCGAAAATGAGGGTATCTGTGAAGGAACTGACACCGATGCGACTGGGGGTAGCCAATTCGGGGATTCAGAAGAGGAAGCTCAGATGTCAACCTTTCTGCAAGAACGTAAAGCTGAACCGTTCCATCTACTTTGACCCATGCCATGCCTGTTTACATGACAGGGGGTGGCGATGAAGAAGAGGGAGACGCTTCGGCTCCAGATCTAGTACGATACATGGATACTATGGAGACAGGCCTTAAAACTCTTCTACCTCCATGTTGTCCTTGACGCAGCTTGTAAACCCCCTATTTTTATAAATTTTTATTTTGTTTTATTTTTAATATTTTATGGCATTTTCATATTTATTAAATAGTTCGGTATATAATGATATGAATTTCTTATATATGTATACTAGTTAGAAGTTATTATTACATAAATAATTATTAAAGTAGTTTGGTAAAAGTTATATTTTTATACCAAATTATAGTTAAGTTTTTTTTGTTGTTGGAAATTCCTTAAAGTTTTATTGGATTTTTGGGTATTCATGAATAAACATATAAAATTCCTATATAAAGAAATACACATATATATTATACATATGTGTATATGTAAGTCATATATATATATATATATATATATATATATATATATATATATATATATATATATATATATATATAAGAGTTTTCTTCAATTTCTTGCGAGGTTTAATATCTTGCGAGATGAAGAAAGGGAAATCTACCGCAGCCATTCAATATACTCAATGACTATATTCACTTATTGATAAGATTCGATGAGGATTTTCTTTGAGGGTTTAAATCTCCTAAATCTTTATCAAATATACCCAAATCTAAACATAACCTAATTCTCATCTAATTTGTATAAGATTCGCAACAACCCCTTCGAGAAAACGAATCATAATTTGACCCAATATAGGATCCAGTATCGCCCTTATATATGTACGACACACCGTATGTTCTTTAAAAATTCCCCATCGATACACCTGCCAACCCGATCCTTCGACTCCAGAGCAACCCCAAGGCCTCTGCGTGCACCTCAGATCGCCTGCACGTTCAAGATCAAGTTTAGAAAATAGACAAACATGATCTTATGGATATAAACTACCGATGTCGATATCAAGGATACAAACCATTTGTCCTATCAAGTCAGGCTCAACTCGTGTACTTTACAACTTATCCTAAAAGGGAAATAACGAGATCGGATTGGTGGGCATTATGGAAGACCAAAGCTAGAAATACCTTTGACGTTGACGAAACAGCTTATCAGGAGGATGAGCTACCTCTTGTAACAAATATTATAGATATGGACTCAACGGAAGTTCCTTATTACATATGTAATCATGTAAAAGAGGTAGAAATATTCGAAAAGGAAGACGAAGTAGATAAAATTTAAGATGAGAAGGAAGAGGAAGATGAGGACGAGGAAAACGAAGAAGACAAATTTTCAGAAGAGGATTGAAAATAAAATAAAAAATATGTCGTGTAAAATTAGAAACTACATATAACATGTACCTTCCATATATTTATATTTGTCAGACCACTAATCTCTATGTTTTTATCAATCTTACTAGATAGCACCCATGACCCGAGCATGTCGCTTGAGAGAGGCATAGATTGCTGCTGAGGAAGTGGTACTTCATACTGTTAAGGATGTTGCGGAGGAGGAAGTGGTACCTCCTACTATTAAGGAAGAAGTGGTACCTACTACTGTTAAGGATCAAGTGGTACCTCCTACTGTTAAGGAGGAAGTGACACCTAAAGCAGAGATTGATGTTAAGGAGGAAGTAATCCATACTACTATTAAGGAGGAAGGATCACCGGTACTGGGCGAAGTCGTGAGTTCCACTCACCCAGCTCCTGAGGGAGTGGCACCGGATCTTAATCACTTATACTCTGCTTATGTGTAGTATTTGAGGGATGGGTATCTGTCCGATCATAGAGCGTAGAGTTATATGATAGGACTTTTGCCCAAATTTGTCTCCGGTAGACTTATCATTGTATTATCTTTCTAGATTATCTAGACTTGGATGTTTTTGGATGTTTCTGGTTTATTATATAGACTTGGATGTTTATGGAAGTTTCTGGTTTATTATCTAGACTTGTATGTTTCTAGTTTCTTATCTAGACTTCTGGCTATGTATTATATTTTTCTTCTTCTTTTTATTTTGTGACATGTACTGTATTTAAATTTTTTTCTTGTAACTTTTATTTTGTTTATCATACGTCAGGTATTAAAGAACGACGTGGATCATTCAGTCATTCTAGAGGTAGACCTAGAGGACATGTCACACCGTCCATCATTCCTAGGGCGAGCAGTTCTCCTTTGGGACATAGTACTGGGTCCTCGTTTTCAAGTACTCCAGTCTATCGACTACTTCTATCTCCTACTGGCAGTACTCCTGGGACAAGTAGTTCCAAGCCTGAGACTACTCCTCCATCCAGCATTCTTCTTGTTGACGATACCATCGAGAACGAGGAACAGGCCCTGCCCAATGTACCTTCACCCTATTTGTTTCAGAGCGATCCTCCGTGTGCTCCTCCAGAGGAGACGAGGATGGAGCTTTTGGTCGATGAACCTACAAAGTAAGTTAATTAGTTTTAGTTTTTTTACACATGTATAAAATATATTCACTTTTTTATGAATATAATTATCTATGTATAGATATTGTCCCTCGTTGGTGTCATTCCTCGATTTCGCAGAACTGATCGACCTCACTAGGGCATGATACCGCGCGATTATAGGTTGCGCTCGCGTAAGGTGGGTTCCATAATGTCCAATATGCACCTTAGCGAAGAGGTCGTCGCATAGAAGTCCCAAACAGAAAAGTTGAACACAAGACTTGTACAAAATATTACTCTTTATTAATATCGAATGTACGATTACAAGGGGGCGAAGCTAAGATTAAACCACTCAAGCTTACTCTCCCTCTCTGAATACAAATCACTATGCTCTCTCTCCCATCTCTCAATACAATATTTTGCCATTAGGCATACAATTTGCGGATGATTCAGAAGACGATGTCCATACATTAGGTCCCGTGCAGGTGAAATCTTCAATGCGACCACACGCCTTGAAACACTAAGGGTCTGTTTGGATAGGTTTTCTGGAAACAATTTTCAGAGAAGATGTTATAAAGTTGTTTTCTGGATATACAGATTCTGAGTTTGCGTTTGGATACTTTCATTTGAAAAATAATTTTCTGAAATTTTTTTATTCGGTAAATAATTTTAAATTTTTTTTAATAATAAAGTTGTTTTCATGGAGGTCGGTTCGTTGCCAACCGAAGTGGGTGCTGCTGCCCGGGTCTCCATAGTATGGTGGGTCATTACAGTAGGAGTAGGATGCCGGATCTGGTCGAACTGTGGGCCGATCGCACTGTTGGCGGTGTCGTAGGGATCGATGAGGGTGATTATGGCGATGGCTGTAGTGCCCCATCCCTACATCGTGCTCTATTTTCGTCCATGGGGTGTGTAAGAAAGAAGCACTGTCGCTACCGATTGAGTCGGGACCAATATATCGGAATCGGCTGAATCGGCCGAATGGAAACGATTGAAATATCCTTTTCTCGTTATGGAAAGACTTCTTCAAAATCAAGTCCCATATTCAGCGAGTTGCGCCTCAAGGATTGGCTCTACGGCTGAGTCGGAAGAGACCTCCCGTTGCTCTGGTTTTTATGTCGCACTTGCTTTGGCTTTGGCTTTGGTTTTTGTGAATACGTTTTCGTGAATATTTTCGATGGTTTTCATGGCTTGCGTTTTCAAAGTCGTATTCGTATCAAATTTCTTGAATAATATAGTATTCTAGTCAGTTGCTTATGCGATTTTAGGTGATCGCGTAGGCGACGTCAGCATAGCCAACCAGTCCCTCGCCTGAAGCAAAGACAATGGTGAGTGGCTGACCTTCTTCGTCTCGACCCTCTATTTTAAAATCAATATGAAACACAAAAGAAATACTTGTTGCCATAGTGTAGAATTAATGAAATCATGGCACGATTCTTCACGAAACACTTGCTATCGAACTGCTTTGCCTGAAAACTGATGCCTGCTTTCTCATACCTTATTCACTTAGCCTATGCAAACCAAATGATGAATTGATTAACGTTCATCGCAACGATACGGCTAACGTGTATAAATGACTAAGATCAAAGAAAGGGGCAGTTTCATACCTAAAAGAGAAAGTTAAAGTTCTAGTAAAAAGATAAAATATTTTATGAATCTGCAAAAATGGTCGTTGGACAACATATGCATAAGGTGTAGTTTTCTTGAACGGTTGCCTAGGCCAAGGAACCGATTCAGCCCAGGAGGAACGAGTTGTAGCAAGCGCCAGCCTTGAATCGGCGTGGGTGATTTAGGAACTTTCGTATAGGGCTTGCTACCCGCTGCGAAAGGGTCACCGTCTAACCCAGCTATAGTCTTTGATGGCTTGACATTGCCAGTGACCATCACACCCTTTCACAGCTTGAATGAATGCATGTGACACGAGAAAAAGTTGGATAATTGCTTGCCTTAAAATATGTTAACATGCAAATCGATCAGGATGGTTAGAAAGATCACAAAATAGCTAGCTAACATGTTTTATAAAATTGCTTGAGCCAAATGCAGAGCTTGGGTTTAATTAGCCATTTGCCAGTACATGTGATCATACTGACCCTTGCTCTTTGCAGGTGACAGGAACCAGAAGGAACGCGCCAGCTAGCTAGGCGACGTTTCATGCTTTTGAAGCTTCGACCACGCGTCGAAGACCTTGCTGCTGAACTTTGAAGACTCTCTACAAGTCCAAGAAACATGTCTCGGCATCCCTCCAATCCAGGTAGCTTGAATGCTTTTGTTGTAAATGAGGGATGTATGTATGGAACGGCTATCTCATCGACACTCCTTTTGTAATCGAGTCATGTTGTAAAGCACGCGTGGTACGATTGTGATGGAGTCTATAAATGATGTCTATTATCAATAAAATGAAAAGTTTTTCTGTTTCAATGTGCTGTTCAATTTGTCTGCGCTCACTCTCTTAGATGCTATGTTTCGGATTACCTTATGACTATGCCTCGTGCGATCACAAATTAGGTTCGTACGACATCACGCCCAGGGTCGACTATCGATTATATAGAATCGGGGTGTGACATAATGGTATCAAAGCATGGCTTTACGTCCTTGGCCTCCAGTGTCGAGTTTCTAGTCTCGAACCGTTGACCTCGTGTTGATGAGATGAGCTGTTCCATACGCTGAAACCATGATATTTTTTGAAACTAACGAGAGTTGCCTTTCTTTTCCCTGCAGTTGTGGGACCTCGGGCAGAGGACGAGGCAAGCGCTTCTAGCGGCTCAAGTAGTTCGAAGCCCGAGCATTCCGTCAACCCAACGGGGATGACGCCTACTATAGCCGGATCTTTCGGCGACCCGATGTAACATATGTTGCAGATGCTTAAAATTCAGCAAAGGCAGGTTGAACTCCATCGACAGCATATGGAGGCTCGCCAAACCCAGTTTGGGAATCAATTTGAGGCATAATTTAAATTGCAGCAGCAACAGAATATACTTCAACAAATAGTTTAATCAGTCGTGGCCAACAATAATTCAACGATGACGCCTGCTGTGACTGAGCCTGCGGTTCGACCTAATGAAGCTGAACCAGAGGTAGCCGTGCTCTCACCTGCAGTACCGAGAAGTTCTACCTTCGACGTATCAAAATTGACAAAAAGTTGTCGCACTTCCTTCAACGGTACAGAAGATCCCTCTGTGGCGATCGACTGGTTGGACGAGTTGGAAGACAAATTCAAACTTCTAGGTGTCAAAGACTCGAAGAAAGTCACGTATGCTCAACTTCTAATTCGATTAAACGCTTATGATTGGTAGGCCGTAGAGAAGCAGGAAATTCGACGTGTAGACGAGACAGCGGTGATATCATGGGCTACATTCAGAAAAGCGTTCGAGAATGAATATCTTTCTGTAGCCGTACAACAGGAAAAGAAAATAAATTCATACAGTTGAAGCAAGAAAATATGACTGTTCGACAGTACGCGGCCGAATTCGAAAACCTGGCCAAATTTGCTGGAGTGTACCTTCCTACCACTGTAAGTCGCGCTCGACGATTCGAAGTGGGCCTGCGTCCCTCTATCGCCGTCTATATTTCGGTGCCTAAATACAAGACTATGGGAGGGTCACTCAATCATGCCCTTCGTCTAGAGCCTCAATATTCTTCTGCCACTACTGGCGTTGTTTATTTCAATAACAAACGTCATAGAAATACAGGCGGCAACAATGCACATAATCGTCCAAACTACGGTAACGGAGGCGGCAACTAAGGAAAGGATCGGGTAGTCTGCAATTTCTTCCATAAGGTAGGGCACGCTGTTAATGAATGCTTAATGAAAAGTAGAGCATGTTTCGGGTGCGGTCGTGTAGGGCACATCGTACGTAACTGCCCTGAAGGTGCGTCGAACCAGCACCCACCTCAACAGCACCACCAACATCAAAACCGGGGCCAAGCACCTCGGGCTCCACATAACGCACAACAAAATGGCCAAGATGATCGCCCCAGTGCCCAGGGCTGCGTCTATGCCATGACTCGAGACAAAGTGTTTGCATCTGACACAGTCGTGAAAGGTATAGTATATTTCAATAACAATCCTGCTCGTGTACTGTTTGATTCAGGTGCTACACATAGCTTTATATCGACGAATTTTACTGCCGAGCACAAATTTCTCGTAACATCGTTGGGCCTCGATCTTAGTGTTAATGTACCGTCGGGCGTGCCACTACTTGCAAATTTAGTCTACGGAGATGGAATCATCTGTATTAAGGACTATGACATCATTTTGGGGATGGATTGGCTCGGTCCGTGCCATCGATTATGGCAGAAAGACAATCACTTTTCGTATACCTAGAGTGCCTCAATTCTGCTATTCGTGTGGTGAGGCATCACCAACCTGCATATTGATCTCAGCAATATTTGCTTGACGGAAGCTGAATTCCGGGTGCGAAGGCTATCTAGCGTCCGTTCGAGACATGGTGCAAACGCGGGTCAGACCGACGTTGTGGCAAAATTTCTAAATGTGTTTTCGGACGAGCTGCCCGATATGCCACCTAATCGAGAGATCGAGTTCACCATCGACACATTCTCCGACACCTGACCAATTTTGAAGACTCCATACAGAATGGCCCCTGCAGAACTAAGGGAACTCAAGATACAGTTGTAAGAGTTGCTCGACATGGGATTCATGTGACCCAGCGTCTCACCATGGGGAGCTCCTATGCTATTCGTCAAAAAAAAGGATGGCTCAATGCATCTTTGTATCGTTTACTTGAGCTGAACAAAGCTACCGTCCGAAAGAAATATCCATTGCCCCGCATAGTCGACCTATTTGATCAACTGCAAGGAGCTACGGTGTTCTCTAAAATTGATCTTCGCTTGGGTTACCATCAACTCAAGATCAAGCCAGATGATATGCAGAAGTCAGCCTTCCGTACTTGATACGGCCATTACGAATTCCTGGTAATGCCGTTCAGCCTAACAAACGCCCCAGCTGCTTTCATGGATTTAATGAATCGAGTGTTTCGACCTTTCCTCGATAAGTTTATAGTGGTCATTTGTCACTCCCCGTTCCCAGAATACATATTTTAATACATGTACTGCTTGAATGTATTTATTTAATATTTATCATGCATTTATTCTGTATTTAATTTATTTAATTTTACGCTAATTATTTTTATGTATTTTATTTTATTTTTTTTTTTTTTTGTTTTTGCTCTTGGGTTCGGCTTGGTTTGGTTTGTTTTGGTGGTTCATCATGAACCCAACCAACCACCTGCCACCATCTCCATTTAAAGCCCAACCCTTTCTCTCTCTTCATTCATTCTCATTTACTCTTCTTCTTCCTCATAACTCTCTCTACCTACCAAGAGCATAGGCAAGTACATCTTGCTTCCACATGAGAACCCATTTTCATGGATCATTTATCTTCCTCGCATAATTCTAAGATAGTTTAGAACTTGACATTTTCTATTTTGAGAGTTTTATTTTTGTAGATCTAGAAATTGCTATTTTCGGATTTTAATGGTTTTTGATCTCTCAAACTTTCTTATTTCCAAATTTTGAGCAGTCCAGGTTGTTGAGATTTGTGTTATACCCCATTTTGTTCCATGGAAGTCCCATTTTTGGCTTCGATTGAAGGTTTCATGGAATTGGAGTTCGAGAGGTTCTCTACGCCTACGTTTTACGTGTTCGCGTAATATCAAGCTCTACGCCCACGATCATTCATGTTAGCGTGAATCTGGATTACGCAAGTCTACTCTAGCTTGGCGTATTTCCTTTACGTGTATTTCTTCACACGCAATGTTATTCTTTACGCGTATTCCTTTACGCGTAATGTTACTCTTTACGCGTACAAGTTCAGGCGTAACGTTATTTCCTCCACGCGTAACATTATTCTTTACGCATACCAGCTTTACGCGTAATATTTTCTTTTACGCGTACAAGTTTACGTGCAATGTTATTCTTTTACGTGTACAAGTTTACGCGTAATACTATTTCTTTACGCATTTTAGGTTCACGCATAACATTACTTCCTTTACGCATGTCCCTTTACGCGTGATGCTATTCCTTACACGTAATGATATTTTCTTTACGGATACAATGTCTCGCGCGCAATATTGTTCTTTATGCGTATTCATTCATGCGTAAACTTTAACTCTTTATGCGTACAAGCTTTACGCATAACTCGACCCTTTACGCATGCAAGTTTCATGCGTAACTCTATTCTTTACGCGTACTCCTCTGGCTTGGCGTAAGATGAGTTTTTATGCGTATTTTATTGAGCATACTCCTTAGGCGCATGGCACCCCTTATAATATCCTTACGCCTTTTGACATGAACTCGATATACTCATGATATGTTAGTATTTTTTAATACATATTGTTGGGTGGAGAGCGCACTGTGTCTCGATTGTTTTATGTATACCCAGAATGACTGGAACTTAACCTTGAGGGTTATAGACTCGACCATACTAAATGCTAGTTGACTTTCATGCTTTATCACGAATTGACATTGATTGTTACCTCGACTAATGATTGATCATTACGTTCCTAGTTGGAACTAAGAGACTGGCTCGTCGTCTTATTGAATTGAATGAGACACGTTTATGTATGAACCATGAACCATCATGATCGACTAGCCGATCCGAACATTGGCATATGGACACATGTTGACTTCCATTTTTTGCAAAAACAGCATGTGTATCTTACAGTTAAGACATGATTATTTTGTGACTAGGTTTGATTGTTGTATTACGCTATGTAAGACCTACAACCTAACCGTACAGGCATCGTTGTAGAGTTGTGCATATCATACTATGTACGGAAGTACTCATTCTGAATGACCATGATCCACGGTATGAGATTTCAATCAACATAGGGACTATTAAGCTAAATAAAATAATAATTGCATGGAGAGAATGGATTCCCGAGTTCTTACATGGTAGCCATCTTTGGGACAATTAGTGCCCCGACATGTCGGCTGGTTCCCACATATACTACAAATCTGGCACACGGGCATGGAGTTGTATCTGCTTATACTGTTATATATACTGATGACGGGCGTCCCGCTGGGACTCGTCTAATTTATGATTGGCGCAATTGATTATTGGATAGACTAGCCTTGCTTGTACATAGTAAGAACTGAGGAATCCCATATTGCATACTTCCAAGACAACTTGGAACTTACAGTTAGCAAGCCGTAGTAGTTGTATTACCGTTTAAATTGATTTGTTTGTGTACTGTACCTACTCTGCTAACTACTGAGATGAGCAGAATGTTAGGATATGACGGGTCAACTTCTGTCCTTGTTTGGTTGGGAAGTTGGCTTGAAGTGTCGTGATGTTGTGCGAACCCCAGTAGCAAGCAGAGATCTATTTATCATATTCTTAGCTCTTACCACTGGTTTTATTTCTCATATCGTGCTTCCTTGTGGTACTTGCTATTAGAGGTCTAACCTCTCTGGTTTTGCATGGCCAGATTTAGAGCCAGTACCCGAGGACTCAGCTCACTTCTACCTCCAAGATGGTCAATACTAGAGGGATGATCGCAGGCGGACACGAGTGGATTTCTTACTTTTCTGCTCGTTTTGCTACTTACTTTACATTTTGCCTCTTGGTACCGACATGTTAGTCGGATAGTCTTGCATTTACTTAGTACATAATTGTAACTAAGTCAGACTGCAGCTGATAACAACTGTGTATACCTTGTTATATCATCTGGCTATGTTTTGTAAAGCCAGACCTCAAGAACATTTTGACTGAGCGTTTGGGACGCCTTACTGCTTTATCTTACATGTTCTCTATCACTGCTTCTTGATTGAATGATTGAGACAATAGATGTTGAGTAACCCTAGTGAGACTTTCATGTAGTATGCAGCCCCTCGTCTTTTTGACAGCATTGATCGTATTATACGAAATTCATCTACCCGTAATACGTAGCTGGCTGAGTCACTTCCTCGCTCTCCGGTGTTCTGGTTCTGGGGCGTGACATCATTATCGACGATATACTCGTCTACTCGAAGGATAGGCAGCAACATGCTAAGCATCTATGGACCGTGCTTCATACCCTTAAAAAAAATCAGTTGTATGCGAAGCGAAGCAAATGTAAATTTTGGCTGAGCAGCGTCGCATTCCTCGGAAACATCATTTCAGCTGAAGGCATTGCAGTCGACCCAAAAAAAGTTGAAGCCGTTGTCAATTGGAAATGGCCAACGTCCGTCGGCGAGATTCGAAGTTTCTTTGGCTTAGCGGGATACTACCGACGCTTCGTGAAAGACTTTGCGAAGATCGCATCACCTCTGACTCGTCTCACCCAGAAAGGAGTCACATTTGAATGGTTAGACGACTGTGAGACTTCCTTTCAGGAAATAAAGCAGCGACTCATCTCGGCCCCGATACTCGTACTTACAGAAAGGATTGAGGGTTTCCAGATATCCAGCAATGTGTTCGGTCAGGGCTTAGGGTGTGTGCTGATGCAGCGAAATAAGGTGATATCTTTTGCTTCCCGACACCTAAAGTCGCACGAGAAGAACTACCCTACTCATGACCTGGAGTTAGCGGCGATTATGTTTATATTGAAATTGTGGCATCAGCATTTTTCTGCCGTGGCGTGCACGATCTATACTGATCATAAGAGCCTCAAGTATCTATTTACGTAGAAGGAACTGAACTTGCGGCAAAGGCGTTGGCTTGAACTGATCAAAGATTACGACTTGACTATTGACTTTATGCCGGAAAAAGGAAATATTGTGGCAGATGCTCTGAGTCGACAGTATATTGCCTCGCTATCCATCGACCGCAGATTGCTACGCGACCTAGAATAGATAGGCATCGAACTCCGAATCAGATTCAGGAATGTACAGTTGGCAAAGTTGCAGTTAGAGCCGAGCTTGCAAGAAAAGATCAAGATCGCTCAGAAGGACGCGCCGTACCTGAAAAAAATACGGGAGCTAATCTCGACGGTTAGGACGACCGACTTTGTGGAAGATAAAACCGGCATGCTTCGATTGAAGGGTAGGCTAAGCGTTCCAGATAATTCAGAACTTAGAAAGGAGATATTGTCGGAGGCACACTATGCGAAGTATACCTTGCATGCCGGTAGCACAAAGATGTACATGGACCTACGCACAAACTTCTGGTGGCACAAAATAAAAAGAGATGTGGCACTCTTCTTGTCACAATGCATGGCTTGTCAGCAGGTGAAAGCTGAGCATCAGAGATCGGGCATGAAGATTTAGAATCTGGCGATTCTGGAATGGAAGTGGCAGAACATATGCATGGATTTCATTGTTGGTCTGCCGAAGACGCCGTAGGAAAATGATGCCATCTGGGTTATCGTCGATCGACTAACCAAGTCAGCGTACTTTATTGTTATTAAAGTTACTTAGAGCATTGATCGCCTGGCTCAGATTTATCTTAACGAGATAGTATGGCTGCACGGAGTCCCGATATCCATCGTCTCTGATCGGGATGTACGATTTCTATCACGCTTCTGGAGTAGCCTTCAGTCGGCTATAGGTACCAAGTTACAGTTCAGCTCAGCTTACCATCCCCAGACCAACGGCCAAACGGAGCATATAAATTAAATTCTCGAAGACATGTTACTGTAGAAGCATGGAAAAGAGGATATTGCTTTTAGTCCCACATCGAAAAAGAGAAGAAGAAAGGAATCATTCCAATCTATATATAGAGCCCCCTTGCCTTCTTTGAAAAGGGCACCAAAATAAAAAAAGAAAAAGAATCACTGAATTGAGTCACTCGCTGTCATGGCGAGGATGAGTTGGGTTGTAAGTACTATGTGCCTTCACAGGCTAGTATGAAGAAATCCAAGACGGCACGGGCCATGCGCTTCAAACGTGCTATGCCAACAGTAAACCAGAGACGCGTGCGCAAAATCATTCACGCTACCGATGGTAAACTGTACAGAATCGTCTCGGGTGCGTTTGCACCTGATATGAGCCTACTCTTAAAGTCCCCCTCCCACTTGGGTGCAATTCTTGCGCTTGAACCAAGTTAGGGGGGAATCTCTTACGGGCCAGACCCCATACGGCCCATTGAGAATGTCGAAGCTTCTAACTTGGACTCTTCCTACTACGCACCTTCGGGTGCTAAGTCGAAGAAGTCTAGGGCCATATCACATATTTTATGCATGGACCTGTCATAGCTCGTCCTGTCTCGCAGTGCTTTACTAGTCTCAGATCAGGGAGCAAATATGATGGTCCCGAAAGTCTCTCTACAACGATCGAGAGTAGTGCTTTACTAACCTCAGATCAGGGAGCCAATATGATGGTCCCAAAAGTCTTCCTACAACGATCGAGAGCAAGTGCTTTACTAGCCTCGGATCAGAGAGCAAAGTGGACTCGAGCCACAGAAACAAGTGGACTCATGTGGCCAAGTAGATTCGAGCCGCAGAAGGAATGCTTCTTAAAATCCTATGCGGCCAAGAGAAACCAAGCCGCAAAGGGAAGGCTCTCGAAGACCCCATGCGGCTAGGTAGACTCGAGCCGCAGAAGCAAGGCTCTCGAAGATCCCATGCGGCCAGGTTGACTCGAGCCGCAGAAGCAAGGCTCTCGAAGAATCCATACGGCCAAGTGAAACCGAGCCGCAAAAGTAAGGCTCTTGGTGACCCCTTACGGCCAAGTGGACTTGAGCCGCAGGAGGAAGACTCTTCAGACTTCATGCGGCCAAGATGATCCGAGCCGTAGAAGGAACTCTCTTGAAGACCTCATGCGGCCAAGCCAATTCGAACCGCAGAAGGAAGACTATTGAGACCTCATGCGGCCAAGATGATCCGAGCCGCAGAAGGAAGGCTCTTAAGATTTCATGCGGCTAAACCGATCCAGGCAGCAGAAGAAAGACTCTTGGTACCGCATGCGGCCAAGTTGATCCGGGTCGCAGAAGATTGATTTTACTCTGTTGTGGGGGAGGACACATGGTAATTTGACCAAGTCTCAACCACCCAGATTTGCTCCAACAAAGAAATCTCAACAAACCACCAGCTGACATCCAAAGAGCGAGTCTTCATGTGCTGTTGCAGTCACGTGGCCACTGGCCATTTATATGGCTCAAAATATCCTTCATCCCAAAATCAATATAAATAGCAGGGTACCACACCCATGCAAATGGTTGGCAATGCAAGGCTGGTAACCTACGGAGGGCAATTTCTTCAAGGGCAAGGAGCGCGTCAGATAGTCCAAGGAGTAAGGCAGAGTTGCTACACTTTCTCGAGCCTCTATCGTCACCCCCCAGAATCAAAAATAAACAATTGTACTTAGATTGTTTCCTAGGCTTTCTTTCTAGGCTTTCTCTTGTACAAACGAGTTTGCAATCAAGTTCAATACATCTGTAATTTTGTTGTGCTTGATATCACGATGGCGACTCTGCTGGGGACATTCTTTTCTTCTGATGAGAAGTTGGTGACGCAAACTGACGTGTCCAAGCTCGGCTCTACGCAGAAAATGCTCGTGGTTCGATTTGACCAACGAGCATTCGAAGAATTCCTCTCTGAAGGGAGCGCCAGCCCATCGCAGAAGCGAGCCAACCCAAAGAGAGCCCGAAGAATATCGAAGCATAAAACTGTTGCCCCCGACTAGGTTCTCGAAGAAGCTCCTTCTGCGGCCCAAGACGGTGATCAAGACTCTCCTGCGGCCTTGCTTCTGACCGCAGATAACCCCACTGTTCTCAAATCCAGAAAAGGAAAACACTACGATGTTGAGTTTTTGGGGGCACAAGGGAAATCCATGCGGACAAGGAAGATGTCACATAAGAGAGATGGACAGATGACTCATGCGGCAGCCAACTCTAGCCGTAGACAGGTCGCCCATGCGGCAGCCAACTCTGGCCGCAGGCAGATCGCCCATGCGGCAGCCAACTCTGGCCGCAGGTAGATGGCCCTTGCGGCTGCCAATCCTGACCATAGGCAGAGTGTCTCATGCGGCCCTATCAGAAGCTCTGTGTTCGACAGTCTCTCATGCAGGCCCGACTCCATGCGGCCCATTGAAAATGTGGGATGTATCAATTTGGACTCTTTCTACTATGCGCCTTCAGGTGCTAAGTCAAAGAAGTCTAGGGCAGTGCAGGCCCAACAAGCCCAGTCAACTGTCCAAGTTGCTGATCGACAGCGGGCTCCGTTAACTGTTATATGGGCTCCTAATGGAAAGTTGTACAGAACCACCCGCGTCCAGTCCCCAGGGCTAACGGACAGGGTGGGTCTCAAAAGTCCCCTCCAACGATCGAGAGCAAGTGCTTTTACTAGCCTCAGATCAGGGAGCAAACATGACACCTACGGACCCGTGTGCTCGGGATACCGGAGTCCACAAATGGGATACAAAGGTAGATCAATCCGCTATCGACTTGCGAGAGGTGATTGCTCATAAATGCAAGGAGAAGGAAGCAACCTTGGCGTGCGATGAGCCCCTCTCGGGACGTCGTTGCACCCAAGTCATCATCAACTGCTGTTGCGATAAGTCGACAGCACCTGAAGATCGGCAGTCCATTTTCCAACGACTGTGACAGCCAGTACCTTTCCAACAACAACTTCAGAAATAGGTGTAAATTTTGAGAGACGAGGAATTTCCTGTCGCCTCCTGTAATTCAACTCGGAAGGTTCTACCTGACAAGGGAGGAAAGAAGACAGGCTCTTCCAGCCCGGCAATCTCTACCAGCATTGCAAAGAAACTGTCGTTTGGAGGACTGCCACCGAGAACCACAGGGGGTGTCTACCTAGGCACTCGATCCAAAAAGAAGCTTCCAACACCTGGGAGTGCATCCTTGACCTCCCTGGGGGTAGATGAGGCCGAGGGTAGCAGTTCCCTCAAAGTATGCGATAACTCGGTGTTCCAAAAGCATACACAGGGGGTAGCGATCTACTGGAATTATGCAACATACGTGGACGTCCCTGAGGATGACCGTCTTCGCCAAGATGATGCAGCTTCCTACACAGGGGTTAGCACCCCTTCCGAGTCCGAGGAAGAAGACATTCTGACATTCCTTGACGATTTCTTGGTACGGGGGTACGACACAGAGAGCACCTCTACTACGATCCCTTCCACCTCTACCCACGTGCAGACAGTCTTTATGGCCGACGATGATCATGAGGTGCCTACTGACCGATAACGTCTAGATGTACTTGAAGCTATGCTCTTGTCCTTGGTCAAGTCAGTAGACGAAATCAAAGCTGCCTTGCCGACTCAACCAGCAAGGACGCCTGGACAAACAAGCTTGAGAATCGCAGTCAACCCGGACTCCAAAACGACCGCTCCTTCTTTTGATGACCATCCTCTAGGAGCCTCCGCCCCTTCAGCTGCAGAGCAAGGAAGGCAAGGACGGAAGTCCAGGAGCTTCGGGCAATGTTCAATGCCCGAGATTCCTTCTGGGACCTCAGAATACGGTAGCCATATCCCGTTGCATAAAGAGATGTGCCTTTTCCGCCATGGTACAAGCCGTTTCATATCGATTCATATGACGGGAAGACCTCTACTAGTCGGTACATGACTTATTTCGAGGTCACAACCAACCACTTGCCGTATAGCGACGCCATCCTCTCACGATTATTCATTGGAATATTTGAGGAGATCGCATTCGACTGGTATCGCAACCTTCTGAACAACTGCATCCAGTCTTTTGACGGCCTCAAGCACATGTTCCTAGAAAGATTCTACGAAGTGGGACATGATGTGACAATGTCATCCCTTATGGACGTCGTTCAGGGGGAGAGGGAGCTGACAAGGAACTATATCGAGCGGTTCTGCCAAACTGCAATGAGATTGCCCCAAGGCAATCCCGAAAGCTCCTTGATCGAAATCTGCCAGAAGAAATTGCTCTCCGCAATCAGTCTCTGGATGGGTGAAGATCAGTTCAGGGATTGGACGACCTTCATCATAAGCGCCACCAATACGGAGGCAAAGCTAAAGAAGGCTCGCCAGCTGGGATTACACATTCCGAACGGAGAGGTCAAAAGCAAACGTCCTGGTACCACCTCCAATAACAACAATACTGACGGTACCTCGGGACAATAAGGGCAAACAGGCCCTGGTCGTTGATTTAACCAAGAAGCCTGAACAAAAGCAGGCAGAAGCTCAGTGGCCCCAGGTCAATTACTCATTCGAAGATAGTTTTAGGAATAAAATCGTAAAGAAGAATACTCTAGAGGGGGGTGAATAGAGTAGGCAGCGAAATATTGCTAATTAAAAACTCGTTAGCAGTTAGATCACAGATATAAAAATAATCACAAAATAAATGACAGTAATAAAAGAGTGATCAGAAGGCAAACGCAAATACCGAGATTTATACTGGTTTTTCTCTTATGAGGACTAGTCCAGTCGGAAGAACTCTAGCTTCCAGTTGAATCTACTATTGGAAAATCCCGCAAGTTTTCACACGAAGTCCTTGCAACTTCTACAGATGCGAGCTTTGATACGAAGAACTCGAGCAACTTCAATTGTGAAGAGTCAATCTTCAATCAAACCTCTGATTACAATCGCTCTGAAACTTCTAGACCGCACCGTACTGGCAAATCGACTAGAGGATTGTAACTGGCTTGAAATTTAAAAATGGAAGCTTTTTAGAACTCTTTGGAAGGAATATAAGCTTTAGAAGAGAAGAGATTGAAAGTGAATTGGTGATTTGAAATGATCGAAATTCTTCTCTATTTATAGTTTTTCCAAAGGCAGAACTCTGACAGAATTCGGGCAGAACTCTTTGTAACCAACCGCAACTGAAGGGAGACCAAGTTCAAAATCAAACGTTCACATAACGTTCAACTTGGCCGAACTCTGGCCGAACTCTGGCCGAGTTCTATCAGGGTTAGGTCAGTTGATTATATAAAAAAATAAATTTGGCTTTTTGAAAAGTCCTTCAGAAGTTTTTTGTAAAATAGGTGTTTTTCAAAAACATAGGTTATTTTTAAAGAGATAGGTCAGTTTTGAAAAACATTTTCGGATATCCTATTTGCCAGTATGACTTGGTGTACAATGTATTCCTAGACTCAATGAAATAAAAAATTATATTGCTTTGAAGATAATACATTCTGAGTGGCAAACAGCTTCGGTCTTGAACGGAGTAGATATCCATCTTTGATCAGTGTCCAAAACGTCGTTAGTAAACATCTGAATTGACTCGTATTTATATCGAGACAGAGTTTGATCAATTATTAAAATCAGGTTTGACCATGGCCAATGGGCCAACAATCTCCTATATCTTGATAATTGACAAACCTTGACTGATATAATATCTTGGTTTTGATTAATTCAAAAGTATTCCGAAAGTACCGAGAGATAAATGAAAATATATATATTCATAACCTGTATTCATGAAGATATTAGATCTTATTTCTCCTCCGTTGTCACTTAGCAAAATAATTGCAAAAGAGAAAGCTCCCCCGCAATAAATGCATAATTAACAAGCAGTGAAGTAACACAATAAAAATAAATTCATCACAAGCATGGTATAAACATTGACAGAAAAATAAAATAAATAGATAAGGTATAAACAACACACGCATGGTATTTGTCATAGGCAGTGTATATGAGGCATAAAGAAAGATAATGCTATAAAGCTGAAACAAATAAAATGCTAAGCTGAATAATAAACTAAAGTGAAACATATGCCAAACTGAGGCATAAGAACGTGTCTATGAAGAGTCACAAATCATATCCAAAAATAAAGTGTACTGATAATATCTTGGAATGTCGGAGCATTTCCAAGTAAGCATAAGACAAAATAGATAGTCTCAAAAATTAATATCTCAGAAATCATCATCCTCATCCTCATCATCATCGGCTGCAGTGCCAGCATATCCAGATGGACCAGCTCCAGAAGTGCCAACTCCAGAAGGATGCGAAGTAGCACCAGATGTACGATACCAATCGTATGCGTTCTCTGGCTGGAACAGAGAGTGGACCGCCTCATCGTCAATGCGGTAGCCAGATACAGAAGGGACTCGAGGTAGAGAGCTAGCAGTGTGACTCGTCTGTGCAAATCTCAGATCGGCGAAGGAGTTGGCAATAGCCTGGAACCGATTCACGTCACGGAACTCATGTTCCCTGAAAGTGTCAACGAAGAATGACTGCAGATCTGATAGATACTGGTGAATACCCTCAAAGGTCATAGGGTATGACTGAGGAGGACCAGGTGCTGTGGGAGTAGGTACAGGAGGAGCAGGTGCAGTAGATGGAGGAACAGTGGCAATGCTGCGAAGAGAGAGTTTGAGGAACTTGGGCTCAGGGTCCAGAGCACAAGTGGATAAGTCAATATCGAATCTCTGAAAGATGCGTGGGAGGAGCATCGCATAAGAGAGGTTGCGGTCTCTTCCGCGACATCTACCCATTATTTGAATAATAGTCTTAGGGGCAGAAAAAGGAATCCCCTTAAGAATGTGATATAAAGCAGAAAGCTCAAGTGCAGTGACATCATCTTTTGAAGTAGATTTTGGAAGTAGAGTGGAATAGATGATGCGATATAATTTATAGTTAAATAAGTTCAAGTTATTGACCTTGAACTTTCCAGGACGAGCACGTGCGGGCGCACAAAGCTCATTCTTGAAACTAACGAGAGTCGTACCCTCGGGGAAATCGAAATCAGTGATGTCATCGAGCAGGGCACCTTCGTTTGGTAGACCAAGGATTTTTGCTAGCAATTCATCATTGAACTCGATGTCTATCCCGCCGACACGAGTTCTCACAGTAAAAGTGTCTAACACGAAATTATAGTAAAATAGTCTAATGGCATTAGTAGCTATAGGGAATTGTAAAGTAGCAAAGTGATGTAACCCTAATGCCTCAAAGTAAGGACGATGGTCAGGAAATATAGTCCATTTGATCGGAGGTCCGGTACAAATAGTACGCATAATAAAGTCGGCATACCAAAGTAGGGCTTGGTCGGGAGTTTTGAAATAAAACTCGTTCGATGCACCGTCATCCGATTGGATCGGAGAAAAAAGAGAATCCGTATGCGGATCAGAAGACAATGCCTCTTCACTGACGTTGGTCTTCTTCCTCTTGAATGGATTGAATCCCTTAGGCATTCTATCCCAAAAACTAGAAACCCTAATAATTTGAAAGTGGAGGAGAGAAGGAATTATACCTTCCGAGAATTAAGTATGCTGTAGAGAACGAGATTCTCCGCACGAATCCAAATTTTGGACGAAGATCTCCACGTGGATTGGATGAAGGAAGGTGGAGAAGAGCTAGGGTTTTCGGGACACGGCTGCTGCTGTTTTGATGAGGTTTGGAAGAATGAAGAAGTGGGGGCCTCGGGTTCTGACTGGTACATATATATACCCAGCAGAACTCTGGCCGAATTCGAATCGAACTCGGGCCGAATTCGCCAAGGGTTGCCTGGCTATATATATATAAACAAAATTTTGTGGGGCCACATCTTTTTCATCAATTCGTTTCAAATATTTAATTCAGAGTTTAGTAATTTTAAATTTCAAATAATACTATTAATATTATTTTATAAATTAATATTGTTTACTCAACATCTGTCTCAGATTAGCTGTAGGAGTACTGTCCCAGCTAATGGAGGTTCACCGGAGAACTCTTAAATACCGCTTCGCTTCGACCGTAGTCGTGGTGACAGACAGACTCTTTTTAGGTTTGTCTCGAAAATAGTTTTTAAGTATTGAATAAATAATCAATAAAACAAAATTAACTAATATTATTGACATCTAAAATTCCTAATTCTCGACGTAAATAATTGAAACGATCTTCTGCTAGAGTTTTTGTGAGAATGTTAGCTAATTAATTTTGTGTGTCTATGTATACAAGGTCTATATCTCCAATTTATTGATGATCTCTAAGAAAGTGATGTCGAATCTCGATATGTTTAGTACGAGAGTGACATACTAGATTCTTAGTCAAATTAATAGAACTAGTATTGTCACAGAAAATGGATATGTGTGTAAAATGCAATCCATAGTCTTCTATAGTTTGCTTCATCCATAAAATTTGTGCACAACAACGTCCTGCGGCGATATACACAGCCTCGGTTGTTGATAATACGACAGAATTTTGCTTTTTGCTAAACCAAGAGACTAGAGCTTTTTCTAGGAAATAATATGTGCCGCTGGTACTTTTTCTATCTACTTTGCATCCGGCAAAATCAACATCAGAATAACCAGTTAGGTCAAATTATAACACCCACTTTTCTAAAATGAGGGTAATTTTAAAATTTTATAATTTTGATTAATCAATAATAAGATTTAACTCATGTTATGATTTTTAGTGATTTTTAATTAATTTAAAACTATTTAAATCTTGAAATGTGATTTTGATGGTTAACTAGTGTAACCCTAGAATTGCTAAGCCTAGAGACTAACCATGACCATGGGAGCCTAGTCATGTGATTAGAATATCATATTACTACTTTTTAGCCTAAGGGTATTTTGGTCATTTTGACTTTTTGCGATTTTGAAATTTTATTAATTAAATATGTGCTACTTGTTAGTTTGAGACTTGACCTAGTATCTTAGCCTAATTTAGATTAGCCTTGAGCTTAGAGTCTTGATTAGGATAACCTAGTAATGACAAGATTAACAATATCTAGATATTTCATAGTAGGATATTTATCCCTTAGGATATTTATGAAAAAGAAAGCCTTATGACTAATTGAACCAATAGGAAGGCTTAGAATTGGGTGGACAAGCCCTAGCCACTCATCTACTTGTAAAACTAACCCTAATTCATCTAATAACCAGCCATCAAGTGCCCCCTTTTCCTATAAAGAGTTCTTAAGAAAAATCCTTGCCTCTTTTTATCTCTACATAGAACCCTAAGTGTTCTTCCCCAAATTAGAGAGCTTCCCTCTTTGATTTGATCTCCAAATCCTTACATCCCTCTACCAAAACTTCCATCCAACCTTCTCATACTACCAAGGGAGGGTGCTGGAAAAGATTTGGAGCAAAGTGCAAGGAGGAGTGTCCTTTTTGGAAGATCTTTGTGTCGGAGCCGTATCCTTGGGAGTATCATTGGGATTCCACTCCCAATAGATAAAACCAACCCTCTAAATTGATTTCCTAAGTATATTAGTTAGTTTTGAACCCATAGGATCCACCCCCATGCATGTACCTCATTTAGATTCAAATTTGAGGCCATTTAGAGCTCTCTTGATGATTTTAGATATGTGTCTTGTGTCCTACTTGATATATCCCAAATTAGGACACCCCGTGTGTATGTATGTATGATAATAATTTAAATAGATATTTAAATTCAGTTTTAGAATGGTTAGAGAGTGGATTGATCTTAGTTAGGATGGTTAGAATGAGTTTCATTTGGATACCTATGTTGGTATCCATGTATCTTGGCCTACATGTGTTTCTTTTGTCCAAAACAACTCAAATTCGTCATAATATTCATCCATATTTTTATTAACCAAAGCAAATTAGAAATGTCATAACTTTTAGCTTAGAACTTTGATTTATCTTCCATTTTTTTAAAAGAACCGTATCGAAGTTAGCTTTCCAAATATATATGTTAATAAGCCAAAATCGTTCTGAAACTTTCTGTAAAACTATTCGAGTGTCATCTGTCCGAAAGACAAATGTGTTTCGGTGTTTTCGCGATTCCGGGAGCTTCCGGACACGAAAATGTGTTCCGTTTGAAGTTTCAAAAATCTAACACGAAGAGCTACGACATACTTTAATCCTAGAATTTAGTAAAGGCCCAATTGATATAGTATTGGTTTTAAGTAGAAGAGTGACTATACGACATAAGCATTTTGTGTAGCCTATGAGCCCATATAGTATGGATATTAAATGAATGTAGAGTGTGTAATGAATAATATGTTAGATGAATGAAATGAAATGATATATATATATATATATATATATATATATATATATATATATATATATATATATATATATATGATATGTATCCTCTTTACATTAATGTATATATATGGTTGAATGCAAGCATGTAGGAATGCAATCAATGTAATGTATGTAAGCAATGCATAAATACATGAATGAAAGAATGATATACAATGTATGTATGAAAGTATATAATGAATGCTAGATACGAATACAAGGTATACAGGTAATGATAGATATGAATGCATAATGTATACATAATGTAATACAATATATAATGATAGCATGTATGGTAATGTAGAATATATGATGCAAGCATGTATATGTCTACTGTTTTTTCTTTTCCTTATATTTTTTCCTTTTCTTCCCTTTCTATTTCAGTTTTCTCCCTTTTTTTCCTCTTCTATTTTAACATGTTGTATATAATGTATATAATGTATAGATGCATGTAAGTATGTAATATGCATGAATGACATGTATGTAATAAAAATAAGTATATGCACGCAATTTAATGACATGTGAATGGATATAATGCATGAACTGAAGTATGCATATATATGGGATATGAATGAATGATATATATATGTGTTAAGGTAATGTAATGTATGTATTCACATATATTTTGAGTTAAATATATGAGTTTGTATTCATATATTATATGTATGCATGTATGCAGGAATGAATGTAATATATGTAGAGTATACATATATGGATAAAATGTATGCAAATATATAATGTATTCAAATATGTATGTATGCATCTATGTATGTATGTATGTATAGGTGCATGAATGAATGTAAGTATGCATATATGATATGTATGTAGGCATGTATGCAATGTATGTGTGTATACCTGATATATATGTATGCATGTATACAATGTAAGTATGTATGTATGTATGTATTTCTATAAACTGAGTTAACCTATAAGCTTTTACACACATGCATTCATACACCCTTTGACACCATGTATCCTATGTCACATACACCTACCTATCACTAAATCTGAGAACATTAACACATATCCTTTCACAAACATGTCACACACACACTCACTTACTCTTTTATCTCTCATTCTCTCTCTCTCTCTATGTATATATATGTATGTGCCTATATATATAGCTTTCCTATATATATCTATGTATATGAATATGTGAATGTGAATAATATATATACATTATATGACTAAGTTTGTGTGCCTTGTTAGCTTATGGCTTAGTTTTGTGCTTGGTTTAGCAAGTGACTTAGGCTATGAGTTAGTAGCTATCTTGGATACTTGATTTGCATATACTTAGTTTGTTTAGACCTAGAATTGACTAACTGTAGCTTCCCTTCCCGAAAATGTTTGAAATATTTTTTTATTTATTTAATTGATTTAAATGGTGATTTTTTAGATTTTATAAATAATTATTTCGATTATTACGGTAGATGACCTTACCCATAGTTGAGTTTTGAAATACAAGACAATTGGGAATCATGGCACGGGTAGTGCAGTAGCATGTTTTGACTAGTATTTAGCCATGGTAGAGGAGTGCCAAGCCATCGGTGTGTCCTAACTAGGAAAACTAGGCCAAGTTATAGCATGACCATTAGAAATAGTTTAATTAGTTATTATTAGATTTATTGACTTTGCGAAAACCAGTTATACCATTTTAGCCCGGACTGGATCCGAACTGAGCCCAAGCCCATGTAGGCATCCAGTGTACACAAAGATTCCATGTAGACATATTTTTAAGTAGATGCAATGCCGATTATGGGATATTGTAATTCGTTATTGTTATTATTATTATTAACGTTTTATTATCAATACATATTGAGATTATTATTATAATATTATTTTATTATATTTAAAATATTGTATTGCCTGTATAGAATTTGTGGTATACATATTTGTATAAATATCAGGATATGTATATTTTGAATAAATAGGCATGTAAATGTATTTATAATTTATTTAAGTATATACATATATACATAGTATATATACAGATAAATGTGTATGTATATATATATATATATATATATATATATATATATATATATATATATATATATATATATATATATATATATATATATTTTATATATATATATATATATATATATATATATATTTAAAGAAAAATATATATATATATATATATATAAAAAAATATATATATATATATATATATATATATATATATATATATAAAAAAAAAAAAATATATATATATATATATATATATATATAAATATATATATATATATATATATGTGTGTGTGTGTGTGTGTGTGTGTATGTATATATAAATATATATACGATGTATGTGTGTATGTGCAGGTATATATAAATAAATATAATATATATGTATATATGTGTAAATATATATATACGTATATATGTGTAAATATATGTAAAAATAAAATAAAATATATAGATGTATAAGTGTGTAAATATATAATATGTATATATATTTTGTTAAAGGTCTATTAATAAATAAAAAGGGATCAAAGAGGCAGCTGCAACCTTGGCCCATCCCAGCCCGATAGGCCGAAGCCCAAATCCCGAGCCCTTTAACTAAACACCCACACAAGTCCCTCTCGGGCTGCAACCCATTTGTAATTAAATTACCTACACTAATGTATAATGTATTTGTAGATATAAAAAAATAGAAAAAAAGAAAGGAAAAAGAAATTAAGTGAGCCAGCCCCTTAAATTCTAGCCCAGCCCAAGGCCTCACAGGCCCGGCCCGGCCCAGCCATCCTAAGACCATCCCCAGGCCCGAGCAAACCCAATCTCGAGCCCGACTGCTCTGTTGATAACTCCACACGTAATATATATACACCGAGAGAACAGAGCAAGAGATCGATAGGAACTCTTCACCAAACCCTAAACGCGCCGACACCACTGTCCCCGGTGACCCCCCCAGCCTAGGGCGCCGCCGCGCGCGGCCACGATGCGTCGGAGGCAGCGCGCGCGCGGGGACAGAAGAGCGCACAGCAGCAATGGCAGGAGCCGCGACAATGTTCGGGACGCCGTATCTCCCTTGTTTCTCCACCGATTTGTGTTCCGATCGTTCAGGTACAACTACAACCTAACCCCCTTCGCTTTAATTATGCTAGCGCGATTTACTTAGCCCTACACGCTTCACAACCTGAGCCCAAAAATCGGCCAAACTTTGTTCAAAAATAGAGTAAAGAGTAGTCCAAGACCCTCTCTTGGAAGAGAGTTTATGAACAAACCATTTAGGTATTTCGAAAACAATTTAAAGATAGATATAGCCAACCTGTAGGGCTTCTTCACGCAATTTACAGAGGTCGATTTCATCAACTATGCATCGAGAAATCGATTCCTCAAAATTGCCAAAAAAATGCTTTCTTAAAAATATAGAATGTACGAAAACCTTCGATACGACGTGCATTCCGCCAATTCGGGCGATGTGGTCGCAAACCGAAAGCATCGAAAGGTGCGTAACGGCTTCGTGGTCGTGTGGGCTTTGACGGAATTCAAATTGGTCGCGTGTGCGTATCCGTCGAAATTTACCGTATCGGCCTCTGTGCAAATTTTCCAATTACGTTGTGCACATTCGTCAGATCGAGACGAAACTTACGCCAACAGGACCGTATCATTTTTCTGGTTCTGTATGCCAAGTTTGGTCCGATTCTGAGACAGTTGAATCGGAACGCCATTTTACGGGCCCCACGTTCCGATTCAACGGGCGATTTTGTGCATGGCCCCTCGGAATCCAAAATTGGACATGCCGTTGGGTTCGTATCATCAAACCAGATCCGTAAACATATAGTTTGATAACTTTAGAGACCATTGACTCTGGCTGGCACACTTTTCGGTACAAAGCGGGTCCAACGGCGGACATCGTTTTTGTCTGAAATTACCATTTTGCCCCTGTGTCCAGAATTGGACTTAAGGACAGGCAATCCTAGCTAATTTGACTATTCTGAAAGTGTTGGCGATGTCTGTTTCAGCTTTCGGAGACATTTATGGATTTTGGACTTTATGGTGTACCAGTTGACGGTATCTTATTAGTTCTTCGCGCTACCACCAGAGAAGTATACCTTGCCAACTTGTACAGTATAATTTATATGCATGTTTATCATCTCGCTGCAGTTCTTTTTCTTACATTCGTGATTACTTTATTCCATGTCTAGTACACTCATCCTATTATAGTTTTACTTTACATGTTTCTAGTTGTCTGCACATTCTTGTTCCTTTCTGTTATGATATTTCTATCTGTTACACCATGTTAGTTCATATGTTTTTCTTGATAGAGTCGTCTAGTCCTACACCATGATTCCCTCGACTGGATTATAACTTGACTTGACTTGACATGACTTGAGTAGGACTTGACTTTGACATTCTATAGATTGTGAGTACTTATCTTGACTACGGTCTATAGGATTTTATACTAGGATTGGCTACCATCTTGGTTGTGCCTTGACTGCGATTGAGACACTATAGATTGTGAGTACTTGCCTTGACTGCAGTCTATAGCTTTGACCTATTAGCCATTTCTAGTATGGCATGCTAGTGTCTTAGGATCTGTGTGTTTAGATCTTGAGCCTTGGTTCATTTAGTCTCGTTGGATACCCTTGATTATTTCTTTCTTCCTTGTATATTTGTAATGTTACATATTGGCTTGTATATTATGTATCTTGCTAGTCCTCTGAGGACCTGATGATCTCTTCAGGTTTAGCGACTGCATGGAGTTAGTTAGCAGAGCGGGATGGTAGAGGATTGCGATGTATGATACAGGTATTTGCTTGTGATATTCTTTATTATCCTCTCGTGCTTTATATTTCATGCCATGTTATATTCTGCTTATTTTATAGACTCATATTATTCTTGGAGTCTAATCGGACAATATACTAATGGGCTGCAGACCATGACCCATACTTGTTCATTCTTGTTTATATGATTCCTGTGGATTGAGATATAGTTTAGATTAGACATGATACCCTATTCTGGAGAGCTTATACGTACTCGAGTCGGGCTGGAGTCCGCTCGATACGTAGCTGGCTTGCTCACGAGCTCGCGTCTGAAAACTGGGTGCGGGTCGTGACACTAACCTAGACTAGTTGACAATTGTTGACCCAACCCTAGCTAGTTTGACCACAGTTTACTAGAGTTGACCTAGTTTGACTTTATAGTTGACCAGAGTTGACCAAGAGTTGCATTTGACCTATATTGACTTAGACTCATGTAAATTGCATTATAATTTCAATTACTATATAAATTGAACTCTTTATAACCTGTGTTGCTCTAACTAGGACTCTGTGACTCCAGTTGGCCATCCTTTCATATCAGTTGTTCAGGGTATCAGGAGAGTACATTCTCTGAACGTTTTATACTTGTTAGGATTTATATTCTAGCTCTAGATTACTTTACTTGATGCTGACACGATATCATCACGGATTGTTACTATATGGATCTTTTCATGGGATGTTATCCCCCTTAGCGGACGCATCGGATATTTCATGTCATGTGTTTCATGTACATCATGTATTCCTTGCTCTTGCGTTATTCATGTACTCTCATGTTCTCTCATGTGCTTTCATGTACGCTCATGTACTTTCATGTGCTCTCATGTACGTTCATGTTTCCTCATGTGCTTCGTGTGTAACCAAATATCATATTCGTAACGTAACTTGACTGGATCCTTGTGTATTGATTGTGGGTAGGGGTGAGTATAAATGGTCATGTGATTTATCCATCATGTTCACTCTATTACTTTTTATGTGTTATCATGTACAACACAGACTTCTTGGCTGGTGTCCCTCATGTTCACCCATGTTATATCATGTTCAATCCAAGCCAATTACATGCCATCTCGTACTCTAAATTACTAGTCACTTACAGTTCTTACGTATCATGTATATATTTCCAGTTATCAAATATCTCTCATATTTTTACGTACATCTTCTTACAGCGTTTCATGTATCTTACTCTATTGCTTGCTTTATATTTCCTGCCATGATATGAACTGCGTGAGATGTATTGTGCTCGTTCCTGTCCTGACTGGACCTGTTGAAAATATTACAGGTAACATAGAGATTCACAGCTAGCCTAGAGGACCAGTAGAGCTTGGAGTAGATTGTTAGTTTATGGTTTAGTTTTTTCTGTTGGAACTTGGATTGTAATAAGTGGAGATTTGAGTTGTATTTGAGATTGTTTGAGATATTATTATTTTAGAAGTTTATTTAAGTTGTTTCTTTGAGTTTAATGTAGACTTCTGTGTTATCCTATCGTGCTTAGACTGTGATTGAGTGATATCATATCTTATACTTGTCCTTCGTTCGGAGTTGAGATTTATGACAGGTACATTATATAATTGAGTGAGTCGTTGATTAGATAGTGACCTAGGACAACGTTCTACCGCCGACACTGCGACGTACCCACTTCTCGTGCCCCTACACTGGGTGCGGATCATAACACAAATGACGTGGTTTTAGAATACCATAAGCCGACAGAAGAAGTGCCTTTAAGGTATCGAAAGATACGCTTAACTGCGCACAGATGTGATTCCTTAGGATTAGCTTGAAAACGTGCACACAAGCAAACACTAAACATAATGTCTGGTCGAATAGCAGTTAAATACAGTAAGCTACCGATCATACCTCGATACTTACGTATGTCGATGGGTTTGCCTTGTTCATCAATATCAAACTTGGTTGAAGTCGCCATTGGAGTGCTAAGTGGCTTGACTGCTTCCAGGTCGAACTTCTTTAATAGATCCTTTGTGTACTTTGCTTGATTTATGAACGTTCCATTGTTGGTTTGTTTGATTTGCAGTCCAAAAAAGAATTTCAGCTCTCCCATCATGCTCATCTCAAACTCATTCTGCATACACTTTGAAAATTCTTGACAAAGAGATTCATCGGTAGATCTATAAATAATATCATCTACATAGACTTGAATCAAAAGAATGTTGTTATTGAAAGACTTTATAAACAATGTAGTGTCAACCTTTCCCTTTGAAAAAACGTTATCAAGTAGAAAAGAGCTTAGACGATCGTACCAAGCACGAGGGTCTTGTTTTAAACCGTATAAGGCTTTCTTTAACTTGAAAATATATTCAGGATATTTGAAATCAGTAAAACCGGGAGGTTGAGCTACATAAACTTTTTCTTTTATAAAACTATTCTAAAATGCGCTTTTGATATCCATTTGAAATAACTTAAAATTATGAAAACATGCAAATGCACATAACATGCGAATGGATTCTAATCTCGCAACTGGGGCATAAGTCTCATCGTAGTCGATACCTTCTTCTTGATTGTATCCTTGAGCTACGAGTCGAGCCTTATTACGAGTCACCAAACCATTCTCGTTCAGTTTGTTTCGGAATACCCATCGGGTGCCAATGACCGGATGATCAATGGGCTTGGGAATAAGTTCCCAAACTTGATTTCGTTCGAATTGGTTTAATTCCTCTTGCATAGCATCTAACCAAAAATTATCACTACATGCTTCTTCAATATTTTTGGGTTCAAACTGCGAAACAAAAGCAACACAAGAAGCTATATCTTTATTAGACGAACGAGTACTTACACCCTTGGTAATCTCACCAATTACCAAGTCCTTTGGATGATCTGCTAAGAATCTCATCGCTTTTGGTGTAGCCTCAGGATTGCTGTTTTCGGCTTCTTTGCTTGAAGACTCAGCTGGTACTTGGTGTGAAGGTTCTGCATCTTTGTGTGAAGGTTTTGCAGTAGCTATACTTGGTGTGATTACGTCTTCATTGTCGTCAACGTCTAAGTGTTTATTTAGGTCATGAAACTTGACATTAATTGATTCTTCGATGATCATGGTTCTTTTGTTGAAGACTCTATATCCTTTGCTCTTTGCTGCATAACCTAAAAATATACCTTCATCGGCCTTTTCATCAAATTTACTCAGATTGTCTTTAGTATTAAGAATAAAGCATTTACAACCAAAAATCTTGAAATCTGAAACATTGGATGTTCTATCAAACCATAGTTCATAGGGAGTCTTCTTCGATATAGGTCGAATTAGAACCCTATTAAGAATATAGCACGCTGTATTGACAGCTTCAGCCCAAAAGTATCTAGGTAGACTAAACTGGTTTAACATTACTCTAGCCATTTCAGATAGAGTTCTGTTCTTACGTTCCACAACTCCATTTTGTTGTGGAGTCCTAGGGCAAGAGAATTCATGCAGATAACCGTGTGTGTCATAAAATTGCTTGAATTCTGCATTCTCAAATTTGTCGTCATGATCACTACGAATGTGAGTAATCATGAACCCTTTTTCATTCTGTACTTTCTTGCAAAAGGTAACGAATTCTGATAATGCATCATTCTTGTGTGCAAGAAAATAAACCCATATATATCTAGAAAAATCATCTACAATGACTGTAGAAGCTTGGAAAAGAACAAAAAAATCCATACGGCTCAAAACAGAGGGAGTCTCATGCGGTTCAAAGAATCTCTCAGAGCTTCATGCGGCTCAAGAGTTTTATGCGGCTCAAAAGTTGCCAACATAGCCATGCGGTTCGAGTAAAAGCCACGTGGCCTTATGCGGCTCGCCTCTACAGCTGGCCATTAAGCAGCAGCCTCATTTAATGCTCTAACACAACAA
Source organism: Iris pallida (assembly GCA_029216955.1). Lineage (NCBI taxonomy): Eukaryota > Viridiplantae > Streptophyta > Magnoliopsida > Asparagales > Iridaceae > Iris > Iris pallida. The sequence continues at coordinate 4,597,059 of JANAVB010001399.1, read as the reverse complement.
GGCGGCTCTGACATAAAAGTAAATTGACAGTTCTGACATAAAGTTGCAATGATGACTCTGACATAAAGGCATGCTTCTAGGGAAACAAAGAAAATCTTGATAGCTGGCACGATCCATCAAATTCCAAAGTCTTCCATACAGCTTTGACACGTAGCCAGCCGCATGCGGTTCAGGTGGAGGCTACCCCCATGCAGCTGCTACTCTCATGCGGCTCAGATCATGGGGGCCATCTTCATGCGGCTTAAATCCTGAGAAGCCACCCTCATGCGGTCGCTACTCTCATGCGGCTCGGATCATGGGGACCATCTCCATGTGGCTCAATTGCTGAGAGGCCACGCCCATGCAGCCTTGACACGTGGCCAGCCTTATACGGTTCAGTTGGAAACCACCCTCATGTGGCTCAGATTTTGGAGGCCATACCTATGCGGCCGCCACCTTCATGCGGTTCAAATCCTGAGAAGCCACCCTCATGCGGCTTTGTCAAGACACCCTGTCCCTGTGGCTCACGGTTAGGACACGTGGCAGAGGATCAGTTCTCCCCGCGTCCCTACGGCTCGCAGCATAATGATGGTTGGACACGTGGCACCAAATCAATCAAGATTTATCCATCCAGATTTGTTACTATCAACAAATCCCAACAACTAGATTTAGTGCAATCATCATAATTACCCGGATCAAATCAGATTTATTACAATCAAGCAGATTGAACACGTAGCGAGAGATCCGAGCTTGTCATAACAAATCATAAAGATTTGTGGCAATCAACATTAATTGCCCATACGGATTTGGCGCAATCAACATTAACTGCCCAGATTTGTTGCAATCAAGATTAACGGCCCAGATTAATTGCCAACAAAACTGGATCAAGGAAAATGGTAATTAATCCCTAAATCGCTGACTTTTTAAGAGGAAATCAGTGTAAACCCTAATGATCATACCCCACTCCTATAAATAGCAAGGTGCCATTCCCTTGCACGAGGGAGAAGAACCCCGCTGGACACACAGAGAGACAAAGGCATGCACAGAAGAGTCTTTCCATACATTCCGAGAGCATTTCTTCATCAGAGCCAAGGCTACGTCCGATCATCCAAGGAGTAAGGTAGAGCTGCCGTCGCTTTCCTGAGCCTCTACCGTCACCCTCCAGAATCAAAAATAAACAATCGTACTTAGATTGCTGTACCTAGGTTTTCATTCCTAGGCTTTTTTTGTACGTACGAGTTTGTATTGTGAGTCTAAGTTCGGTCCTTCTATAAAATTGTTCTGCACTTTTACAATCAATAGAAACACGATGGCGACTCTGCTGGAGACTAACTTCTCCACGGCTGAGGAATTGGTGACGCAATCGGACACAGCCAAACTTGGCTCCACTCAATAAATGCTGGTCACCCGGTTCGACCAGCAGGCGTTTGAAGAAATGCTCTCCGACGGGAGCGCTGGCCCGGTCCAGCAGCGAGCCCGTACGAAGAAGGCCCGCAGGGAGTGGAGGCCCAAATCATTCGCTCCTCCCCAAGCTCTCGAAGGAGTACTCTCTGTTGCCCAAAGCGGCAGAGAAGACTCTCTTACGGCCCCACTTCAGACCATAGAGGACTCTGCTGTCCCCAAGTCCGGCAGAGGAAAATACTACGATGCTGGACTTGCAGGGGCAAAGGGTAACTCTACACGGTCCAGGAAGAAGTCGCAGAAGGGCGCTAGCGGCATGAAGACTCATGCGGCCACAAAAGTCAGCCGCAGACAGAAGGCTCATGCGGCCAGTGCTGCCAGCCGCATGAAGGATGCTCATGCGGCCACTGTGACTTCCAGCCGCATGGAAGAGGCTCATACGGCCACTATGACTTCCAGCCGCATAGAAGAGGTCCACGCGACCACTATGACACCCAGCTGCATGCAGACAGCCTGTACGGCCACCAATCCCAGCCGTGTACACACTGCTAGCCGCATGCAGGCAGGCTATGCGACTAAAAATCTTAGCCGCAGGCCATCTGCTTCATGCGGCTCGGGCTCAGTCTTCGACCGCCTCTCAGGCGATCCTGATCCCAGATACTCTTATGTGCCAGTCTCTGTGGACTCTTCCTACTATGCACTCTCAGGTGCTAGAAGGAAGAAGTCTCGGGCAGCGCAGGCTCATCGAGCTCAGACAGCTGTCCCAACTTCTGACTATCAGGGCGTCCCGCTGACTATTACGCGGGCCCCTGATGGAAATTTGTATAAAACTATCCGTGTCCAGTCCCCGACGGCCAACGAACGGGATAGTTATCAAGAATCTCCCAACAATGATCAGGGGCAAGTACTCATTCTACCGCCACATCAGGGAGCAGGCAGGGTGCCAACACACTCATATGCTCAGGACTCCCGGGCCCATAAAGCGAGTGACTTGCGCAACGTGATTCTTCATAAACGCAAGGAAAGAGATGAAAACTTGGTGTGCAGAGAGTCCTTTCATGGACATTACTGCACTCAAGTCATTGTCAACTGCTGCGACAGCAAGGCGGCCCCACAAGAGGAGCGGCGATCCGTCTTCCAACGACTGCGACACGCAAGCTCGGAAGACGAGGCACTTTCTATCCCCTTCTGCAATTCTGCTCACAAGATCCCTGGCTGCGAGAGAGGGAAGAAAACAAACGTCTCCAGCCCGAAAATCTCAACCAAGTAATCCTCTTCTAAGCGGTTGTCCACGACCGATACAAGAGGAGTTTTCCAAGGTACTCGCTCAAAGACGAAATCTGCCACACTTGGAGATTCGTCGTCCACATCTCTGGGAGGCGCTGGAGCCGAGGGTAGCACTCCTCCAAATATCTATGACAATCCGGTGTTCCAAGAAGATAATTCAGGGGAAACGATTCCCCCAACAGATGCAACAGGTTCCGACGTCCCCGAGGATGTCCACAACTCTTAAGACGAGGCCAGCTCTGAAGCTGGGGGTACCACTCCTTCTGAGTCCGAACCAGAGGAGAACCTTCCCATATACCCTGACGACTTCCTGCACAAGGGTATGACTCAGAGGGCGCATCCTCCACCGTTTCTTCCATCTCTCCTCATATAAGGACGGTATTCATGACGGACAGCAACCCAGACGGTTCCAGTGATCGTCAACGCATCGACACTTTGGAGGCCATACGGCATGCCTTGGTCAAATTCGTGGACGAGATCAAAGCGGCCCTTCCAACTCTGCAAGGAAGAACACTTGGCCAAACAAACGTGGGACCCACGGTCAATACGGACTCGAACTCAGTCGCACCAAACCCGGGTGATAATTCTCCTGAAATATCGGCCCCCACCACTGTAGACGAGGCTAGGGAGGCAAGAAGAGAGGTCCAGGAGCTCCGGGCCATGTTCCACGCCCGAGAAAACTGCCAAGACCTCAGGATACGACAACCGTATCCTGCTGTATGGAGAGATGTTCCCTTTCCACCAAGATATAAACCATTCAACATCAATCTTTATGATGGGAAGACATCTACAAGCAGGTACATCACCTACTTTAAAGTCACAACCGACCATCTGCCTCATGACGATGCCATCCTCACGCGGTTGTTCATTGGAGCGTTGGAAGGGGTCGCCTTTGACTGGTACCGCAACTTGCCGGACAACTGCATCCATTCCTTCGTCGGCTTCAAATGTATATTCCTGGAGAGGTTCTACGAAGTAGGACAAGACGTGACGATGTCCACTCTTATGGACATTGTTCAAGGAGAAAGGAGCTGACAAGGAATTATATCGACCAGTTTCGTCAAACCGCGATGAAGTTGCCTTCCGGTAACCCTGATTCCTCCTTAATTGAAAATTGCCAAAAGAGGCTGCTCCCCACAATCAGCCTCTGGATGGACGAAAGTCAGTTTAAGGATTGGAAGACTTTCATTATCAGTGCCACTAGCGCATAAGACAAGTTGAAGAAAGCTCGCCAACTGGGATTACACGTCTCGGAAGGAGAGGACAAGGGCAAACGCCCTAACACCAACAGCAATAATGGTGGTAACCCCTCAAACAATCGAGACAACAAGGGCAAACAGGCTATGGTAGCCGACACAGCTGTGAAGCCTGACCCGAAGCTGACAGAGAAGTTGTGGGCTCAGATGACCTACTCCTTCGAAGACGGCCATGTTAAGCCCATCTTGGACATGCTCATACAAGGAGGTCGAATTCAGCTCCCTCCTCCAAGACGTGAACTTCGTCCTGCAGAGATGAAAGGCCCCAAGTACTGCCACTATCATCGCTATGTCCACCATGCTACACAAGACTACTACCAACTGAAGTGATACATCCAGCATCTCATCGATTCTAAGGCCTTGGCCATTGATTTCGAAGAGGTGACCGTAGCAGCCAACATGGTGTCAGTACAATTCGGCAGCTTTTCTTCGACAAAGACTCAAGATGGAGTAGTACCCGTCCCCAGAGCAAGGATGGAAGTCGCTAACCTTCCACCTCCCTAAGACCAGGCTGCTGGTCTAGTGCCCCTTACCGCATCACGAGGGGAGGTCATGTGGGTCCATCCGGATCTGGTACCTGATGTGACTCAGTCTGCACCACCCTCCACCAGCAAGAAAAAAAGTGGGAAAGTCAAATCATGCCGCACAATCTCGGCGGAGGTCGAAGAAGGTACTACTGTTGTTATCCGATCCAGCACACAAATCCAACCTCTACCGGGTAACTCGGCTGAAGATCATCAGCCGACAGCTGCTGATGCCCCAGGACCTTCCCAGCCTTCGACGACCGACAAGCCTAGGCCGAAGGAGACTCGCTTTGACAAGTCGCTCCGAAGAGAGACGCCTCATGGGCTGGAGAGGCCCTACAACTTTGACATCTTGGCATAATTGGCCAATACACCGGCCAAGTTATCGCTATACGAGCTCCTGAGACTCTCTAAAGATGTTTGCGTCGCGCTGAGCGAGGCACTCCAGAATGCCGACGCATATCTAGTTCAGTCCAATCTCACTGGGGAGACCTCGCATGCAGATCTCCAGGACAGCGCTTGTACAGGCGTAATGCCCAATATTGTTTTCACTCCGCAGGATATGCTTATCAAGACCAACCTGCACGATGGCCCTCTGTATTATACTGGGTACATTGGCGATATCAAGGTAGATCGAATACACATTAACCTCGGTTCTTCCATAAGCATCATCCCGAAGAGCCTGCGACACCATCTGCATATCCCAATGCATCGCCTGACGCCGACAAGCACCGCCATTAGCGGTTTCAATTCAGGCAGAAGCTATCCGATCAGAAAGATTCGTCTGAAATGCCAAATCGGCGATCTTCAATCAGAAGTGACCTGTTATGTCATAGATGCGTATACTTCCTACAATATTCTCCTGGGGCGTCCTTGGATACACGATTACATGATCGTGCCTTCCACACTGTACCAATGCTTCAAGTACGTCGATAAGCATGGCTTCGTAAGGACAGAATTTGCCGACATCGATCCCTTTAAAGGGGTCGAATCTTACTACTCCGACTCATACTTGTACGAGAAGTCAAAAAGGTACCTTGTCGAAGAAGATACTCAAGCTCCAACTGAGGCGGCAACTGGATCGGAAGAACCTCTGACGATCCACCTCCAAGCCCCCAAACCTGGCAGAACTGCACCACTTACAGCCACTCTACGTAAGGACGCAATCAGCCTCTCTGCACAGGAGGAGTAGATGATAATCCGACTACCAAGGTCTGGCCAAGTGCCAAGACCCACGACAGAGCCACTGACAATCAGGCTGCCTAGAGTGAGTCAGCAACAAATAGAGGAGCTCAATCCCTCTGTCAAGCCGATGATGATTCGTTTTTCCCGAATAAATCGGCAGCCGAGCACTAAGCCGAGGACTGCTAGCCAGCCAACAACCCCCCGCCCAGCACCAAACACTAAACTGGGGATGGCTAGTATGCCAACGACTCCAGGTTTCGCTCCATCCATGGAGCCCCTGATGATTAAGCTGCCCAAGTCATCCTCCCAATATACATTGACAAGGGGGTGGTTGAAGAAGAGCCAGAGCTGGCCAAGTCTGTGACTGCTCACACTGATGTTCTATCTACAGATGATGTAATCCCACTGGAAAAGGTACCTTACTTCATCAATAAAGGGCTATCTTTGAACTACCTCGAGCTTAATAAGCTTTGTATAATATATGCTATGGAACACGGTATATGCACCCACCTGCACACACAAGTGATAAATGTCTACACCGTAAACCAACTTACCCCAGTGGAAGACGCTTACCGCATAGTCGAGGGAGGGGATCATCCAATCATCTTCGGCCGAAAGAATGATCCACAACCCTACAGGATAGAAGAAGTTGATCTCGAACCCGACACCGGGAGACTGCCTCTTTATCTGTATAGCTCCCAATCCAAGTATCTCATGCAAAAACAGGGGTATGATCTGGAAACTACACCAGGTTTGAACTACGGCACTGGACGGCGGTTACCCTTACTATTGCCGGTCCCGGCTGGGAAACCACGAGATTACTACAACAAAACTAGATGTGGGCTAGGTTATGTTACACCTACAACGACCCCGGAAAGCTCAGACAAGGAATGCGACTGGCATTCACACTCAACCGAATCACCCACTTCCGATTCGGATGTTAGCATCGGGGACGTGTTCAGGCAAGTCTTGTCCGTCAATATGGCATTTGCCGACGCCTACGAAGAAGATGAAGACATTCCTGAACTTCTTGAGTTAGAGCCGTGGGCACAACAGCTAGATGTGTAATGGGAGAAGCGGTTCGAACAAAGAGAGCCTCCCACCGAAGATGTGGTCGTACAAGTTGATCTCGGTGATGAGTCCTCTCCAAAGCCGATCTTCGTTAGCAAGAATCTAATAGACGAAGAGTGAAAATCGCTACTGTAACTCGTCAGAGAATACATCGACGTATTCGCTTGGAGCTACGAAGACATGCTAGGACTGAACCCCAAAGTTGTACTTCACAAGCTCAACATTCGTCCGGACGCAAAATCGGTCAAGCAACAGCAACGACGGTTCCGCCCCGACATCATGAATACCATTGAAGCTGAGGTCAACAAACTGATCGCTAGCGACTTCATCCGCGAGGAACAGCATCCAGACTGGGTAGCCAATATAGTACCAGTCCTAAAAAAGAACGGGACGATCTGAATCTGCAACGACTTCCGGAACCTAAATGAGGCGTGTCTTAAGGATGAGTTTCCCCTCCTTATCACAGACATTATGATTGACAACACCTGCGACTTCGAGCATATGTCATTCATGGATGGTTTTTCAGGGTACAACCAAATCAAGATGTTCCCTGATGACGAAAAGCATACATCATTCCGAACACCAATTGGCACATACTGCTACACAGTCATGCCTTTCGGTTTAAAAATGCTGGCGCCACCTATCAAAGAGCTATAAGCATCATCTTTAGAGACCACCTTCGTAAGATAGTAGAATGGTACATCGACGACATCGCCGTCAAAAGCCGCTCTAAGGAAGATCATCTGCATGATCTGAGGACAGTGTTCGACCTGATGCGAGCGCACAATTTGAAGATGAATCCCATAAAATCCTTCTTCGACGTATCCAGCAGGAAGTTCTTGGGTTTCATCATTACTTCCCAGGGTATCCACATAGACCCTGAGAAGACGAAGGCAATCATGGAGATGGGTCCCCCGAGAAATCTCCGTAAACTCCGAGGCCTTCAAGGGAGGCTGGCCTACATCAGGAGGTTTATTTCTAACCTCTCAAGATGATGTCAGCCATTCACCCACCTCTTGAAAAAGGGTATTTCATTCGTAAAGAATGAAGAACGTCAGTGCGCCTTCGACAGCATCAAAGAATATCTGTCGAACCCTCCAGTCCTGGTGGCCCAGGTTGCTGGAAAACCATTTTTGCTCTATGTGCGAGCAATGGAGCATTCTCTCGGTGCTTTACTAGCACAAAACAATGATGCAGGCCATGAGCAAGCTATATATTACCTCAGCCGAATGATGATGGGGCCGGAACACTGATACACTGCCATAGAAAAGGAATGCCTTGCTCTGGTGTTCGCCATTCGGAAGATGTGATACTACGTCACGGGACAAACCATCCATGTCGTATCAAGAGTCAACCCCCTTAGGGTCCTCATGACTAAGCCGGGTGCACTCAGCTCTTGCCTCACTACCTGGGCGATATTATTGTCCCCCTACCATATGATCTTCGTCCTACAGAAAGGGTTAAAGGTCAAGCTCTGGCAGACTTTTTAGCAGCTCATCCAGGTTCGGAGTCAACCAGGATAGACGAAGAGATTCCAGATGAGGTCGCCAATTCAAATACGGTTTCCTATGATGCCATCTGGCGAATGTTCTTCAATGGTGCTTCCAGAACTGGGCCCAAAGGCAACATCGTCGCTGGAGTCGGAGTAGTGCTGATCTCTTCCTCCCGGCTGGTGATCAATCGGGCCTACTCCCTCACGGAGCTGGGGGTAGAGTATATGAAAGCATACGGCGATTCACAGCTAATCGTTAACCAGATCCGGGGCTCATACGAAGTTTGTCATGTAGACATGATCCCCTATCACCAAATAGCAATGGACATCATCTCGACCTTGGAAGGGTTCTTCATAGGACACGTTCCCCGGCTCCAGAACATTAAAGCCGATGCCCTAGCAGGCCTTGCCGCTTCCTTAGCAGTTCCAAATCATGCTCACCACTTGGTTGACATAATAGGCCGTGAATTGGTCTGTCCCAAGAATAATATTCAATGTGTCGAGAGTTACTCCGCTCAGACTGTTGATGAAGCATCAGACTGGAGACAGCCATTCATTAACTTCGTAGTCTAAGACATCCTGCCAGAGAATCCAAAGGAAGCCACTTCTATCAGAAGATGTTCCCTCAGATTCTTCTACGATATAGAGACGAAAATGCTGTATCGGCGATCATACGATGGATTACTGCTTCGGTGTCTGTCAAATACAGAAGCCAAGAAAGCTATACGCAAAGCTCACGACGGCGTCTGTGGGGCCCATCAGCCTGGCCCAAAGTTGTAAGACCGCCTTCGCCGAATGGCCTATTACTGGCCTACGATGGTTGCCGATGCGATAGACTATGCACAAAAGTGCAAAGCCTGTCAAGTCCACGCAGATTTCATTCACCAGCCATCCGAGTTTCTACATCCGATGGTGACATCCTGGCTATTTGAAGCATGGGGAATAGACATCATTGGTCCGATCACTCCGCCTTCATCCAGAGGACACCGCTTCATACTCGCAATCACAGATTACTTCTCCAAATGGGCGGAGGCTATTCCGCTGGCAGAAGTAAAGACATCAAATGTGATCAGCTTCCTCAAGCATCACGTAATCTACCGCTATAGACTGCCCCGAAGGATCATCCACGACAATGGTCCACAGTTCGCAAGCCACACCTTCTATCAGTTTTGTGACAAACACCAAATTCAGAATGTTGCCTCAATACCGTACAACCCGGCGGCGAATGGGTTGGCAGAAGCATTCAATAAAACTATAATAAAGCTGCTCAAAAAGTTCGTGTCCTCAAACAAATATGACTGGAATGAGAAGCTTGGCGAATGCTTATGGGCGTACCGTACTACAGTACAGACGGCCACTGGAAACACACCATTCTCTCTGGTATATGGAAGTGATGCAGTTCTTCCACTAGAGACTCAAATCCCCTCACTCCACGTCGCCCTTACCTACCGATTGACGATAGATGGTGATCACCACCGTCGGCTACAAGAGTTGGAGGCCCTAGACGAGAAGCGTCTGTTAGCTTAACAACGAATCGAGCTGTACCAAGCACGTATCTCAGGAGCTTTCAATAAGAAGGTTAAATCAGAACATTCCAAGTGGGCGATCTCGTTCTGGCAGTTCAGAGGCCGATGCTTATGACTCACAAAACCGCCGATAAATTTCAGCCAAAGTGGGAAGGCCTATTCATCAACGAGGCTGTATTCTCCAATGGAGCTTATCGCCTCGTGAAACAAAACGGAGGCTTGCTCATGTTGTCCATCAACGGCAAGTTCCTGAAGAAGTATTATGTCTGAAACGACATCCTTCAAATTTCCCAGAATGATGAGTTATGTACCCCTTGGTACCTCTGAACTCACATTCCGACCCCAAATTTTCCAGAATGATGAGTTATGTACCCTCTGGTACCGCTGAACTTACATTCTAAACTCCAGATCTCCCAGCTTGTTGAGTTATGTACCCTCTGGTACCGCTGAACCTACATTCCAATCCTAGATCTCCCAGCTTGTTGAGTCATGTACCCTCTGGTACCGCTGAACCTATATTCCAATCCCAAATTTCCCAGATTGTCGAGTTATGTACCCGCAAGTACTGCTGAACTCACACTCTGGTCACTACAGATGAATCTATATCGCATCTTTTAGGTAGTAAGTCATATATGATCATACCTCTGAACTTTTTTTCTAAAAGAGCTCTCTCCTCATGATCCAATACCCGCACTTTCAGTACATAAACAGGGTAACAGATCCACAAATTTCCTGAAACAACCACGTCGATGTTACCTCTGAGTTGTTTTCCTTCCACCAAAAACAAACCGCCCCTCACGTAGAACTTCCATGTCCTCATTACCTCTGAGTTGTTCTATATAGCCTTCATGGAGCCCACTCCTGCCATGTCCTCATTACCTCTGAGTGGGAAGGCTCCATCGAAGAAACCCTCATATTTACCACGCCCTCATTACCTCTGAGTAAGTATGTTGGTTTTTCTCTCAACTTATTATCCGTACCCAAACCGAAGTATGCTAAGGATAATAGGCCCATAAATGTCCTCTGTTGACCACAAATGTCCTCCGTGGACCACAAATGCTGTACTAAGTTTCCTAGTACATGCGCCTCATTTCATATCATATCCCGGAAGCCCAGCTGCTCCATGGCATTCTTTCTCCCGATACCAGGAACGTCCACGGCCATTTTACCGTAGAATTGTTCTAAGTATCCCCATCAAACTTGTTATCCGTACCTAAAACCAAGGTATGCTAAGAGTAACAAGCCCACAAACAGTCCTCCAGTGGGGCAAATACTACAACACCACAAACGCAATAAGCAATACAAATGAAGGGTAAAATAAAACATACTCTTTTATTTGTAAGTCAACAGAACTACATGTTATGGGACCACGTCCCTCTCAAGAAAAGAAAAGAACGAAAACAAAAGAAGGAAAAAGGCCGACTATGGTTCGGCGATACATAATTCCATGAGACGGTCCCTCAACAAGACAGTCGACTGCTCAAACCTCTGCTTGGCGGGGCGCTCGGTCTCATGAGTCAGCCGCCCCACATCTTCCAGGTGCGTATGAGCCCGCCAGCCATCCTCAAGCTTCTTTAGAGCACGCTCCAGGCGAGCAGAAGCTCGAGTGACCTTTTTGGCCTCCTGGACGATCAGCTCTTTATCCGCACGGGAAGCTTCGAGATCAGATTCCAAGAAAACCAGCTTCCTCTGGAGCTCGAGGATCTGCTCCCTTGTATCAACTATTCTGCAGGATGCGGCCGCTTCCCGAGCCATGCAATCCTCGCTCCTGTGGGTCAGCTGGTCATACTAGAGAGATAGGTCGCCGAGGTCCTTCATTATAACCGGCTTAGACTTATCTCGTGCAGCCCTTACCTTCTCCAGGACAGTGGTGAGGAAGTCACGCTCTTGCTCTATTGTTGCAGACAGATCAGCTTGCTGCAGCACTTGAAACTGGGCCACGAGATGATCAGCCTCTAGCAATTTGGCCTCCAAAAGCGCAGCTATCCCTGCCCCACCAGGGAGGGTTTTAAGAATTTTAATTTGGCCACGAGCAAATTGTCAGGCTAAGGCAAAGGGGGTCCCCCGCTCCACAGCAGCTTCGACCCCTCTCTTCAAGTGGCGGTAGAAACTATCAACCACATCCTGTGACGCCTCATCCAGAACTTTCGCAGAGGACGGCGTCAAAGGAGGTATAGCTGGCAGTGTCGAAGGAGACGCACCAGAACTTGCCACCCCTGCCACCAGGGAAACAAATTCCGAACAAAAAAAACGCTTTGATAGCATCTAACTCCTCCTTCGTGGCCCGAGGAACCTGGATACTCGGCAAGGCGGAGAGGTCGACCCCCGAAGCTACATGAGCAGAGGAGGACGCAGAGACGATTGCTCCTTGCCCCGGCTGTGCCACCATCTGATCTTCCAAACTCGATCCGGCGGAAGGCCCCTCAATATAAGTTGGAAATGGAGGGGGCACACTCCCTCAACCAGATCCCCGCTGGCAGAGCCTACCCAGACGATGTCCGTCATTGGCAGTGAAGAGGCAAGACCTGTATGTCCTGAGCAACCATCAATCTACCTAACCCGAAGGATGTGATGATAGAGCAAATGAGCCTCCTCACTAGTCAAGATCTGGCTTATCTTACCAGGGGAGGGTTGTGGAGGCTGAGGTTCGCTCACAGCCATCGTAGTCCCCTCACCAAAGACTTCCAAGCCAAATTCAGCTGGCTCCTCTGCCCCAGCCGCCCCGGAAGGAGATACGACTAGGACAGCGTCACCCTGCCGAAATTTAGCAGTCTCGAGGACGGGCCCAGCGGAGCCCCCGTCGCCCTGGATTGAGACCTCGGCAACATGAGATCCCTCAGCCGCCGCCGAGAGGGCCCCAGCAGAAATAATCTCGGCACACATGTCACTACTCAAAGTGGTCAGGGCCGAATCGACTTCAGAAACCGCGGCCGATTCTTGAGAGTCTGACTCTTCTGACGCCTACAGGGAAGAAAGAAAATAATTAGATCATAGTTCAAGAAAAGAAAGGGCTAAGGAAGGAGAGGGTCACAATTTAACTCACCTCCAAAACGGCGTCATCACCATCGCCTCTCTCTTTAATGAACAGCCCACGGTGTCTTACCGCAGCCTGCTTCACGGAGAAGGTTACACCACCAATAGACTCATGCCTGCCTCGCTTGCGTGAAAGGCCGGGCACAACAGGCGGCTGATCTATCACCAACTTATCTGGCACAGCAGGCGGTTGATCTGCCACCATCTTATCTAGCACGACAGGCGGCTGATCCACCATCACCTCTTCCGTATGAGAGAGAGAATTATCGACATCATGCTCATCATCCTCTTCATCCGTATTTGTGGACTCAGAGTCAGGCACATGAATCGTATTTGCCCTCTTCTTTCTCATCTTAGACCCCTTGGGCTTCTCCGCTAAGCCAGTGCCCATAATGAAGCTGGTACTCGGGTCAAAATTAACGGGAGGCTTGCTCGCCGTAACATGGTATAGGGCCGTCATATACAAAATCTCCCCTGACGCCTCACCATCAGGAACCGAAAAGCTGGTTCGAGTATGAACCGTATCATAATAATGCCATGCCCTGATACCATCCAGGACGCTACCTTCAAAGCCCAGACAAGAGCTGGGACTGTCAAAGAATAGTTGGCTATACCCGAACTGGCGGAAGAAACTGCTGGGCAAGTAGGGCTCCAGGTAGACGTTGTTGCGGTTACGATATACTAGGTGCGCTAGACGGATATTACACAGCCAAAGGCGCATCTTCTCAGGCAAGAGGTGAGGAGGTCCGGTACCATCAATATGTACGCCTCTCACTTCTTCAGTGGTAAAACGAGTAACAAACACAAAAAAGTCGTATCCTTCCACTCTCGCCAGCGCCCTCCGACAGGCTGGCATGGTGCTGCACTCCCAGGGCTGATGATGGAATTGGAAAATGAAAGCATCATCAGCCGTAACGCCGTCTTCTGCTCCAAGCCTCATCAAAGACTGGCAGTGCATTAACAACCACCATCAGATAATGGTATGGCAGCTCTATGCGCTCAAAATCCATCGCCGTGTCACGGGCGATAACCTTGGATAAAAAGGCACGAAGGCCGTGGTGTATGCTGCTCACCATGGCCGGAAGAAGGGCCAGTCTGACCCCAAAGACCAGTTTTACGGCGGTAAGGATAAAGTGGCTGCTGATCCTCTCAATGGAACCCGCCCCTCCTGAGACCACACAGTTACGTAGCCACACCATCAGAAATCCTGCCAAGAGTGCCTTCTCTGACAGTTGCTGAGTACCATGATAAAAATAACTGAAGGAGTCAGTTCAACTCCCAAATATGTCGCCTGTGGACCTCGATCTCTTGGCAGTCGATGCCAGGTTTTGTACCACCTCCGGGGTTTGAGGATCTCGGGAAGAAACCCGGCCTGAGGCGCCCAAGGTAAAAAGGTATGAGACCCAGGACCTGGTATGAGGAATGCTCCCCGCCGAGCTGTCATCCTTCTTGATGGCCGTCTGGTGACAAGTACCGTGGTGACATAACAATTCCCGATATACGACAACAAAGCCCGGGAACTGCCGATCCAAATCCTCGACCTCTTCGCTCGTAGGGGTGTACACTTCAAAGACTTCTTCCTCCCAGGGCAGCTTGGAAATAACGTACATCTCGTGGAGAGCGAGTCCCAGCTCCCCTCCAGGTGCGAAGAAGGTTCCCGTCCGCCAGTTGTACATCTCCAGGAGAGCCATGAACAACAGCTTATTTATAGGTAGACCATGACAAGTGCCCCGAATGGCGTAGTAGAGGCCGATCTCACGCAGGGGAGTCTCATACTTTCGTAGAATCTACGTGGTCAAGTTAGCCCACGCAGGGATCGAGTTTATGCAGTTCAGCAGTGCCAACCGGCCGACGGGATAGGACCCTTTTCGAGCAAGCTGATTCAAGAAGGTATCTGCTTGAGAGAACGTAAAATTGGGACCCTATACGTTTATGAAGGTACCCGGAGCCAGTCCCATCATGTACCGACTGACCGGTTCCCTTCCCGCATACGCTGACCCCAAATTCCTGTTGTAATGGATGTTTTCCACAATCATCCTCGACCTGCTTGGAGTCAAGTAGTCCACCATCTTTCTGTCCATTAGTAACATGTTAAACCATGACAGAGGAAAATGACGCTCTATCGGAGGGATATGGATCGCCACCCCGTCAAGAGTAAAGTACCAACTCTCGGATATATCCAGCACTCGAGGATTCTTTACAGTCAATGCCTCCCCGAAGACGAACGTCGGCTTCAGGTATTTTCCCTCCAATTGCCCCGAGTTCATCATGGCACAAAGAAAGTAGAAGGGCTGGTTCAAGATAGCATTCAGCCTTTCCAAAGGCTCGTCTATGGGAAGCTTGTTCACCACATATTAGACTAAATGGTCGAATCGCACACCCACAACAGACTGGGCCGAACCCACCAGGGGTTCTTCCGCTGGATTGACTGGCAGGTTCACAGAAAAAGGACAAAAGAAATAAGTCAGAAGATGGCTAAACAAAACCACTTAGGTGTTTTTAGGCTTATGTGTCCCAGTCCACAAGAGCTTATGCGGATCTGTTTGGTACGAGCTTATGCGGTTCTATTTAAAAGAGCTCATGCGGCTCTGTTTGAACATGAGCTTATGCGGCACTAATTAGCGTAAGCTTATGCGGCTCTGTTTAGCATGAGCTTATGCGGTTCTGCTTAGCGGAGCATTATGCGGCCTAATGCACAGGAGATTATACGGCTCGGTTTAGCACAGCCTCATGCGGCCCAGTCCAGACGAGTTTATGCAGTTCTGCTTAGCGGAGTATTATGCGGCCCAATTTAGAGGAGCTTATGCGGCTCGATTTAGCGCAGCCTCATGCGGCCCAGTCCAGACGAGTTTATACGCTTCTGCTTAGTAGGGCATTATGCGGCCCAATCCAGATGAGCTTATGCGGCCCTGTTTGAAGGAGGTTTCATGCGGTTCGATTCAGAGGGACTTATGCGGCTCTGTTCGACAGGTCATTATGCGGTTCAGTTTGTGAAGCGTTTATGCGGCCACTAGACAACTCCCATGCGGCTCGGATATTGGGTATACCCTCCATACGGCTCGGCCATAGGACGTACATACGGCACACACAATTTGAACAGTTGAAAGGCTTGTGCATAAAACATGCAACAGAGCCATCTTTGTTAGGGTTTTTGAAGCATACGATCCTCCCAAAATCCTTACCAGCAATGGTAGGGATGTTAGGATGGACTTCAGGCACCGCGACCGACGTAGAGGCCACCCCCTTACCCTTCGTCGTAGCCTTGGAAACTTTGGGGGCCATCATTGATCGAAGAAGAAGAAAAGGACGACAGTTAGGGCAAGAAGAGCTTAAATTGGAAAAGAGAGTAAAGAGTTTCTTTCTCCAAATTACTCTTATTTATAGGAGGACAAAGGGGGGCACATGGACCGATGAACGCTTCGGGTCGTGTGCTGCAGGCAAAACCGACTCCTAGGATTTTGTCCCCTCTCATAAAGGAGATTCATCAGAGTACAAAATCTAAATATTTAATGAACCGACTCTTGGGATTTCCCCAAAAGACGGCTCTAAATCAAAAAAAAGAATCATGGGCAATTAATGACGCCTACGTGGCAGAAAAGACAGTGTGCGGCCAGAGTGATCCATGCGGCTAGGAAGTCCATGTGGCCAGGTAGTCCATGCGGCCAGGAAGGCCATGCGGCTAGAAAGTCCATACGGCCAGGCAGTCCATGCGGCCAGGAAGGCCATACGGCTAAGAGGTCCATGCGTCCAGAATATCCTATGCGACCAGAAGAGCTTATGTGGACATAGCCATGCTTCTTATTCAAAGTATTTCAAATTTACAAATTGAAAACTTTGAAGGGGGTCTTGTAGAAGCATGGAAAAGAACATGAAAATCTATGCGGCTCAAAACAGAGGGAGTCTCATGCGGTTCAAAGAATCTCTCAGAGCTTCATGCGGCTCAAGAGTTTTATGCAGCTCAAAAGTCGCCAACATAGCCATGCGGCTCGAGTAAAAGCCACATGGCCTTATACGGCTCGCATATTTTATATATATATATATATATATATATATATATATCATATTTATATATATACCCACCCATTTCATGTTAACCTACTGGAATTAAAATTTTCTTTATATATATTGTTTTCCATAAATAAATTCACTTTATTTATTGTGTATCTGGGAAAATTATAACTGTAGAAATCCGATCTAGAAGACGATCGCTTTAACCCTTGGACGATGCGAAGAATAAAAGCTTTCAAAATTTTGACAGTAATTTAGATAACTATGTATCTGTACAATGAATGAGAAAAAGAACTCTATTTATAGAGTCAAAAATAACTGAAAAGATAACTGTCTTCACAGCCTGTGCTTAGTTAAAAATTACGCAGAATTTAACATACGCAAGGTTATGAGCAGTTACTGGACGTGGCCTGTAACTGTTGGACACATGGCAATCATGCATGAGTCGTGTGCAAGTTACAGGACACGCGGGTGAGAGATCAGTGGCATGGCTGCCACGTACTCCAATTTGATGAAATCTACGCAGACTTGTTGAAGACGAAATCCACGCAGACTTGGTTCAGAAAGCTTCAAAATCCACGTAAACTTAGGGCAAGAAGCTTCAGAATCCATGCAGACTTGGGGCAAAAAGCTTTAGAATCCACCCAGACTTGGGGCAGAAAGCTTCAAAATCCACGCAGACGTGGGGCGAAAAGCTTCAGAATCCACGCAAACTTGAGACAGAAAGCTCAAAATACACGCAGACTTATGGAAGGAACATATAAGTTCAAAATATACGCAGACTTGAGCCTGAAGGCTCAAAATATACGCAAGATTGAGGCAGAACTGCCAGCTGTCTTGATTCGACGTGCCTCGATTGATACAAAATCTCTGACAATGATCGCTTTGTCAGTCGTATTAAATGACAATAAGCTCTTTTGGTACGCCAACTTGGTGAAGACTGAGTCTTGCTGAAGAAGATTTCAAAAATCATGCAATAGTCGGCTGTGATCTCTCGAGTTCCGTGCATACGTGGCATACGAGGAGACATTCTTCGACTGTCGTGCTGTTAGTCATAATGACACTTCTGACAAATGATGAGCTGTCTCTAGCGTAATTTTTAGATATTGTCCTGATCAACTCAGCATAACTTTTGGACTTTGTTCTGATCAACTCAGCGTGACTTTCATTTTTAAGGCCTACAAAACCTCCGTCAAAGTTTTCGAAAAATGATAAATTATTTCGAAATACTTTGAAATCAAGATGATAAAATAAATTTAGTCACGCTGAGATAACTTTAAAGAGATATTTACTCCTAAATAATTGGACTGTTGGGATTCTGTGCAATTAGGATCCCGTATCAAGCTCCTAAATCGAGGCAGATAATGATGTGCCGTTTGAAATTCTTCATGAGCCTATAAATAAGCCATAAGTCATTTCTTTCCTTCTTTACTTGCTTTTAGAGAGAGAGAATCCACAGAAGAAAACTTCCCCGACGAACTTCATCTTCCCCGACTTCTTCTTCTCCTTCTCAGCAGCAATGGCTCCCAAGAAAGCCGATGCTCAGGCCAAGGGGAAAGCCCCTGTGACTTCGTTGCGTGCCACTACTGACAGGCTCCCTCGACGCGAAGTCACGTATCCTCCTTTGCAGCGTAAGTAATGGGGGAATACGAACTATTTTGAAGATGACTTGATGAAGATGAAGATGAACTCCACATAGAAATTTTAGGATCTTAAAACAAATAATGAACTTTAGAAATATATCCCCCCTTTTTAGGGTAAAAGATATTAATAAAGTATGCTCCCTCTTTAGGGTCGGCCATACTTCACATCTTCGTGCTTACGAAGCTCTGTGTTTCACGCAAAGGAGCATAGCTCTCATGACTCTGCGTGATTTTTCATGTTGGCAGCAATGTCTATGTTGAAATAGTCACGCAGCTTTCATAAATGACTCTGTATGATTTTTCACATGTTGGCAGAGATATCAATGTTGAATTATTCACGCAGCTTTCATGATGACTCTGTGTGATTTTTCACATGTTGGCAGAAATGTCCATGTTGAAATAGTTACGCAGATTTCTGAGAGTCATCCTCTGGATAGATTGGTCTTGATCTATCAGCGTGTTTTTGTCATTTTCACTTAAATGTGATTCTGGCAATGATGCGTGATTTTCATCCTAATCTGTCTGGACTTTGCGTGAATTAATCATCTGTGTGAATAAATCACTCAGCATGTCTTGGTAGTATATCTGTCTGAAGTCTGCGTGACTTTTTGACATTTCTTTCAAATATTGTAGTACACGCATAGACATAGATTTTACTGAAATATATCTGACCTTGTCTTCTTTCATTTTCTGTAGTGAACATCCGAAGCGAAGAAGCAGATTATGAAGGGCACTTGAGTTTCTCATTTAAACATAATTTATCTCATGTGCACTTTCCTCAATTTGATCTTCTAGAAGCCAGACTATCATTGTTGGCCAATCAAGACCATACAACCCTACTCTGCTTAATGAATGGACAACCCTTTCAGAGTCTGGATTTGGTATCTCACAAGAAACCAGCATTTTTGTTCGGAGATGCTATAGCACAGAAATCTCAGCCAAAGGGCATCAGAGAGAAAGTGTGCTTCTACTTCGAAGGTGATGTAAACCAGCCCATGTACTGGCCGAAGGTTTCCGGAGGCTTATCAATCATGAGATTCATGCATGCCAGCTATCCCAGGAAGATGTCCTGGCATTTAACTGAATATCAGCAGGCGAAAACGAGCCATATAATTTACAGAAAGGAGGGATTCTTCAGTGCCCCGAAGAATCATATATCAGTGTTTCGGGGTTTGAAGCCTGGATGCATACCACCTGAAGACTCGTCAATATTAATGCCATTCAGGATGCCCATTTTCATAAACGAATTCATGTCAAACAAGAATGCATTCTACTCCACCGATTCAACGCCGAAGATGAACGGCTTAATGAATCAGGAGAATGTGAGATGGAGGACTTTGGTACACTGGGCTTTGGAAAATTTTAAGACTGAGCTAAAGAAGATAAACATCTATGATGCCGTCGTCAATTCATCCTACGGCTTCAGGCCTAACCCCTTCCTGTTCCTGGCATTGGTTGAGAGGTATAACCATAGGACAGGGACATTTATGACTCCAAAAGTAGAGATGGGCTTCGCCCTTCATGAGATAGAATACATCTCATATCTGCCTTCAGGCTCGCTGCCGTATGAGGAGTACGTGCCTACGACAGAAGAGCTGAATTTTCTGTCAGAGAAGAACCCAGAGATGGTAGATTTATTTGAAAAGATGATGTGCCATTTTGGCACATGTACTCTATATTACAAGAGTTCTAAAGATGAAGCTGGCAACCACATCCAGAAGTGGATGTCCTACCTTTTTATGAACCGTGAAAAGGATAAAAAGAAAATAAACGAGAAGAGATGGTATCAGATTAGTAACTTCAAGCCTCTCTCTGAGAGTGAAATCATTTATCTGCTGGAGAAATATGACTGCAAGGATTTCACAATCACTGAAGACTGGTACGAGTTCAAAGCTGGAACCACCTTCAACTCTTATGTGAGACAGAGCGGAAAGATTCTGTCGAGGAACGGTCATTTGGCCGGATTCCTATCTCTGTGGTTAAGAAGATTCATTGTTCCTGGCTCCAGCTCTCTGGATAGGATACATAGAGGCGTTATCTTTGCAGCGGTACGCCTTATGTATGGTTACAAGCTAGACTTATTATCGGCGATGACCTGTAGACTGAATGCAGGTCTTCGGAATTTTGTAACCAATATGTTATCTGATCAGAGGAGGATGACAGAAGAATTCCTACGGATAGAGATGCCCTTCACCTATTTATATGGTTGGCTTCTCCTCCATCATGATGGCTTGATACCTCCAGGGGCAGGAGGGAGTTGCAGTCTTTTCTTGGAGAGGTACTCTGGAGAGACTTTCTGGAAGGTTCACACCCTTCCAGAATGCAGAAATATCTTGAATCGGGCATCACATTGGTCCATTCAATGTGTTCCCCCACCACTGGGCTATGAGAGCATGCCCTTAAATATGATGGACGGAGATATGGGAAACAGGCTAGATGACGTAGCCTTCCAATGGTTGCAGAGAATCAGACCGTCTCATCTAGTATATCGTCATGAAGAGATGACATATCTGGAGCCATATTTACCAAGCCGATTTGCCAGACAATTCGGATATGACCAACTTCACGTTGGGAACGCCACCACTTGCCTTTCTGCACGTAGAGGGCTTATCGATGGAGCTCGGGCCTGGAGATATTTTGTGGCTAGAGATACCAAAGCTGTATTCTCTATGCCTAATCCTTTATCCAGCGCAGGGACAAAAATGCTTTACACATATGCCCGTTTCTACGTTTCGTCGAGCACCTTCAAGCCGAGTTTCAACCTGAAGACTTTTGTTGCGGAGGATGACTCAGCTCCCTCGAAGAGATCGAAGAAGAAAACTGTTATTCAACAATTTCCTCCAGAACCTGAAGATGAAACAACAGAGGTTGAGCCCCTTTATGAATTATTTCAGGAGGGAAATTTTCCTGATGAAGTACTTCCTCCTATATTTGTATCCCTGTCTAAGAGGAAGAGAAGTGATGAGTCTGAGACAGTCTCCAAGAGGAGTACTAAGTCTCCAACATCTAAGAAGAAGATGAAGAAGGTCTCAGTGACTGCTACTTCATCTTTAGGTGGCATCTCAGTTGACGAAGATGATGCCGCCGATAAAGACGAAGAGACTGATGAAGACGACGCTCCTTTGATAAGGAGGTCGAGAGGCAAATATGTCAAGAAGTCCGTCAGCAAAATGAAGGGCAATAAACTCCTAGAAACAATTATGAGTGGAGGAGTTTTGCCAGAAATTAATGAAGCGGCTTCTACTGAGAAGACAGAGTCTGATGATGTTTATTTTCCGGCAGCTTCAACTGAACATACTGAGGTAGAGTCTGTTCAAGCTCATAAAATGACTGCTCCTACAACAAGTGGAGTAGCTACTGAACCCTCAGAGACGAGGATAATCCCATTTGAGCATGGGACAGAAGGCATCATTCAGGCACTGGATGACCAAATTGATTATTCTGAAGAAGAACCTGCCCCAGCAAAAGTTACAGAACAGCCGAAAGTTCCTGAGACTCATGTTAAAGAAGACATTTCTTCAGCCAGAGGTGATGAAGACGTACAAACGTCCGAGCTACCAGCTGCTAATAACTTGTTGAAGAATGTTTGTACAGACATTATTCTTCGAACTGATATTCCAGGGGAGACTGAACCGGCAGTCAATACTGAACTTGCTATCGTCACTGTTCCTGAGATTCATCCATCTCAAGGAATAGATGAAGATGTGAACATAATGGACTCCAGATCAGAGACCCATCTTGAAGCCGAGGATGACAAAGAGTCTGAAGAAGAAGAAGAAGCTGAAGAAGGGGATGATTGGCATGCTGGCACTTCTACTCCTTATAATGAGGATAAAATCAGGGAGAACAGAATAGAACTTAGCCCCGAACCTGCTCAATCTCCAGACAATGCTCCAGCAGCTAGTAATTCTGGAGCTGGAAGCAGCCATATGAAGCAGGTGTCGGACACTATCATGGACCGGCTACGAGAAGATGCCAGACTCCCTTCACATATCGAATATGAACCTCAACCTAGTAGAATTTTATTTCAAATTCTGTTTCTGCTATTTATTTTTCTTTATATACTGATATATATTATTTTTTCTTTGACTGTAGGAACTGCTGTAGCAATGAGTTCAACTCATGCTCCGCTTATCCAGGCTGATGCTGATGAAGGGAGTTCACACTTGCCAACTTCTCCAGTCGCACACACTTTTGTTCCCAGGATAGAGAACATTTAGGCTTCTTCTTCCATGATGACGGCGACTCCTGGATTTGAGACTGGGCTAGCAAGAACTCTGGGGATGTATTCAGAGATCATTTACTCATATCTAGATACATACACCAGACGTTTTTTGAAGGATGAAGGTATGCCCTTTTCTGATCTTTGAACTATGGTCAAGTTCCCACTCATGACGTTGCGACATGCTGGTTGCGAGTCTTAGTGCATCTTCTTCGAACATCTCCTGGATGAGTTGGAAATAACTATCCGAAAATACTGGGAGACTAAGAAGGAAGACATTGATTCCTTAACTGCGGCTGAAATCAGTCAATTGGAGCATGAAGCCCAGTCCCAACAGGCTGCATTATAAGCATTTCTTGCCTCTTCTTCTGAGAAATTAGTAGAAAAAGGTGAAGAAATATTAGCTACTCGTCAAAGAGTAGAGCTTCTAGAGAAAGATAAAGCATCCAAAGCTGAAGAGCTGAAGAAATTGAAAGAGGAGTTGGCTCGACTTCAAGAGCGAATTGCTGTCATAGAAACAGAGCAAGCTGAGGTTACTGCTGCTTATATTTCTGAAGCCGAACGCTGTGACACTCATCAAAAGGAGTGAGAGCAGATGCAGGCGGAACAAATTGAAGAAGTTAACCGCATCCAATCTGCTATCATTATTTTTGATGAGCAAAATGTCACAGTTGAAGCAGCTGAAAGAGTTCAAAAAGCTCATAAAGAGAAACTGAATGCTGTTCTTGAACGTATCAGGGAGTTGATAACTCCTAATAAGTGAATCTTTTTCATTTTTACTTGTATTCCATATTTTGATTCTGAATGAAAGCAAATGAGAATTCTTGATCTGATTTTTGATTTTGCTGTTTTGGTAATAATATATTCATAGAAAATATGTTCAGAGGTAAATAATAAATGACACATTTCACTAGAATAGAATATACAAATGAACTTTGTAATTCTATCAGATGATATTAAACCAGAAATGATCTTAGTTTAATACTAATTAAAAATAGAATTCAGACATGAAAATATCTTCGAACTCAATTTTTCATGATCTTTGATGATAATGAATGGATGAACCGTCAGATATTTAATGAACGGGCGAACCGTCAGGTATTAATGAACAGACGAACCGTCGGATGAATGTAATAAATGAACGGATGAACCGTCAGACATTAATGAACGGGCGAACCGTCGAATGAATGTGTCGCTTCATTATTTGAGGAACTTCTGTCTATAAATATAATAGAAATCTGACAAGAACGAACACTTCTACTCTTCAAAAAATGTCGTCTGAAGAAGCATCCAAGAAGGCTGAAATCGCTCCGAAGGTTCAGAAGGACACCGAAGAACGCCCTGCCGATCCAGTTCAGCCGAAGGAGGTAGAAGCAGGCGAAGGTTCGTCTGCACCGAAGCAACCACGAGACATTCTGGATTTTCTACTTGATCCAGGAAATACTGAAGAAGAGGAAGCCATGAGGATGGCTGTTTGTAAGTTTCTCGTGGGTTCCAGCAAAGAAGTTCTAAGCTCTTTTACTGATCACGTTTTCGAGAAGGACGGCAGCAGTCCGCGTCCAAATGTAGAGAAGGATGATAGTGATCTTCCTTAATATCATGTACTATCATTCATGATTAAATAAAATAAATTTTTATTTATAAACATGAACTTGTCTGATGATTTACAAGTATTTACATTTATACATAATACTTTTTAAGGAATTTGCCATTAATAGGCATCATAACTTTTCGACCATCCAGTTCTGAGAGTTGATAAGCTCCATTTGAGAAAACTCTGCTCACAACATAAGGACCTTCCCACTTTGCGTCGAATTTGCCTTTGCTCATATGAGTCATAGTCATAGGACGTCTGACTGTTAGAACAAGTTCTCCTTTTTAGTATGCTCAAACTCTAACTTTCTTGTTAAAAGCTCTTGAAATTCTAGTTTGATAGAATTCGATATTCTGTTGAGCAGATAATCGCTTTTCATCTAGAGCTTCTAATTCTTGAAGTCGAAGACGATCATTATTCTCGGCAGTAAGTTCATTAGCGATTGCTATCCTTAAAGAAGGAATTTGAATCTCTAATGGAAGAACAACTTCGCATCCATACACCAGAGAGAAAGGTGTACATTTAGTAGCATTACGAACCGTAGTACGGTAAGCCCACAAACATTCACCGAGTTTCTCACTCCAATTACGTTTGTTAGTAGAAACAAACTTCTTTAGGAGTTTGATGATGGTCTTGTTGAAAGCTTCTGCTAATCCGTTAGCTGCCGGATTGTATGCTGTAGAGGCCATATTGTTGATCCGATGATCGTCACAGAATCGAGTAAATTTCTGGCTGACGAATTGAGGTCCATTATCATGAATAATGCGTCGAGGAACACCAAATCTGTAGATGACATGATGCTTGATAAAATTGATGACATTGGAAGTTTTGACTTCGGATAAAGGAATGGCTTCGGCCCATTTGGAGAAATAATCGGTTATTACGAGAATAAACCGATGACCTTTTGATGACGGCGGATTAATCGGACCAATAATATCCATGCCCCAAGCTTCGAAGGGCCATGATGCTGCCGTCGGATGTAGAAATTCAGAGGGTTGATGAATAAAATCTGTATAGATTTGGCAAGCTTTACACTTTCTTGCATATTCGATAGCATCTGATACCATAGTGGGCCAATAATAACCCATACGTCGAATACGATCCTGAAGTTTTGGTCCAGGCTGATGTGCTCCACAAATTCTATCATGTGCTTCGCGAATAATTTGTTGAGCCTCATCACCGACAATACATCGAAGAAGTAAACCATCATAAGCTCGACGATATAAGGTTTTCGTTGTATGATTGTAATAGAATCCGAGTGATCGTCGTCTGATAGATGCTGCCTCACTCGGATTATCTGGAAGAATATCATACAATACGAAATCTAAGAAAGGAAGTCTCCAATCTTTATCCGTATTCTGAGTCTCAGCTGTATTGCTGAAGATGAATTCCATGCTAGAATCAGATGAAGATGATAATGATTTACGACTTAATCTAAATCCTCTTGTTGCATTGACATCATAAGATGTTGATTCTTTAATGTCAACTGGAAGTCCTAGAGTTAGATTGTTTTCGAGATGAAATAATTCTCGATTACAGACAACAATCATTTATTGACGTCTGATGGGAATAGCCAATACCGCCGCAAGATTAGCAAGAGCATCAGCTTATGTGTTACATGCTCGCCTAACATGCTCAATGAAGAACCCTTCAAATGAAGAAGCCATAGATATAGCCGATCTATGATAAGGAACCAGATCTTGGTGGCGAACTTCATAAGTACCCCTTATCTGATTGACAATGAGTTTAGAATCTCCATACGCTTCCAAATGTTGAATATCCAGATGTTTAGCGAGTTGAAGACCAATAAGCAGTGCATTGTACTCAGCTACATTGTTTGAACATAGTTGATCGAGAGAATAAGCTCTTTGGATAGCAAGACCTTCTGACGACACAAGAACAATTCCAACTCCAGTAACAATATCACCATTAGGACCTATTCTTGAAGCTCCGTCAAAAAATAGACGCCAAGTTGGACCGTCTTCAGCAATTTGGTTTAAATCTAGGACTTCATCTGGGATTTCATCATAGAGTTTTGAATTTTCTGGAATTGAATGAGCAGCCAGAAAATCAGCTAAAGCTTGTCCTTTGACCGATTTCTGAGGAATATAGTGCATATCATACTGAGCAAGTAAGATTCTCCAATTAGCCAATCGAGAATTCAAAACACTAGGTTTCTTCATCATGACCCATATAGGATTGATCCTGGAAATGACATGAATGGTCTGGCCAATGATATAATGTCGTGTCTTTTGGACAGCGAACATCAGGGCTAGACATTCTTTTTCGACCGGTGAATATCGAGGTTCAGCTCCGGTCATAGTACGACTGAGATAGTAAATGGCTTGTTCATGACCATTTTTATTCTTTTGAGCGAGCAATGCACCCAATGAATGACTCATTGCTCGGGTATATAGGAGGAACGGTATTCCTGAGACGGGAGGTACCAATACTGGAGGGCTCATCAGATATTGTTTTATATCATCGAATGCTTTCTGACATTCATCATTCCAGACGAAAGAAACACCTTTCTTCATAAGTTTATTGAATGGTCTGCAGCGTCCTGAAAGATTAGAGATGAATCTCCTGATATAAGCGATCCTTCCTTGAAATCCTCGTAGCTCTTTTAAGGTGCGTGGAGGACGCATCTCTTGGATGGCTTTGATCTTCTCGGGATCCACGTGTATACCTTTAGAGGTAATGACGAAGCTGAGAAATTTACCACTAGATACGCCTAAGAAGGACTTAGTAGGGTTCATCTTTAATTGATGCTTACGCATTAGATCAAATATAGTCTTCAAATCTTGGATATGATCCTCTTTTTGTCGACTTTTGACTGCAATATCATCAACGTAGCATTCGACTGTTTTCCGCAAATGTTCGCGGAATATAGTGCTCATGGCTCGTTGATAAGTTGCTCCTGCATTCTTGAGACCGAATGGCATAACTGTATAACAGTATGTACCGATTGGCGTTCTGAAAGAAGTGTGTTTCTCGTCATCTGGAAACATTTTAATCTGATTGTACCCAGAATACCCGTCCATGAATGACATTCGTTCAAACCCACAGGTATTATCGATCATGACATCAGTGATTGGTAAAGGAAATTTGTCTTTAGGACATGCCGCATTGAGATCGCGGTAGTCTATGCATACTCTGATCTTGCCAGTCTTTTTAAGAACAGGAACTATATTAGCCACCCAATCGGGATGTTGTTCCTCTCTAATAAACCCAGAGGCCATGAGTTTATTGACTTCAGCTTCAATTGCATCCATGATGTCTGGACGAAATCGTCGCTGTTGTTGTTTGACCGGTTTAGCATTCGGCATGATATTGAGTTTATGAGTGGCGATTTGTGGATCAAGTCCTGGCATATCTTCATAACTCCAAGCAAAGACATCGATATATTCACGAATAAGTTTGATTATGTCTTGCTTATCAGTTTCCGAAAGACTTTCACTGATGAATATCGGTTTGGGAGATCCCTCTTCACCAACATCTATTTGAACAAGCTTGTCTTCAGTCGGAGGTTCTTTTTGCTCGAATCGGAACTCCCATTGATTATCTAACCTTTGGGCCCATTGTTCTAATTCAGGTGAGATTTCAAACTCGTCTTCGTCTTCATCACTTTCTTCAGAACGGTCAATAGAGACCATGTTGAAAGACAGAATGTTGCAGTAAAAATCACCGATACTTGTATCAGAATCCCAAGAGGTAATACTAGAAGAATTAGATCTCTTATCTTCGTCAGATTCGGGATCTTCATGAACAATATTGATAAAAGGAGTAGGAGCAATGTAACCCAATCCGCATTTTGTTCTGCCATATTTCAGAGGAGGAATTCGGACAGACATTTTTCTTCCTTTACCATTATTGAGGCCAGTTCTGAAGTCATAGCCCATATTTTTAATGATGTCTTTAGATTGCTGACTATAACGACGTAGTTGTAATCTTCCAGTATCATCATTTTTGTCATCATCTTCAGGGTTAGAAAGATTTTGGGGCCCTTTGTAAAAGACTATTGGAATGTCTCCTGGCTTTCTACTGGGAACTAAAAAGTATGAAGTTTGTACTGATTCTAGAGATACATCTGTATGGAAAGTCTGTACAACTCCTATGGTAATTGTTCTTAAGTCATCTAACAAATGTAAATAACTATGAACATGATTACACACATCATATACTACAACGATGGAGACTTTTCATTAAATTTAAAAGTAGCAGTATTTACATTGGAAGAAGGCTGAGCCTTAGAAATCTTAGCCAAATCAATGACTAAAGGGGGAGAAGAAGAACGAGAAGAAGCTTTGTTTCGATTAAGATCGATAACAAATGGCTCAGAAGAGGTGAGCTCCCTTGAAGTCTGAGATGGAAGAGTAATCCGCCCTCCGACAGGGATTACCAGAGCATCCTGTTTTATATGTGAAGATACAGGAACTGTAGTACGTCCACTGACAGGAATTATCAGTGTATCCTGAGTAGACGACTGAGGTAATGGAGAGATCCGTCCACTTACTGGAATGATGAAAGAACCTTCTCCAGAGGGTTTGGAAGATTGTTGCTGAGTAATTCGACCTTTAACAGGGATTATTAAAGTCTCACTTTGTGAATCCTCTTTCTCCATAGCTTGTATCACCCTTGTATATTCTTCTTTGTACATCCGGGAATCATTGAAATAAGCTTCAACCCCATGGAAGGGATTTATATCAGCAACTTCCTTTTGAACTCTTCCATTGCTGTCAATGTATTTAAAACACTGATGAAGAGTAGAAGGCACCACATTATTTTCATGAAGAAAGGGCCTCCCCAGAAGAAGATTGTAAGATCCCACGATCTCAATCACATAGAAAGTAACTTTGGATCTGAAATCACCTATCTGAAGTTTGAGATGAATCTTTCCCAAAGGCTCGCTTCGGCTTTGATTGAATCCCAGGATAGTAGTAACCGTCTTGGAAAGCTTGTGAAGAGGGATTTTTAATTCATCCAACAAACTCTTTGGCATTATGCTTATAGCAGACCCTGGATCAATGAGGATACGATCTATCTTCATCGTATCAATATAACCGGTGTAGTAGAGAGGCCGATCATGTCGATTATCCTCCAGTAGCATGTCGTCTTGTGTAAAGGTGATATTTGGGATAATCTCCAATATACTGTTGTAATGTAAGCAAGTGGCAGGTTCTTCACCTGGCTTCTTTAATTGTGCAAGACAAGAGTCAGCCTGAAGGAGTGCTTCACTTAACGTCTTTCGAGTCTCTTTGGAAAGACGTAGAAGTTCAAAGAGGGACATTCTAGCTGGAGTATTAGCAAGTTGAGCTAGAATGTCGAAGTTATAAGGCTTCTGAAGTCCAAAAGGAGGGGACTTCTTGATTGGTTTATCAAACCGAGCCTGTTGTTTGCCTTTCTCAAGAGCTGTGGGCTTGGAAGGAGCAGGTTCAACCAGTGCAGTGGAAGGGATAGGTGTAGTGGATGATTCTTCTTCAAGAGGAACATTAGGAATATCTTTGTCAGCAGGAGGGATATCAGGAGTATCCTCAGGATTCTTGGAATAATCCTTTAGATAAGGTTTTCCTGTTCGAGTAGCACCAGCAAGTGCTTCTTCCTTGTCTTTCGGCTCTGTGTCAGGAGTAGATCCAAGAGAAGTCATATGACATGACTTAATCTTTCCAGCCTTCTTAAACTTTCGAGGAATAGTCTTTTGAAGAGGAGGAGATTCAAAATCTGCCACTAGATCAGGATGAATCCACATAATTTCTCCTGTTTCCATAGTGATTGGCACTAATCCTTCAGACTGTGGAGGAGGAATATTCACTATCTCAAGAGTTGCCTTGGGAATAGGAACAATCCCGCTTTCAAGGAGTTGAGGAGGGAAATCTCCAAATTGCATAGAGATGACGTTTGAGGTGACGGTCTTCTCTTTCGGAGTAAGAGAGATAGTTCCTGATTTAATCATTTCTTGGATCTTTTCTTTCAGTACATAACATGTACGAATTGTATGACCTAACATTCTGTGGTATGGAAAGTATTTAGGATGATCCGTCTTACCAGCTTCATCAGGTTTCTTGATTTCAGGTAATTGTATTTTATTACCTTTCAACAGACATTCAAAGATACCAAGGACATCATCGTCATCAAAAGAGTATTCTTCTTTGGGACTTGTTGAGTTGTAGAGGCAGGAGGAGTTTGAACAGTCGATGCATCTTTACTCTGAAGATTAACTTCAAGGGTTTCTTTTCCCTTGCGATTATTGGATTTAGCATTATTGTTAGTACCTTGACCTGTTTCTTTGGGAGTCATTTGCACTCCTAAGCCTTTAAAAGTTTCGGCACTAATTTCTGCGGCTTTGGCACTAACTATAAATGAAGGCCAATCTTGAAATTGGGTAGATCCTGTCCACATGCTGATGATTGGTAACAAATTTGATTTGCATGTGTCGATGGTGACAGCATCAGGAGTTCCCAGAGGCATCTTCAGAGCTTCTCTTCAAAATCGTTCAATGAAATCCTCTGTAGTTTCATTATTTTTCTGCATGATTCTAATAAGAGCAGACATAGTCATGTCATTGAGCCCTTCATAGAACCGTTCAAGGAACATTTGTTTGAAACCGGCAAATGAGGTAATTCACCCATCAGGAAGACTTCTATACCATTCATAAGTCGTTTCTTTGAGACATCCGACGAACACCCGAGTAAGGAGGGCGTCACTTGGCTGCAACTGGTCAGTCATCACTTCAAAGTGATTAATAAATTGACTCGGAGAAGTGGTTCCATCATAGAATGAGATAGTAGGAGGCTTGTATTTAGGAGGATACAATACTTGCTTCCATTATATCGGATAAGGTTGCTTGATGCCTAACCTTTGTAAATCGTCCTTCTGTTTGAATGCCTCAAATTGAGTTTTGAGATTTCTCAATTCTTCAGTCACAACTCCGGAGGATTGTGGAGTTGTAGCTTGCAGAAAATAGTTGGGAGGAGGAACAGCATTATAAGCACTACCCCCAGCTCCGGAGAGACTAGGATTTGGTTAAACTTGCCCAGGAGTATTGGATTGTACTGCTGGAAGAACATGTACTGGACTTACACCAGTGTCAATTGGTATGGCATCTGGTACAGCCTGTCGATTTTGCATCAGGGTTGCCATGAGTTCATACATCGACTTCATAGTGTCAGCCATAGACTTCATTTGCTGTTCCAAAGAAGCAATTCTTTGTTCTTGAGGAGTCAAGGAAGAAGAAGGTTCATCAGTATTCCCATCGACCATATAAGTTGTGACTATACGAGGGATTATTGATGAACTGGTGGATGTTGTATGTTCTGAATCATTACTTTGTGTATCAAAGTCATTTGTAGGAGAACTACCCCCAGTAGGAAGAGGTAGGAAGTTAGATTCTCCAAGAAATTCAGAATAGTCTTCATAAACAGAAGTTCTTTGACTAGAAGCCAGGACTCTTGCTCTGGTACCTCTGTATACTCCATCTGGACTATCATTTATACCCCCAGTATCCCGAGAGGTCATATTGACAGAGACAAACAGAGGTTCATCTTTATCAGGCATGGGTTCACACTGAATCCGATTGGAGACAGATTATCGTTTAGTTTGACATCTGTATTATATTATGACTCTCGGTTGAAAGTCACAGTCATGATCAACATGGTCCTGATCCATTGATTGACATCTGCATTGAATGATGACTCTTGGCTGGAAGTCACATTCAGCATGATCCATTGACACAGAATTATTCCTTCTCTTCTGTTGAAGGTGTTCTCGTAAATCAGTCTGTGAAGATTGAGGTACATCAGAGAACATTCTTTGTGTATTTTTAGGAATATTTTTCTGGTTCTTGGGTCTTGATGGCTCTTGATTATATAGAGAGTGATTAATATGAGCCACATAATTTCTAGCATACTCTGCATCCGGATCTTTTATTTTTATATCCGATTGGTGTGGTTTTTTGACACCAGAAGTACTTCCCAAACGGATTTGATTAAGTTTTGCTCTTAGATCAGTTGGAGGTAACACATTGGTTTTTGAAACTTGGAGTTTTCCTTCCATTGATCTGGATATTTACAGAGAAGGAAGAGTTGAACCACCCCCTTGATTAGGAGTTGGTAACAGATCCTCTTTCATAGACAAATTCTGTGCCCAATTCGAAGAAGTCGTAGAAGAAGACATTAAGGAATGTTTCTTTTTCGACTTATTCAAGTTTTGAGACATAGAATGTCCAGAAGGAAGAGTAGTCAAAAGATCATCTCCTTTTCTTTGACTAACAAAATTGTCAGTCAAAGATGTTCCTGAAGTAAACACTACAGCAGAAGAAACAACTAAAGAGTTATTTCTTTTCGAAGGGACTTTGTGTGGAGGAATTCTAGCAAGACCACCCCCAGTTCTAGTAGAACTTGGCAAAGAAGAAGAGATAGCTAAAGAGCTATTCTTCTTTGAGTATGCTGGTGACAATTTGGCTAAGGAGCCAGTATTGTCAGTATATAAAGTCTTGGCTAAAGAGCCAGATTTTGGTACGCACACTGAGTCAGAAGGAATTGACTTGGAAATACATGCTGGAACAGTTTTGGCTAAGGAGCCAGTATTGTTAGCGTGACTTTTGAATTTAGAAAGACACGCTGGGACGGGTTTGGCTAAGGAGTAAGTGCTGCCAGCGTGACTATTGGGATTGAGATTACACGCTGGAACAGGCTTGACTAAGGAGTCAGTGCTGCCAGCGTGACTTTTGACTTTGAGATTGCACGCTGGAACAGGCTTGACTAAGGAGTCAGTGCTGTCAGCGTGACTTTTGACTACTGTCGTCTTCGAGCACATAAGAGTGTGCGTGCTTGAAGTAGAGTCCTTGCCAGTGTTAGGAGTAGACACTGTGGCAGAAACTTCACCCTTGGTTGCCAACAGATTCTTAGGGACGTAGACAGATCATCCCTTCGACTTGGCAGTAGTGATGGAGGCTGAAGTGGGCTTGCCACCTTTAGCCCGCTGCATTTTTTCATAGACGAGTTGATCGAATTGGATCGATATCACCTTCTTCGTCGAGCCGACTGACGAAGTGTCGCATTGAGTTGTTGCCATCTCAGAAGAGGAGATGGTTTTTCCCAGCAGAGTCGCCAATTTATTTTCCATAAATAAATTTACTTTATTTATTGTGTATCTGGGAAAATTACAACTGTAGGAATCCGATCTAGAAGACGATCGCTTTAACCCTTGGACGATACGAAGAAGAAAAGCGCTCAAAATTTTGACAGTAATTTAGATAACTATGTATCTGTACAATGAATGAGAAAAAGAACTCTATTTATAGAGTCAAAAATAACTGAAAAGATAACTGTCTTCACAGCCTGTGCCTAGTTAAAAATCACGCAGGATTTAACATACGCAAGGTTATGAGCAGTTACTGGACGTGGCCTATAACTGTTGGACACATGGCAATCATGCATGAGTCGTGTGCAAGTTACAGGACACGCAGGTGAGAGATCAGTGGCATGGGTGCCACGTACTCCAATTTGATAAAATCCACGCAGACTTGTTGAAGATGAAATCCACGCAGACTTGGTTCAGAAAGCTTCAAAATCCACGCAAACTTGGGGCAAGAAGCTTCAGAATCCACACAGACTTGGGACAAAAAGCTTCAGAATCCACGCACACTTGGGGCAGAAAGCTTCAAAACCACGCAGACGTGGGGCGGGAAGCTTCAGAATCCACGCAAACTTGAGACAGAAAGCTCAAAATACACGCAGACTTGTGGAAGGAACATATAAGTTCAAAATATACGCAGACTTGAGCCTGACGGCTCAAAATATATGCAAGATTGAGGCAGAATTGCCAGCTATCTTGATTCGACGTGCCTCGACTGACACAAAATCTCTGACAATGATAGCTTTGTCAGTCGCATTAAATGACAATAAGCTCTTTTGGTATGCCAACTTGGTGAAGACTGAGTCTTGCTGAAGAAGATTTCAAAAATCACGCAATAGTCGGCTGTGATCTCTCGAGTTCCGTGCACACGTGGCATACGAGGAGACATTCTTCGACTGTCGTGCTGTCAGTCATAAT
Organism: Iris pallida; assembly: GCA_029216955.1. NCBI lineage: Eukaryota > Viridiplantae > Streptophyta > Magnoliopsida > Asparagales > Iridaceae > Iris > Iris pallida. Next base: position 4,562,785 of record JANAVB010001399.1, on the reverse strand, counting down.
GACACTTCTGACAAATGATGAGCTGTCTCTAGCATGATTTTTAAATATTGTCCTGATCAACTCAGCGTGACTTTTGGACTTTGTTCTGATCAACTCAGCGTGACTTTCATTTTTAAGGCCTACATATATAAGTAAAAGTTCTCAATTTTTTATACTAATAAATACTAATAATTTATTTAATTATTTAATGATCAAGAAATTAAATTAAAACATCTAATAATTATAAAATATAAACATAAAATATAGGGGGTTTACAACACAGGGTCCAAGGGAGAGGCCTGACAGCACAACCGGCAGTGCTATAACTGCGGAGAGATGGACCATCATCGGTATGCTTGTACGAAACCACCTAGGGAGAGAGACTCAGGTGATGGACGTGGATAGTCCGGTGGATGAGGATATATTGGAGGACATGGTCGTAGTCGAGAGGGTCGACAAGGCGGCCGAGGAGGTTATCGGCTAAACCTGCTGGTAGCAGAAGGAAATGGAGGAGCTGGTGGCATCTTTACTGAGGAGGATCAAGCACTGATGAACATGCTGGAGAGGAAGCAGAGAGCATTAACCGAGGGAGACATGAGGAGTGGAACAGAGGAGGCGTCCACCTTATTCTTCCTTGTAGGCAACACCGCTATGTATGTCCATCCACCAGAAGGTACTGACGAGTCACTTGCCCTTGCATCTATCTATTCTCTTAAATCGACAGACTGGATTATCGACTCGGGAGCATCTCGACAAGTGACGGAGAATACTAGTGTGTTTTTTTCTTATAGTTACCTAGCATCAGCAGACAACATTCAGACAGCAGATGGCACTTTCCAGCCAGTGGCCGGTAAGGGTACTGTTAATTGTACAGATTCAGTAAGATTATCTAATATTTTACATGCTCTATCCTTTCCAGTCAAACTCTTGTCCATTAGTTCTATAATTTTCCAACTTAAGTGCATTGTTTCTTTTGATATTCCTAAGGTGATCTTCCAGGAGAAAGGGACGAGATGAAGACTTGGGACTGGCACTTGGCATGAGGGACTGTGGTACCTATATCGAGAAGGACTGGACTCATCATTAGTATATATGGCAGAGAAGGGTGGAATGGGAGGACTACAACAGAGGACTGAGGATACTTTGATACTTTATCATAGGAGGATGGGACATTCTTTCTTTGATACTTTAAGTAAGTTGTATCCAGAGATTTTTGTAAAAACAAATAAAAAAATTTAGTATGTGATGCATGCGAGTTAGAAAAACTTACAAGGAGCTCATATCTTGGTACGGGTGATAGGAGCTCTTTTATTTTTGAGGTAGTACATTCTGATGTTTGGGGTCCATGTGCAATTAACACTATGAATGGGTATAAGTACTTTGTTTCCTTTATTGTTTGTGCCTCTTGTGTCACCTGGCTTTATTTGATGAAAAATAAGAGTGATGTACCTGCTTATTTTCGGGATTTTCATAAGCACGTCCACACTCAGTACAAAGCAGTTGTGAAGGTACTGAGGTCTGACAATGGAACGGAGTATACCAACAGGACGCTTGCAGAATACTTGTCAACACATGGGATACAGCATCAGACCACCTATGCATACACACTAGCACAAAATGGAGTAGCAGAAAGGAAGAACAGACAATTTCTGGAGGTCGCGAGAAGTATGATGATCGACATGAATGTCCCACAAAGTCTGTGGGGGCATGCAGTGTTGACTGCAGCTCAACTCATGAACAAAATGCCTTCGAAAGTCCTGAGATGGAAGTCCCCATATGAAGTATTACAAGGCAATAATAGTGGGATACTCCTACTGAAGGTGTTCGGGTGTGTGTGTTTTGTGAAGGACAATATGCCATCAGTTGGGAAACTTGACCCTAGAGCGGTCAAGTGCACCTTCGTGGGCTACTCAGCGACTCAGAAAGGGTATATGTGCTGGAATCCAGTAGAGAAGAAGAAGTTTTTCAGTATGGATGTCCACTTTCGAGAGCATGAGCCATACTACCGTCAGGAGGAAACTTCACACAACACGCCTAATACTACCAGTATGAGGCGAGAGTGGAGATGGAGAACTTGGTGATGACCGATTTAGATTTTTTACATAGAGGCACGGTTGAGGACGAACATGAAGGTGAAACAGAACATGGGGAGGAGATGAGAAGTGTTAGGCCTACGGCTCAGGAGGAGTTACTTACCTACAGCAGGAGAGAGAAGCAAACTGCAGGACCAGCACCTACAGTACCAGTAGTGCCAAGTCCCTTGCCTGCGTTCGTCCCAACTCCTGAGACACCTATACCACCACCTCCTTCAGGTGATATCATTCCTCCTACTTCTTCTACACTACTATCTGTACGGAGGACCACTCGTAGGAATGCGGGAAATCCTCCAAACATATATGGTTGGGATCTTACTCAGTTTGTTTCTTATGACCATATCTCTTCTTCTCATGAAGCATTTATAGCATCTTTGGATAGTATTACTGTACCTAGCAATTGGCAGGTTGCCAAGAACGATCCAAAGTTGAAAGCAGCAATGCACGAGGAGTTAGGAGCTCTTGAGAAGAACCACACTTGGGAGCCCGTGAGACTGCCGGAGGGAAAGAGAGCAGTCGGATGCAAGTGGATCTTTACCGTAAAGCAGAACCCAGATAGACAGGTTGAGCGCTACAAAGCTCGACTAGTGGCCAAAGGATATAATCAGACATACGACATCGACTATGACGAAACCTTTGCATCAGTTGTAAAGATGAGCATTGTCAGGACCCTGATCTCTTTGGCATCGAATGGTGGATGGAAGCTACACCAACTGGACGTGAAGAATGCAATTCTTCATGGAGATCTAGTGGAGGAGGTATACATGGAGATACCACCAGAATTTGGCACCAACCAGACAGCAAGCAAGGTTTACAGACTAAAGAAGTCCCTTTATGGACTGAAGCAGTCTCCTCGAGCATGGTTTGACAGATTCAGGAGAGCGATAATAGGGATGGAATATCAGCATATCAATGTTGATGACACTGTATTCTTCAGAAGGAGTGGAGGCCATATCACCATGCTTGCGGTGTATATTGACGACATAATTATCACAGAAGATGATGAGCAGGAGTTCGCCCAACTCAAAGGAAAGCTTTGCAAGGAATTTGAGGTGAAGGACCTTGGTTTTCTTCGCTACTTCCTTGGGATTGAGATTACTCGAGATGCAGAGGGGATTGTTCTCTCTCAGAGGAAGTATGTACTGGACCTTCTTACAGAGACAGGGATGTTGGAGTGCAAACCTGCAGCAACGCCAATAGACCAGAGGTTCTAATTGGAGGCTGAGACTGGAGAACTAGTTGATCGAGACAGATACCAAAGACTGGTGGGCAGGTTAATTTATTTGAGCCACACATGACCTAATATCTGCTTTGCAGTGAGTGCGGTGAGCCGTTATATACATGACCCACGAAAGGGTCATATGGATGTAGTATACCAGATTCTGAAGTACATGAAGGGTGCCTCCCGAAAAGGGGCTGATATTCAAGAAGAACAATCATGTAAGGATTGAAGGCTATTATGATTCTGACTGGGCCAGCTGTACAGATGACAGAAGGTCTACCTTCGGATATTGCATATTCGTAGGAGGCAACCTGGTCTCTTAGAGGAGTAAGAAGTAGTCTGTGGTGGCTAGATCGATAGCAGAAACAGAGTACATAGCTATGGCCCTGGAAGTTGTAGAACTGCTATGGTTGAAGAATATGCTGGCAGAACTGAAGCTGGATCAAAAAACCAAGATAAAGTTATGGTGTGACAACCAATCCTCTATTAGTATCGCTATCAATCCAGTACAACATGACAGGACCAAACACATCGAGATTGATAGGTTCTTTATCAAAGAGAAGCTGGATAGAGGATTGCTGGAGCTTGGCCACGTTCCGACCAGGGATCAGGTAGTAGACGGAACAACCAAGGGACTTTCCTCTGTGAGCTTGATTAGAGGATGTGACAAGATTGGCTTAGTGAATATTTTTTGCCCATCTTGAAGGGGAATGTTGGAATATTTAGTATATTGTATTAGCATAAAAGCACATGGGAATATCCTGAGAACATATTTGGGATGCCAATATATGCCACATGATATTCTGTTATGTAAAGGCTATATAAAGTCAATGAGACTATCAATAATATTATCAATCAATTGCAATAGTACTCAAAATTCAACTGTTGTAATACACAAAGAGAACTAGATTTTGCTCATAGTCGGAATTCAACTAGTGCTATACACGAAGAGAAATGGAATTTGCTCAAAGTCAGAATTAAACTAGTGTAGTACATAAAGAGAACTGACTCTAAGGATGTGATTAATTAGCCACATATCTTAGTTTTACACTGTGAGATAACCTTTTCATGTACTGTGCACTTGGCCAACATAAATAAAGAAGAAAACAAAAAGTGACACTAATTTTAAGTTTTGCAGAATATAGAAATACAAATGATATCCTAACGAAGAGGATGCCACCTCTATACTTGATGATTTTAACTAAAGGATTTGTATGTGTGAACCTACTCTTTTCTGAAACAAAGCCTCAGCTAGCTATCAAGCTGTCTTTTGTAGCATCTGATCCACTTGGTCAATTCAACTAGGTATGTGTTTACCTGGATCCTTTATCTAGTAGAACCTGTATAAATAACTCAACCTCATTTTTTGACTTTTGTCTTTTAACTCATGATGTCCAAATGGCAGTTACTTTCTGTGCAATAATTATTGCTAGCTCAATATATTTAAGTCCTAAATATAACCAAAAATGGTTTTCTCCACACCAAACCAATGTTTTGGAGATCTTAGGAGATTAGGTAAGAGATCAAATTATTGACTGAAAACATCAATTTTAAGTGTGTAATCCACTTACTTTTTGAAAATTGGTCTTTTCTTATAGTGTGTGTGTGTGTGTGTCTTAGTTTGTGTCACCCTTATTTCCCGTATTTCGTATTTATACTCGTAGTTGGATTTTGGCATATATTTTTATTTATTTATTTATTTTCTCGACTTGCAGAATTTTGGGTTTTCTCGTATTTTGGGTTTTGGCTCGGCTCGGTTTTAGTTGGGTTGGTTTAATTTTAAACCAAATGGAACACTTTAACCTATACTCCACCCTGATTCCACCACAACCACCCTCATTAAAATCCCCACCAACCATTCTTTCTCCTCATTACTTCCCTCATTTAATTTTCCTAACTCCTTCTTCTTCCTTCTTCCATACAACATCCCATCCATAGGCAAGTGCATCTTGCCACCACATGAAGACTAAATTTTATTTGCCTAATAGCTTAATTAGATGATTTGGAGCAACATCAGAACTTGATATTTTTGGATTTGGAGCTTGGATTCTCCTAGATCTAAGTTTCTACCATTTTCGAAATTTCTTGGGTTTGATCTACCACACTTGGATTTTTGCTTATTTTGATGCTTCTATGTTGTTGAGAATCGAATTTTACACAAGTTAGACTCTTGAAATTCCGGATTTCGCGTTTTATGGACCAAGTTGTGAGGTTTCAAATTTTTGAGGACATTGGTGTTCTTCCTCTCAAGCTTGAGGAAGAAGAAGAACTCCTCCCCCCCCCAGCCGCGCTGTTTAGCGTCGGGCTGCTCCTCCCTGCGCGTCGCGCTCTCTAGCGCTGGCCGTGCGCTTCGCTGGCCGCGGCCTCTTGCGCGCCCCTGCGCGCTTCGCTGGCCGCGTGCCCCTTGCGCACTTCGCTAGCTGCGCGCCCCTGCACGCTTCGCTGGCCGCGCGCCCCTTGCGCGCTTCGCTGGCCGTGGCCCCTTGCGCGCCTCGCTGGCCGTGCGCCCCTGCGCGCTTTGCTAGCCGCGCGCCCCTTTCGTGCTTCGCTGGCCGCGCACCCCTTGCGCGCCTTGCTGGTCGCGCGCCTCTTGCGCGCCTCGCTGGCGGCGCGCCCTTGCGCGCCTCGCTGGCTGCACGCCCCTTGCGCGCCTCGCTGGCTGCGCGCCCCTGCGCGCTTCTCTGGCTGCGCGACCCTTGCGCGCCTCGTTGGCCGTACGCCCCTGCGCACTTCGCTGGCCGCGCGTCCACTGCGCGCCTCGCTGCACCGCACGCAGTTGATCCCGTTGACCCCACTCGCGCCGCTTGGCGCGCGGCGACCGTTCCCGAGAGCATCTCTGGGTGCCGCTTGCCTGAGTCCCTTGTCTGGCACACCCTGTGCCATGGCTTCCCTTCCTGACCCTTGGTGTTCCCCTTGGTCCTCAGTTTCTTTCTTGCTGATTTTGTTTTCGGAGATCTTGATGCCCACAGCACGACTCGACTTAACCCGACACGTCTTGACACGATTTTCTGTGTTTTTAGTTCATGGCTAGCATTCTCTGAACTTGGCAGTAACTCGATGTGGTATATTGTAACTTGTGGTTTTTAACTTGCAACCTGTAACCTGTGATTAATCCCCTGTAGCATGATATCTAGATAGTGGCCGCCGTGGCGCACTCCTAACTTGACTTAACTTGACGACTGTCGTACATTGTCTTGCCCTGACACCGTGGGTGTTCTTTCTTGTTGTTGTGTGCAATCCACTTGTCTTGTCTTGCATCATGTCTATAACGTGACTTCCTGGGTACCACGGACAGGGACTCCTGCTAAATCGAATTAGGCTAATGGTTAGATCAAACTAGAGCATGGAGAATTTCCAGTCACAGGCGATCTCGTTATCTGGGCGCTTTAAACGGACTTGTAGCCTGCCGACGAGTAGGACACATTTCCAGCACATTGTCATGTGTTGCACTCTCTAAGTCACCTAAGGGTATATCGTCTCCAGGGCGATGTACCCAACCATACTCTCAACCCGCGGAAGGATAACTGGATAGTCTGCAGGGCTTGGGACTGGGAATTTCTTATTTTGCATCTTGTTAGTAATTAGGCTTATGATAACACTAGTTAGTTAAGTAGTAAGCCGTAATATTTGCTTGGCCGCTTGTGAATGGATGGTGTCCAGCCTTGTCTAAGTCTTGTCTAGTCCCAGCACTTGGTACCCCTGAACATGATTGTTTTACTTACCTTAACAATAAATGGGTAGAGACAAGTGCTATTCAGGCGAAAGGTTACAACCCCGGTCCTTGTTTGGTTTACGGGTTGTAATCTGGCTCTCGGAAGGGTTCCATGTCCCTAGTCGTTTATTGTCCTGTTGAAATCTTTATTACTTGTACCTTTCTTCTATTTCTTATGTTCTGACATGCTGGTTTTTGTTCTTATTTCGTGGCCTCCTTTGTGGCACTTGCCCTTTCTGGGGTTTGACCCAGCTGGTTTTGTGTGGCCAAATTTCGGAGCAGCTCTCGAGGATCTACCGAACTTCCAGCCCAATGGTGGCGACTAGAAAGAACCTGGGCTACGAGTGGGTTTTCCATTTTGTTTCACCCACTAGATTGTAAATTTATTCTTTTGAGGCGTTTAGCCAACGAGCACCTGTTAGCTCGATGCATATTTACTTACTGTCTGCCTACGGGCTGTAACATGATTAACAAATCCTAGGGTTGATCATGTATGACTTAACTCTTTCTAGTCCTCGCATTTTGTATGACTAGCTTCATGATCAGCTGAATATATAATATTTGGAACGCCTTTTATTGTATATTTGGTTGTCTGACATCTTGTGATTATATTACTTGCTTGAGATTGAGACAATAGGCTTGACCTTAAGAGACCGTTGGCTTGCAGTAAACCCTCATATCTAGACAGCCATGACCGTATAGCGAGATGGATTCCATTTTAATATACGTAGCTGGCTATGTTCGCCCCCTCCCCAGTATTCTGGTTCTGGGGCGTCACATGGTTTAAGTGGTGGCCCATGCAGGTCTTGGCAATTCAAGATATGTAAGGGTTTACCGGATAGATGTCTCAATCAGTACACGTCTTTGATCTCCATTCATATCCTCTGAATCTCTGGATTTTTGCCCTGATCATGTGCTTGTATCGTTGATCTGTCCTGGTCCTTCCTTATTTCTTTCCCTGTGTCGTCTTCTTCAGCGGCATTGTACCTGACCCTGCCGATCAGCAAAGTGGAGCACTTCCTGTGGACCAGCAACCCGGAGATCAAGCCCAGCATTCCGGAGTAGCCTCCAGAGTTGTACCTCCCGGGGAGAGCCCCCAGTTCGGCCCGTCCAGCCTGCAGAGCCTGACGATGGCACCTTGGTAGGTCTCATCAGGACCTTGATAGCTTCCCAGGATCGTCGAGGAGACGCCTTGCACCAGGTAGTGGCAGATGCTTTGACCAGAGACGGTCATCCAGGGAACAGTGCGGCCAACAGCTTCAAGCGCTTGAACCCTCTATTCTTCGACGGCAGCGAAGATGCGATTGTTGCGGATGCTTGGCTTCAGGATACCGAGGTGATTCGGGAAGCAGCTAGGACACCTGAGAATGAGAAGGTGGCGGTGGTACGCCTACAGTTGCTGGACTTGGCTCGCAGTTGGTGGGCGGCGCAGGCCGTGGGATTAGCGGCGCCGGTCACGTGGGCGGTGTTTAAAGAAAGATTCCAGACGAAGTATTTCTATACTGTAGCTCGGTATGACCTACAGACGAGATTTACCAACTTGAAGCAAGGAGACAGAACGGTCGACGGTTATGCATCTGAGTTTTCTAGACTCAGTAGGTTTGCCCCCACCTTGGTGGCGACCGAGTTTGATAGGGCCCAGCGGTTCCAGCAAGGACTACATTTGGAGATCTTGTTGGCAGTTGAGCAGTTCGAACACCAGACGTTTGATGCAGTATTGAGAGCAGCTAGAAGGCATGAGTACACCTCCCAGAGGATCGTAGATAGGACCGGAGGTAGGAAGCGGTCCCACAGTGAGATGCACCAATCATCAGCTCCAGCCCCGGCAGCTAGGAGTTTCACCATTGGAACTCCGAGGCGGACGACCTCAGTGACGTCGGTTCAGCATTCAACCCCGACATACCCGCAACAGCAGAAGCAGACTTTCGCGATGGGATGTTCTCATTGCGGGAAGCCAGGCCATGTAGTGGCGGATTGTCGTAGGGCGCAGGGATTGTGCCTGGCTTGTGGAGCGACATATCACAAGATAGGGGCCTGCCCAAATAGGGGTAGTTCGTCCTCATCTAACCTAACCAGTCCATCGGTTAGGGGACCAGCACCAATACAGCAGCAGCAGTACCCGAGGCCATTGTTGCCTCAGGCCCAGGCGTTTCATCAGCAGAACCAGCAGCAGTATACCCAGGCTCAAGTACAGAGTAGGCAGAGAGGTTTCCAGCAGAGGGGACCCACAGCCAGAGGACAAGGTCAGGCAATGATGATGACTATGGAAGAAGAAGTTGCACCATGTGAGGTAGTTGCAGGTACTATTCTCGTCAACTCCTCTCCAGCATCGGTATTATTTGATTCTGGTGCATTGCATTCATTCATGTCTGCACGATTCGCGACACGGATATGATTGGAGCCCGAGTCATTATCAGTAAGGCTCAATATACTTACTGGTAATGGTCTTGTGGGAGTAGATCGAGTGTTTTTCTCGTATCGGATCGTAGTTAGCGGTAGAGAGTTTCCCGCTAGATTTATAGAATTCCCTATGGCAGACTATGATGTAGTCTTAGGCATAGATTGGTTGAGAAACCAGTATGCTAGGATAGACTGCCATGTTGACAGGGTTATCTTTAGTATTCCAGGCGAGCCAGAGTTTTTATTTTCCAGAGGCGTAGTGGAACCATCTTCCCCAGTATTGCGGGTGGCCGTAGCAGCAGTACAGTTACCCAGGATAGTTGAAGAATTCCCAGATGTCTTCCCAGAGGAACTTCCAAGGATGCCGCCAGAGCGGGAGATTGAGTTCACTGTAGACTTGATCCCCGGGACGGCACCAGTATCAGAGCGAGTCTACAGGATGGCGCCTTCAGAGTTTGAGATTTTGTACAAGATGATTGAAGAACTGAGGATCAAGGGATTCATTCGTACAAGTGGATCGCCTTGGGAAGCCCCGATACTTCTTGTGAAAAAGATGGATGGTACGTCTAGGTTATGTGTAGATTATCGTACCTTGAACTCAGTGACAATCAAGAACAGATACCCTCTCCCGAGGATAGATGACTTGTTTGATCAACTCAAAGGGGCTTCAGTATTCTCGAAGATAGACTTGCGGTCAGGATACCACCAGATCAGAGTCAGAGAACAGGACATCCCGAAGACAGCGTTTAGATCGAGGTATGGGCATTGGGAGTTCCTTGTTATGCCCTTTGGAGCAACCAATGCGCTAGCCGTATTCATGGACCTCATGAATCGCATTTTCATGCCTTACTTGGATCAGTTCGTGATCGTGTTCCTAGATGATATCCTGGTCTACAGCAAGAGCGAAGCAGAGCATGAGCATCATCTCAGAGTTGTCCTTCAAACGCTTAGAGAGCATCAGTTGTACGCCAAGTTTAGTAAATACGAGTTCTGGCTCGATCGCATTTCGTACTTGGGTCACATCATTACTCGAGGAGAAGTGGAAGTGGATCCCCAGAAGATTGTGGCTATCGAGTCATGGCCAGTACCTAGTTCAGCAGCAGAGGTTCGCAGCTTCCTTGGATTGGCCGGCTACTACCGGCGATTCGTTTCAGATTTTGCAAGAATTTCGGCACCGATGACCCAGTTGACCCGCAAGGATGTGCAGTTCGCTTGGACAACAGAGTGCCAGGAATCATTTGAGAAGTTGAAGCGAGGTTTGATAATGGCTTCCATTCTCACACTTCCAGATGGGACCGGAGGATTCACAGTTTATTGCGACGCTTCAAGCAGAGGATTGGGGTGTGTCTTGATGCAGCATGGGAAGGTAATATCTTATGCATCATGTCAACTTCGTGATCCTGAGAAGAATTACCCGACCCATGACTTGGAACTGGCAGCAGTAGTGTTTGCACTTAAACTTTGGCGGCACTACTTGTACGGAGACAGTAGAGATATTTACTGATCACAAGAGCCTGAAGTATGTTTTCACCCAGAAGGACCTCAACATGCGGCGAAGAAGATGGCTCGAGCTACTGGTGGACTACGACGTGGACTTGCAGTATCACCCAGGGAAGGCCAACGTTGTAGCAGATGTGTTGAGCCGGAGAGCCAGAATTTATTTCCTAACGGCGCAAGCAGAATTATTGGCAGATCTTCAGAAGATGGGAATTGAAGTGGTTCTTCCTACCAACGTGGCATTGATGGCCAGTCTACAGGTTCAATCCAGCATAGTTTAGAGGATCCGGATGGCACAATCTACAGATTCCAAGATTCAGCAACTCAGAGCAGAGTGTGAGGCAGGGAGAAGGCCAGAGTTGTGCATTCATGAAGATGGTACACGTCGGCACGGCACTCGTCTTTGTGTACCCAGTGGAGATATCAGACAGGAGGTCATGGCAGAAGCTCACAGTTCACAGTATTCTATTCATCCCGGTGGCACGAAGATGTACCGTGATATTCGTCAGTATTTCTGGTGGAATGGCATGAAGAGGGAGATAGCCCAGTTTGTCTCTCGATGTTTGGTTTGCCAGCAGGTTAAAGCCGAACATCAGAGGCCCGCTGGACTTCTTCAGCCCTTGTCGATTCCAGAATGGAAGTGGGAGCATGTGACCATGGATTTTGTGACTGGATTGCCTAGATCTCCAGCTGGTCGAGATGCTATTTGGGTTATAATTGACCAGCTCACGAAGGTGGCTCATTTTCTCCCATTCAGAGTTGGTCAGTCTACGGCCTAGTTGGCAGAGATGTACCTTAGACAGATTGTCAGGCTTCATGGGGTGCCCGTCAGTATTACCTCGGACAGGGATTCAAGATACACATCATACTTTTGGCTTAGCCTGCAAGAGAGTTTGGAAACTCACCTTCAGTTTAGCTCCGCTTATCATCCGCAGACAGACGGCCAATCGGAACGCACAATCCAGACACTTGAAGATATGTTGAGGTCTTGTACCCTTGACTTCGGTGGTTCATGGGAGGATCACCTGCCCCTGGTAGAATTCTCGTACAATAATAATTTCCAGGCCAGTATTCAGATGGCCCCGTTCGAGGTGCTGTATGACAGGAAGTACAGACCCCCGCTAGCATAGGATGATGTTGGAGAGAGGCAGATGCTTGGCCCAGAAATGATTGCCCAGACAGTTGAAGTGGTCAGAAGGATCAGAGATTGCCTTCGAGTGGCCCAAGATCGCCAACGCTATTGGGCCGATGCTCATCGACGTCACTTAGAGTTTGCTATCGGCAACCATGTATTCCTTAGGATCTCGCCTAACCGCGGCGTCATTCGCTTTGGCGTACGGGAAAAGCTTAGTCCTAGGTATATAGGGCCGTTCGATATCCTGGAGCGAGTAGGAAATGTATCCTATCGTCTCGCTCTTCCGCCGTCGCTAAGAGAGGTGCATGATGTATTCCATGTGTCCCAATTATGACGGTACATCCCGGACCCGAGCTATATCCTGGACCATACGGAATTGGTTGTTGGTACCGACCTTTCGTATGAGGAGAAGCCCGTGTCTATATTGGACCGGAGAAAAAAGATACTCAAGAACAAGACTATTAGCTTAGTCCGTGTTGCTTGGGGTCATCACTCTCTAGGTGAGTCAACGTAGGAGTGTGAGGACGACATTCGATCGCGATATCCCTACCTATTTGACTCGTAAGGTATAATGTCTTCCTTATTTCCTATGCTTTTCATTCCTTGATTGCATGAATGATTGTATGATTGAACTGCTAAGTGTAGTTGTTGGTGCTTAGTGTAGCTTGCCGTCGCAGTCTCTAGCATCTCGATTTAAAATTTCGAGGACAAAATTCTTTTAAGGTGGGTAGAGTTGTCACCCTCATTTCTCGTATTTCGTATTTATACTCGTAGTTGGATTTTGGCATGTATTTTTATTTATTTATTTATTTATTTTCTCGACTTGCGGAATTTTGGATTTTCTCGTATTTTGGGTTTCGGCTCGGCTCGGTTTTAGTTGGGTTGGTTTGATTTTAAACCCAATGGAACACTTTAACCTATACTCCACCCTCATTCCACCACAACCACCCTCATTAAAATCCCCACCAACTATTCTCTCTCCTCATTACTTCCCTTATGTAATTTTTCTAACTCCTTCTTCTTCCTTCTTCCATACAACATCCCACCCATAGGCAAGTGCATCTTGCCACCACATGAAGACCAAATTTTATTTGCCTAATAGCTTAATTAGATGATTTGGAGCAACATTAGAACTTGACATTTTTGGATTTGGAGCTTGGATTCTCCTAGATCTAAGTTTCTACCATTTTCGGAATTTCTTGGGTTTGATCTACCAAACTTGGATTTTTGCTTATTTTGATGCTTCTATGTTGTTGAGAATCAAATTTTACACAAGTTAGACTCTTGAAATTCCAGATTTCGAGTTTTATGGACCAAGTTGTGAGGTTTCAAATTTTTGAGGCCATTGGTGTTCTTCCTCTCAAGCTTGAGAAGAAGAAGAACTCCACCCCCCCAGCCGCGCTGTTTAGCGTCGGGCTGCTCCCCCCTGCGCGCCGCGCTCTTTAGCGCTGGCCGTGCGCTTCGCTGGCCGCGGGCCCTTGCGTGCCTCGCTGGCTGTACGCCCCTGCGCGCTTCGCTGGCCGTACGACCCTTGCGCGCTTCGCTGGCTGCGCGCACCTGCGCGCTTCGCTGGTCGTGCGCCCCTTGCGCGCTTCGCTGGCCGTGCGCCCCTTGTATCCTTCGCTAGCCGCACGCCCCTTGTACGCCTCGCTGGCCGTGCGCCCCCTACGCGCTTCGCTGGCCGCGCGCCCCTTGCGCGCTTCGCTGGCCGCGTGCCCCTTGCGCGCCTCGCTGGCCGCGCGCCCCTTGCGCGCCTCGCTAGTCGTGCACCGCTTGCGTACCTCGCTGGCCGTGCGCCCCTTGCGTGCCTCGCTAGCCGCGCGCCCCTTGCGCGCCTCGCAGGCTGTGCGCCCTTGCACGCCTCGCTGGCTGTACGCCCCTTGCGCGCCTCGCTGGCTGCGCGCCCCTGCGCGCTTCGCTGGCCGCGCGCCCCTTGCGCGCCTCGCTGGCCGCGCGCCCCTGAGCGCTTCGCTGGCCGTGCGCCCCCTGCGCGCCTCGCTGCCCCGCGCCCAGTTGATCCCGTTGACCCCTCTCGCGCCCCTTGGCGCGCTGCGACCGTTCCCGAGCGCATCTCTGGGTGCCGCTTGCCTGAGCCCCTTGTCTGGCACACCCTGTGCTATGGCTTCCCTTCCTGACCCTTGGTGTTCCCCTTGGTCCTCAGTTTCGTTCTTGCTGATTTTGTTTTCGGAGATCTTGATGCCCACAGCACGACTCGACTTAACCCGACACGTCTTGACACAATTTTTTGTGTTTTTAGTTCATGGCTAGCATTCTTTGATCTTGGCAGTAGCTCCATGTGGTATATTGTAACTTGTGGTTTTTAACTTGCAACCTGCAACCTGTGATTAATCCCCTGTAGCATGATATCTAGATAGTGGCCGCCGTGGCGCACTCCTGACTTGACTTAACTTGACGACTGTCGTACATTGTCTTGCCCTGACACCTGTAGAAGCATGGAAAATATTGCTTTTAGTCCCACATCGAAAAGGAGAAAAAGAAAGGGCTCACACCATTCTATAAATATAGTCCCCTTTCCTCCTTCGAAAAGGGCACCAACTTCTCTTCCCTCCTTCCAACTTGGACTCTTCCTACTACGCACCTTCGGGTGCTAAGTCAAAGAAGTCTAGGGCAGCGCGGGCTCGTCGACCTCTGTCAGCTGTCCCAACCTCTGACCATCAGAGCGCCCCGCTAACTGTTAAAGCGGGCCTCTGATGGAAAGTTGTAAACATGAAACCTACGCACTCATGTGTTCGGGATACCCGGGCCCACAAAACGAGTACAAAGGTTGACCGAGATGTCCTTGACTTGCGAGATGGGATTCTTCACAAGCGCAAGGAAAGAAGGGGATTCTCTATGCCGCTCAAATTCAACATGGAGCTTCATGCGGCTCAAAATCCAGAAAGCTTCATGCGGCCCAAAAGCAGCAGGGGGGCCTTAGGCGGCCCAAAATCCACATGGAAGCCCATGCGGCTCAGCCAGAAGGAGCCTCATGCGGCTCAGAAACTCATACGGACCGAAAGTCTTCTGGATCCTCATGCGGCTCGGATAAGCTCTATGCGGTTACGATTCCGGTCATGACGACTCTTCACGCGGCTCAAGTATGAAGACTCTCATGCGGCTCGATTATGGAGACGCTCATGCGGCTCGGTCTTGACGACTCTTCATGCGGCTCGGTCATGACGACGCTCATGCGGCTCGAGTATGAAGACTCTCATGCGGCTCGGTCATGACGACTCTCATGCGGTTCGGGTATGGAGACTCTCATACGGTTCGGGCACGACGACTCTCATGCGGTTTGAGTGTGATGACTTTCATGCGGCTCATGAGTACAACAGTTGGGACACGTGGCTGGACACGTGTCAAAAGTCGTTCATATCTCAATAATTCAGATCTACTGCAATCAAAGTAATCTCCAGATTGGGTCGAATCCCAATAATCATAACAAACAGTGGGGACACGTGGCAGAGAATGATTCAGATTTATTCATTCAGATTTACAAACGTCAACAAATCATCATGATGCAGATTTGTTGCAATCAGCATTAATTACTCATTGGATTCGACGCAATCTACATTAATGACCCAGATTCAATACATTCAGGATTAATGGCCCAGATTGATTAATCAAGAAGCCGCCGACATTTAAGAATTGGCAATCATTGCAAACCCTAATGATGCCCCCACTCTTATAAATAGCAAGGTGCCATTCCCTTGCGAATATATACAGAGAGATATACGGAGAAGACATATACAGAGAGAGACATAGAAAGCCAGAGAGCCAGAGAGAGAAGATACAGAGCCTGAAAAGAGAGCATTTCTTCATCAATGCCAAGCAGTTCTTCTACAAAGCCAAGGCTGCACCCGATCGTCCAAGGAGTAAGGCAGAGCTGCCGTCGCTTTCCCGAGCCTCTATCGTCACCCCCCAGAATCTAAAATAAACAATTGTACTTAGATTACTGTACCTAGGTTTTCGTCCCTAGGCTTTCTTTGTACAAGCGAGTTTGTATTGTGAAGTAAAAGTCCAGTCCTCCGATAATTGTTCTATTTTTTTATATTTCATGGCAAACACGATGGCTACTCTGCTGGGGACAAACTTCTCCACGGCTGAGGAGTTGGTGACGCAATTGGATGCAGCCAAACTTGGCTCCACGCAACAGAAGATGGTCGTCCGCTTCGACCAACAGGCGTTTGAAGAAATGCTCTCCGAGGAAAGCGCTGGCCCGGTCCAGAAGCGAACCCGCACAAAGAAAGCTCGCAGCGAGTGGAGGCCAAAATTGTTTGCTCCTCCCCAATCTCTGGACGGAGTACTCTCTGCAGCCCAAGACGGCGAAGACGACTCTCGCGTGGCCCACTTCGAGTCATAGAGGACTCTGTTGTCCCCAAGTCCGGCAGAGGAAAGTACTACGATGCTGGACTTGCAGGGGCAAAGAGCGATCCTATGTGCTCCAGGAAGAAATCGAACAAGGGCACTAGCCGCAAGACGAAGACTCATGCGGCCAAGATCGCCAGTCGCGTGACTGATGACCATGCGGCTGAGACTGCTAGCCAAAGGCACAATACTCATGCGGCCAGGATTTCCAGCCGCATGGAGAAGACCTATGCGGCTGAGACTTTCAGCCGCTAAATCGAATTAGGCTAATGGTTAGATCAAACTAGAGCATGGAGAATTTCCAGTCACAGGCGATCTCGTTAGCGGGGTGCTTTAAACGGACTTGTATCCTGCCGACGAGTAGGGCATATTTCCAGCATACTGTCATGTGTTGCACTCTCTAAGTCACCTAATGGTATATCGTCTCCAGGGCGATGTACCCAACCATACTCTCAACCCGCAGAAGGATAACTGGATAGTCTGCAGGGCTTGGGACTGGAAATTTCTCATTTTACATCTTGTTAGTAATTAGGCTTATGATAACACTAGTTAGTTAAGTAGTAAGCCGTAATATTTGCTTGGCCGCTTGTGAATGGATGGTGTCCAGCCTTGTCTAAGTCTTGTCTAGTCCCAGTACTTGGTACCCCTGAACATGATTGTTTTACTTACCTTAACAATAAATGGGTAGAGACAAGTGCTATTCAGGCGAAAGGTTATAACCCCGGTCCTTGTTTGGTTTACGGGTTGTAATCTGGCTCCCGGAAGGGTTCCATGTCCCTAGTCATTTATTATCCTGTTGAACTCTTTATTACTTGTACCTTTCTTCTATTTTTTATGTTCTGACATGCTGGTTTTTGTTCTTATTTTGTGGCCTCCTTTGTGGCACTTGCTTTTTCTGGGGTTTGACCCAGCTGGTTTTGTGTGGCCAGATTTCGGAGCAGCTCCCGAGGATCTACCGAACTTCCAGCCCAATGGTGGCGACTAGAAGGAACCCGGGCTACGAGTGGGTTTTCTATTTTGTTTTACCCACTACATTGTAAATTTATTCTTTTGAGGCGTTTAGCCGACGAGCACCTGTTAGCTCGATGCATATTCACTTACTGTCTACCTACGGACTGTAACATGATTAACAAATCCTAGGGTTGATCATGTATGACTTAACTCTTGCTAGTCCTCGTATTTTGTATGACTAGCTTCATGATCAGCTGAATATGTAATATTTGGGACGCCTTTTATTGTATATTTGGTGGTCTGACATCTTGTGATTATATTACTTGCTTGAGATTGAGACAATAGGCTTTACCTTAAGAGACCGTTGGCTTGCAGTGAACCCTCATATCTAGACAGCCGTGACCGTATAACGAAGTGGATTCCATTTCAATATACGTAGCTGGCTATGTTCGCCCCCGCTCTCCAGTATTCTGGTTCTGGGGCGTCACAGTTTGTATTTTGTATCGATGTAATTATACTTCTAGGTGTTACCATCTTGTAGTTCTCTCAGTTGCATTATATCTTCCACTCTTATGACATATTTATGGACTTTATTTTTGGTTTGAAGATGGATACTAATTATCATCTTTTAATTTATGTAATTTAGGATAAATTACTAATGATCATGTTTTGTGCAACACATTAGTGGTATTCATGTTAATTCTCTTATTCACTTCTCTGATTGATTTCTCTTAGTTTTCATTTCTACACATACAAGAAGCTTTATACTCTGGAAGGCTAAATTTTGTTAACCTTTTAGAAATTCTTATTAATAAAACTATGAAGATTGCAGAAGAAACCTTCAAAGTCTACTGACAGTAAAAAAAAGTACTGAAATCTTTACCAAAAAATCCAAATTTGAAGAGAACCTTGGAGGAAATTGAATTAACATACTAGTTAACCGTGTACCTTCCTTTCAGATATTTCTGAAGTCTGAAAACCTTAGGACTTAAACAGATGTGTGTATTTTATTTGTAATATAATATTAGAAAATCAGCAAGGGGTATTCAGTGTGGGTTGTAACATACTTGTCGATAGTGTTTTGATGGCAGGCAATAGTAAAATTGGTTGAATGCTGGGTTGATGTGAGCCTTACTTAGTGTTTACCCATATTTCTCAAAAAGAGAGTCCATAATGGGGCCTTCCTCAACTGGAAGACAGATATCTTGAAAAGAAATGTATGTAAGATAGTTGAACCAATAATGGCAAACATTAAATGACTTTGGAAGTTTAACTCACTATAGGTTACCAATTAGGCTTGTCTATTATTTGGAAAGCTTGTTTCGGTCATTTATCGAGATAATTTAGAGCAACTGAACATTTTATATCTTTCTAGTGACTTTTCTTGATATTAATAAGTATTGTGACACTTAAATGGAGAAGTCTTATTTTTCCTAAGAAAGAAAGACAATACACAGAATTTTGTGAGAACAACATGGGCAGTAGTGATATCCCAAAAAATTGTAATTATGACTGTAAGCACTCAGAGATATAGATTATTGTAAATTTCTTTTGTGAGGCATATATGCTGACAATTTGAACAGAGCCAAAGTAAGTTTACTGAATACATGAGAGACAAAATGTTGCTCTCTGTGATTTGAAATTAGCAAATGGACGTGCCAGTTCTAGATATGCAAATTTTTAGATAATGTCTTATTTTTGCTTGTAACATTTGCTGAATTAAACTTTACTCTTCTCACTACTTCAGGGAGCGAAACGAAGGTTAATTCAAGAATGGAGGACCATTCTTTTCTTTCCTTAATGGTTCAGCTCACAATGATTCAGCCCAAAAAGACGATCTTATTACAAGCTACTAGGTTAGTTTGATGGAACTCTTGAAGTAGCATGACTCTTTTACAAGACTTGTCTTATATAAGTCTTTTTTTTTACTGAAATTAGATCTTGATGTTTTATAGCAAATTAGGATTAATGTGAAAGAGTTGATCACAGAATTGCTGAAGTGTCACATAAAATTAGATAATTCTATACTTTGTTATTCTACAATCGCACCTTGTTTTGTTTCTCTATCTTCCAGACCCGTTACAACGTTCATTTTCAAGTTCTAAGATTAAATGTTACTAGTAATATTTGAAGCCTCTTCTTCTCCAAAAGTATTGAATACTTTTTTTTAACTTTAATTTTGACTTTATCATTACATTTAATCTATAAGTGATTTTTTCCTTATGTTCTTATGTATTATTAGATGTCAAGAATAAAAGATCGGTGCCAGAGGAAAACCTGTTATGTGATTTTTCAAATAAAAAATTAAGTTATATGAGAAGGATTAGGACATTAGGATTCACGAAACTCTGTTATAATCAAAAGTTATAAGGTTCATCAAGTTCCTCTCCTTGGCCAAACATGTCACGCCCCGATTCGGGGAATCGTTCGCCCTCGCTTTGATTCACAACGAATCGTTCGTCCTCGCTAGGACATGATGTCGTACAAGTCTGGTATTGCACTTGTACAAGGCAAGAATGTGCACATTTGTGTCATTTTGAAACATTTGAAAACATAGCCATATTGCAAAAACATTGAGTACGCAGTATAGGAAGAAATAGATGATTTTATTTATAATTGTAGCAAGATACAACTTTTCTTGGTACTCTCTGAAATGCCTTTCCGACTTACATTTATTCATGAAAAAGAAAACAACTGATAGGCTGCCATGAAATAACTTTTCGTTCCATACATTGTCCCTTTATTACATTTGGCATCCAAGCAGTAACCGCAATACTTTGGGCATCTTTATTGAAAGTAACTTGAAAAAAAATAGCAGCAACTCAAAAAGCCTTTGTTCCAACGTGCATCCAAGCCTTCTCTAGTACCTGTGGAGCTGGGGTCAGCATATTATAAAAATGTACTGGTGAGCCTCGTTGGCCCACTCAGCTAAACTGACATTTGCAATTATGACAAGTATTTTAAAGCATGAGATTAATGTTAGGGACTAGCAACATTTAGAGGTTATATCATTCATCTCAGGCAGCAATGAGACATATTGAATATGTAAATACTTTACCCACTGTCAATCCAACATACCTGTATAAGATACATGATATAATACTTACCGCCCCTGCATAAGATAATTATTAGCTTGCATCCTTACAACATGATCACTGGTGTTAGTGCACCATTTTGGACTTGCCATATAGGACTTCGAAGGGTATGCGACGTGCCATTCACCGGGTTGCGAGACCGAATGAATGTTCCGATTCCTCGTGCCACCAAAGCACGATAGATTTCCTCCTAGCCCGACTCGGTCCCACCGTTGCGGGTACCGTTCGAAGAAACAATACCTTGTATACAAGTTGTTCATGACCATGCGAATACGTGTTTGACTCGATAATCATAGTGTGCATGGTATAATATTGAAAGTAAAGAGACAACTTGTTCATTTCTCAGTATTTCATATTCATCATCTCAGGCATCAATTCATCTCATTTTAACGTTCATTTCATCGCAGCATTTCAATGTTCATAGGGACAAGCGCCATTTCAATGTTCATAGGGTCACATAGCATTTCATTAATTCATTGTTAACAGCATAATAGATTCATTCAATGTTCATTCTCTAGCTTCTTAGTGGTATTGATTTGTGGTATTAGCATAATATTATCGATCAACGGATGTAGCATGACAACAAGAGAATTCATTTAGTTGGCATGAAGGAGTAGCGGAGAAGGGACAAACCACCACAGAGAATCCACACTCACCAATTAGAGAATTGCCAAGAGGGAGAGAAACACTTGTGAAATTAGCCTTCCATCACGCGTCTGCCTGTGATGGTACCAAAAGTTTGGTTAATACTCCGTTTTGTTATGTTCCTTTCTCTCCGAATTCTCAAGAATGAATGCTATAAAAATCGAGGAAAATCGGCAAGAATCAAATCATCAAAAACTATTCAAAAAAACATCCATCAAAATCAAACCGCAAAATCAGCAGCAAAACATCCAAAGAAAACTCTTGGACTCATTTTAAGAGAAACCGATCCATTAGTTGGAAAATTTCATATGCATTTGTCCGTGATCGATTCGATGCCAACGGTAAGTTTCTCCAATACTCGGTTCTGACCGAGTTAATCAAGCCACAAGCCTTACATAGTGAACCGCTAGGAGCGGACAAGGTTCTAAACGGCGGTAGACGGGTGCGAGACGGAGAGAGTGCGCCAACCGCCTAGGTGCCACCTAGGCGGTCGATACATTTTGAACATTTTTTACTATTACCACTCGTTTTTGTATAATATGCATATTTTAAGGATGTTCCATGCATAACTAAATTGTAGAACGAAGATTTATAAAGTTGTAAAACATTTTTGGCCAAAATATCTTGTTAGGTATTTCTCCGCCTAGGTGCCCTCCTACGCCGTCTCACCTCCGCGTATGTCGCCAACCTCCGTCGGTGCCTACTCCACCGCCTACCGAAAAGCGGTACAGAGGGAGATCGCCTACTGCCTAGGCGGCCGCCATTTAGAACATTGGGAGCGGTGCACTACATAATATACCACTAAGAAAAAGTTTCGTCCTCGAAACTTAAAACAAAAGTCCTACCTCAAGATTATCAAACAGCGAAGGGTATTTCACCCTCACCTCCTATTCCAGTTCCTACGTCGACTCTTTGACAGCATAGTTCCGCCACAACATGTTAACCAAAGCCACTGTTCGATTCCGTAAAACTTTCTCTATAAAACCGCTAAATTCCTACTACTTTTTTTATTAAATTTGGTACTGATTTAAATTTTTGTATTGTACGTCGCATAGTCGTATTGTACGTCGTGCACGAAATTTTATTTTTCGTAGTTGCTCGTCAAGTGCGAATATGTGCGAGCGTACATATTTTAGAAAAACATTTTTTCTATTTTATTATACACTTTCAAAATATTATATAATTATTATTCTTGCTATAAAAAGCCTTTTGTTTTTAGCAGTTATTAATCATAAATAATATTTTATTGTATACTAGGAAAAGCATAATCATGTATGCATTATTCGTGCATACATATATTTCGTAATTATTTATTAGTCTATTTTAAATAAAAATATACTTTTTGAGATTTATTAATATTAATATTTTATTATTTAAAAAGATATTTAAAAATATTTATTATTTTTGAAATTATTATTATTGGTGTTTTGAAAAATATATTTGGAAGTTATTGTGGCCATTTAAATCTTGATTTGATTTTTGGATTTATTTAAATAGTTAAATATTCGAAACTTGATTTATCCCATTTGATTTGAGCTAAAATTTAATTAGATTTGAATTGGATTTAGATTTATTGAATTGATTTAAATTAGTAATTTAATTATCTAAATTGGGTTTAATTTTTTTCTAATCCTATCCAAAAGGGAATTTCCACATCCTATAATTAGGCAGGTACTCCTCCATTATTTCATCCACAAATTCTTTCACAAATTTTTTTTTCCACAACCCTAATCCCGTGCATCGTGTCCGTGCCCCTATTTTTTTTTCTTTTCACTATTTTATTTACATGTACATTTCACCTTCTTCGTGTCCACATGCCGGACACGATTTCGACACAGCAACCCAATCCTCTAACCCTAATCCTAATCATAATTCTAATTCTAATTCTAGCCTGGACGCCGTCTCTGGCCAATAGCGCCACCTTCAGTCTTTATCCCCCATCCTCCCGACCGACAACGACAGGAGTGTCCCCGACTCCAACTGTTGCCCCTTCGCGATCCCTCGCCCACCGAACTCGGCCACCAACTGACCCGTCACCACCACTCTCAGCCCTGCTACCACGGCCACTGGCTGAAAACCCGCTGCCATCACCACCACACCCTGGCCAACTTCAGCCACTCCCAACTCCACCACCCGTCGACCCCGAGCACAGCCCAGCCAATGACCCCAGGCCCCCACCATTACCATCACCAACGTCGCCGTTCATCGCCGTCTCCTCCGAACTCCCCGACACCCAAACCAGCACCCTCATCCTTGGACATCGCCACCAACGACGCCGTCCCAAAACACCACCACAGGCCGGCCCGCCGGAAAAACCTAAAATCCTAAACAAAAATAGAAGACACGCCTCACCTTCGTCGTGGTCGAGCGTCGTCGGCCGTGCCCTCCACTGGCGACTGCCTCCGCCTTAGCCTCCATGAGCACCTCACCGATCGGCCTTCCCAACCACCGCAGCGCCTGGCCGCCACCACACTGTGCGCCACCGCGGGCTGTGCCTCTCCGCCCTCGCTGGGTCCGGTAACCCTCGAAACCTCCTCCGACCGTCCGTCGACCCTTGCCGCCGCCGCGTCCAGCCAAGAACCCACCGCCGAAACCCTCGAAACCCTCTTCCCTTGAGCAACCCTCCACCGCCGCTGCACGCGCCCTCTCCGGTAGCTCCGCGCGCGTGGCCGCCTTCTCCCCGCGCCTCCTTGCCTTTCCCCCACCGGAAAACCGCTACTCCGCCGTCTCACTCCGATCTCCTCCCCCCGATTCTCTTTCTCTCTCTTCTTGGTTTTCGTTTTTTTAAAGAGTAACATTACTGTTCTCTCGAAAGAGAGAACAGCTGCTTCTATTTTTTTATTTTTTATCATTTTTCCTGTATAAGTTATTTTATTATTATTTTTTATATTTTTAATTGTTTTGTGTTTTGTTATTATTGTTTTCTTTCTAGTATCTGTTATTTTACTAACAGTATTATTATTATTATCATTATTATCATCATTATTATTATTATTAATATGTATGTAGTTATGATTACTAATAGTTTTGTTAGTTTAACATTAGTATTTGTAAATTATTTTATTAATATTATTATTTTTAGTTAAATAAAGATTTCTAAATCTATAACGTATGTCAAAAATAATATATTGGGACTTGACCCTATATATATAATTTTAACTAAATTTCACAAGCCTATATTTTAAATGAGGTCATAATTTAAATAACGTTTTTTTTTATCTAAAATATTATAGTAGCATTTTCCTAATTAAGATATTTTTGGAACTTTCGAGTGTGTATACCTAAAAGCATTTTTGTAAATAAAACTAGATTCAAACATAAGGATATTAGTTTTTACAAAACTTGGAGTTTTGTTCTTAAAGATTCTAGATTTTAAGTATATAATTAAATTAATTGTTTAACCAAATAAAACTCTATATTTTCAAAGTTTATAAATAGTTTCTAAAAATCATATAATTATTATTCAAAAAATTTCGTTATTCTTTCGACCGTGACTCAACCCCCTCTTTCCTATTCGATCGCCAATTTCGTACTACCTTGTGTCCACCCTAACTAATTTGACCCTTTCGGACCCAAGACCCAATGAAACTGCCCGTGCCACCATCAGAGGTCACCTTGCATAGTTGTCGCACCGAAGTCGCAGTTTGTGCCCCCTTGATTATTGCAGCACACCAGGCGTCCTACCAGGCAAGACACCTTGCCATTTGCTGTTTAAATATTTTAGCTCATATTTCATGCATGTTCATTATTTTTTTATGCAAAATAAACTGTGATACATGGCATAACCTGTTAGAATTTACTGTTCAGTTTCTTGCTATGTATTATTTTCTTACACATTAAACTTAGAGTTAAGGGACCACCATTTGTGTGTTGCATTCATAGGCCTTGACACGTTTATACCACGTTATTGTGTGTCACATATAGGACTCGGACATGCGTGATTGGCTGGCCACCAATACGTATAAGCCGTGCGTTAGAAAATAACTGCTAATAGAATTGCATGCTAGAAGACTTAGCAGTTATGAGTTGGCATTGGACGGGAAGAACATGATTGGAAGTTGACTACCACCCTATCTATCGTAGACTCGCTCGCTACTGAGGAACGATAGGTAGACTATATGCTATAGACTCGCTCGGTACTGAGGAGTAGTATATGGTGTTGTGACTCGCTACTGAGGTACTGCATTGGTATTTTCTTGACTTGACCGAGTAGTCATGCGACCATGAACTGTTCTTAAAACTGTATTCACCTAGATTTGGTTAGGCGCCCTTATTCGTTAGGTATGAGTACCTTTGGTTTGGGTACTTGTATCTGACCGTGGCTTGGAACAATAACTTGTCACGGAATAGTTCGTCACATCTTGTCCTTGTTTGGTTGTAGGTGTGACTTACTACTTCGATGAGAAGGTATTGAACCTTGTTGGGGTCCGGATACCGTATTGGATTCATGGCATGGAAAGATACGTCACCGTGAATTAGTTTACCATCTCCTGTCCTTGTTTGGTTGGGGGGATGGTACGCTCCTTCAGTAGGTACGTATTGGACCATGTTATAATTCAATTGACTTATTTATTTGAGCAATATTTATTCAGTTTATATGGCATAATATTATGTATCTTGTTACGTCCCTCTGAGGACCTGGTTATCTCTCCAGGTGTGTGCTCTTGTCTTTCGCAGGTGTTCTAGCTCTAGCCGTGATCATCGCTATTCCTTCGTGGATGATTGCACTTGGATCGTCTTCGCTTCGCTCGTCAAAATCATTCTTTGTATATCATGTATTTCTTTTCATAGTTGGTAGTGGATTTGTCTCCGCCCAACTACATGTACCAAAGACAGTTCATTATCTTTATATGATATCTTTTATTCATTTATTTTGTGTGGATGAGATTAGTTATGGTTCTACTGTATTTAACAGCTTATGTATTCGTACGAGGTTTCCATATATTGGAGTGTACTT
Source organism: Iris pallida (assembly GCA_029216955.1). Lineage (NCBI taxonomy): Eukaryota > Viridiplantae > Streptophyta > Magnoliopsida > Asparagales > Iridaceae > Iris > Iris pallida. Next base: position 4,536,731 of record JANAVB010001399.1, on the reverse strand, counting down.
CGTATGAATACAGCTGGCATGTCTACGTACTTAGTCCTACGTATTTTAGGACTGGGGCGTTACATGTTTTTGTGGTGGCCCATGCAGGTCAAGATAAATTGTTTGGTTACTTCACCGTACCAAGCAGGCCTGCGAATAGGATTAGAAGTCTAGGATCTCATCCACATACTTGACCTCTTTCCTAGATTTTATCTGCCGTTTGACTCATCAATTGCATCTTGCTTGATTCCTTCCATCCCTATTCTTATCTTTCCTTCGTGCTTGCTAGAGATTAACCCTACTACTTAGATGTCCCAACACCCTTAGCTTAATTCTTTAAGTTGGGTAGAATACCCCACGACTTGACACGCCCTTGACCATTAAGGGAATACAAATGGTGTTACCCCATAGAGACTAGAAGAATTTAACCTATTTGGTCAACCAAGCCTTGGTCAATAAAACCGTAGCATGATGGTATAGAAATAACCAAGACTTAGATCCTTATGACTCTTAGACTATAAATATTGGTTCTTATTTCATCTACCCTTGTGCCTATGATTTACTATCTAGACTAATGATGCTAATATAGCCTAGTTTTTGCAAGCTTATTTCTTTATCGAGCTTATTCAAGACATATGTTATTTGGGTCGACCCACTAACATATTGTCTAATCAGAACCGGTGCATGATGGTCTGATCAACCGAGTGCACTTTGGTTCGCTTATATCTATCGTTATACGTGGATGGGGACATAGCTGAACTTGTCCTTTAGAGTCCCATCCGCGATTGCCTTGGCAACTCCTTTTGAAATTTTTTTTCGGTCGTCCTTGAACCACGTATTCGTATTCGATAACGCCTCCTTCGAACTCTATATTGCTTTCTTCTTCACCCATTTTTGAAGGACGAAAGCGTTGTACTAGAACATCCTCTAGCCTTCCTATCGATTATGACCATACCATATTATTTTCTATGATCTAAATCACGATTTCTTACGGCATGATTTTTGTTATTGATTGTTCCCCATCGATACCCCCTTGTGTCTTCTCCCCCCTACGGATTCTTAATTTCGAGGACGAAATTCTTTTAAGTTGGGTAGGATGTAAAACCCCTAAATTTCTACTACTTTTTTTATTAAATTTGTTACTGATTTAAATTTTTGTATTGTACGTCACATAGTCGTATTGTACGTCGCACACGAAATTTTATTTTTCGTAGTTGCTCATCAAGTGCGAATATGTGCGAGCGTACATATTTTAGAAAAACATTTTTTCTATTTTATTATACACTTTCAAAATATTATATAATTATTATTCTTGCTATAAAAAGCCTTTTGTTTTTAGCAATTATTAATCATAAATAATATTTTATTTTATACTAGGAAAAGCATAATCATGTATGCATTATTCGTGCATACATATATTTCATAATTATTTATTAGTCTATTTTAAATAAAAATGTAATTTTTGAGATTTATTAATATTAATATTTTATTATTAAAAAAGATATTTAAAAATATTTATTACTTTCGAAATTATTATTATTGGTGTTTTGAAAAATATATTTGGAAGTTATTGTGGCCATTTAAATCTTGATTTGATTTTTGGATTTATTTAAATAGTTAAATATTCGAAACTGGATTTATCCCATTTGATTTGAGCTAAAATTTAATTAGATTTGAATTGGATTTGAATTGGATTTAGATTTATTGAATTGATTTAAATTAGTAATTTAATTATCTAAATTGGGTTTAATCTTTTCCTAATCCTATCCAAATGGGAATTCCCACATCCTATAAATAGGCAGGTACTCCACCATTATTTTATCCACAAATTCTTTCATAATTTTTTTCCACAACCCTAATCCCGTGCATCGTGTCCGTGCCCCTATTTTTTTTTCTTTTCACTATTTTATTTATATGTACATTTCACCTTCTTCGTGTCCACATGTCGGACACGATTTCGACACAGCAACCCAATCCTCTAACCCTAATCCTAATCCTAATTCTAATTCTAATTCTAGCCTGGATGCCGTCTCTGGCCAATAGTGCCACTCTCAGTCTTTATCCCCCATCCTCCCGACCGGAGTGTCCCCGACTCCAACTGTTGCCCCTCCGCGATCCCTCGTCCACCGAACTCGGCCACCAACCGACCCATCACCACCACTCTCAGCCCTGCTACCACGGCCACTGGCCGAAAACCCGCTGCCATCACCACCACACCCTGGCCAACTTCAGCCACTCCCAACTCCACCACCCGTCGACCCCGAGCACAGCCCAGCCACTCGACCCCAGGCCCCCACCATTACCATCACCAACGTCGCCGTTCGTCGCCGTCTCCTCCGAACTCCCCGATACCCAAACCAGCACCCTCATCCTTGGACATCGCCACCAACGGCGCCGTCCCAAACCACCACCGCAGGCCGGCCCGCCGAAAAAACCCAAAATCCCAAACAAAAATAGAAGACACGCCTCACCTTCGCCGTGGCCGAGCGTCGTCGGCCGTGCCCTCCACTGGCGACCGCCTCCGCCTTAGCCTCCATGAGCACCTCACCGACCGGCCTTCCCAACCACCGCAGCGCCTGGCCGCCACCATACTGTGCGCCACCGCGGGCTGTGCCTCGCCGCCCTCGCTGGGTCCGGTAACCCTCGAAACCTCCTCCGGCTGTCCGCCGACCCTTGTCGCCGCCGCGTCCAGCCAAGAACCTACCGCCGAAACCCTCGAAACCCTCTTCCCCCGAGCAACCCTCCACCGCCGCCGCACGCGCCCTCTCCGATAGCTCCGCGCGCGTGGCCGCCTTCTCCCCGCGCCTCCTTGCCTTTTCCCTACCGGAAAACCGCTACTCCGCCGTCTCACTTCGATCTCCTCCCCCCGATTCTCTTTCTCTCTCTTCTTGGTTTTCGTTTTTTTTAAAGAGTAACATTACCGTTCTCTCGAAAGAGAGAACAGCTGCTTCTATTTTTATATTTTTTATCATTTTTCCTATATAAGTTATTTTATTATTTTTTTATATTTTTAATTGTTTTGTGTTTTGTTATTATTGTTTTCTTTCTAGTATCTGTTATTTTACTAACAGTATTATTATTATCATTATTATCATCATTATTTTATTATTAATATGTATGTAGTTATGATTATTAATAGTTTTGTTAGTTTAACATTAGTATTTGTAAATTATTTTATTAATATTAATATTTTTAGTTAAATAAAGATTTCTAAATCTATAACGTATGTCAAAAATAATATATTGGGACTTGACCCTATATATATAATTTTAACTAAATTTCACAAGCCTATATTTTAAATGAGGTGATAATTTAAATAAAGTTTTTTTTATCTAAAATATTATAGTAGCAATTTCCTAATTAAGATATTTTTGGAACTTTCGAGTGTGTATACCTAAAAGCATTTTTGTAAATAAAACTAGATTCAAACATAAGGATATTAGTTTTTATAAAACTTGGAGTTTTGTTCTTAAAGATTCTAGATTTTAAGTATATAATTAAATTAATTGTTTAACCAAATAAAACTCTATATTTTCAAAGTTTATAAATAGTTTCTAAAAATCATATAATTATTATTCAAAAAATTTCTTTATTCTTTCGACCGTGACTCAACCCCCTCTTTCCTATTCGATCGCCAATTTCGTACTACCTTGTGTCCGCCCTAACTAATTTGACCCTTTCGGACCCAATGAAACTGCCCGTGCCACCATCAGAGGTCACCTTGCATAGTTATCGTACCGAAGTCGCAGTTTGTGTCCCCTTGATCATTGCAGCACACCAGGCGTCCTACCAGGCAAGACACCTTGCCATTTACTGTTTAATTATTTTAGCTCATATTTCATGCATGTTCATTATTTTCTTTACGCAAAATAAACTGTGATACATGGCATAACCTGTTAGAATTTACTGTTCAGTTTCTTGCTATGTATTATTTTCTTACACATTTAACTTAGAGTTAAGGGACCACCCTTTGTGTGTTGCATTCATAGGCCTTGACACGTTTATACCATGTTGTTGTGTGTCACATATAGGACTCGGACATGCGTGAATGGCTGGCCACCAATACGTATAAGCCGTGCGTTAGGAAATAACTGCTAATAGAATTGCATGCTAGAAGACTTAGCAGTTATGAGTTGGCATTGGGCGAGAAGAACATGATTGGAAGTTGACTACCACCCTATCTATCGTAGACTCGCTCGCTACTGAGGAACGATAGGTAGACTATATGCTATAGACTCGCTCGGTACTGAGGAATAGTATATGGTGTTGTGACTCGCTACTGAGGTACTGTATTGGTATTTTCTTGACTTGACCGGGTAGTCATGCGACCATGAACTGTTCTTAAAACTTTATTCACCTAGATTTGGTTAGGCGCCCTTATCCGTTAGGTATGAGTACCTTTGGTTTGGTTACTTGTATCTGACCGTGGCTTGGAACAATAACTTGTCGCAGAATAGTTCGTCACATCTTGTCCTTGTTTGGTTGTAGGTGTGACTTACTACTTCGATGAGAAGGTATTGAACCTTGTTGGGGTCCGGATACATTGGATTCATGGCATGAAAAGATACGTCACCGAGAATTAGTTTACCATCTCCTGTCCTTGTTTGGTTGGGGGGATGGTACGCTCGTTCAGTTGGTGCGTATTGGACCATGTTATAATTCAATTGACTTATTTATTTGAGCAATATTTATTCAGTTTATATGGCATGATATTATGTGTCTTGTTACGTCCCTCTGAGGACCTGGTTATCACTCCAGGTGTGTGCTCTTATCTTTTGCAGGTGTTCTAGCTCTAGCCGTGATCATCGCTATTCCTTCGAAGATGATTGCACTTGGATCGTCTTCGCTTCGCTCGCCAAAATCATTCTTTGTATATCATGTATTTCTTTTCATAGTTGGTAGTGGATTTGTCTCCGTCGAACTACATGTACCAAAGACAGTTCATTATCTTTATATGATATCTTTTATTCATTTATTTTGTGTGGATGAGATTAGTTATGGTTCTACTGCATTTCACAGCTTATGTATTCGTACGAGGTTTCTATATATTGGAGTGTACTTCGTATGAATACAGCTGGAATGTCTACGTACTTAGTCCTGCATATTTTGGGACTGGGGCGTTACATTCTCCTTCCTGTCCAAAATTTGGACATGTTCTTCAATATAGGATAAGTCAGCGCTTAGCTGCAACTGATCAAAGTTTATTACGTGGCTTGGATCATGCATGTACTTCTGCAGTTGAGACACATGGAAGACATCATGCACGTCAGCCAGAGCTGGAGGTAGTACAAGTCGATAAGCCACTGAGGCCACATTCTCCAGAATCTCGAAGGGTCCAACAAATCTCGGGCTCAGCTTTTCTTTCATCTTAAACCGCATCACACCTCGCATGGGTGTGACCTTCAAGAAGACATGATCGCCTATAGTAAATTCCAAGGGTCGCCGATGTACATCTGCGTAACTCTTCTGCCGGATTTGAGCAACTCTAAGCCTTTCTCGAATCAAGCAGACCTTTTCGACGGCCTGTTCCATGAGTTCTGGTCTGAGCACTTGCCGTTCACCGACTTCATCCCAACGTATCGGTGACTGACATTTCTGTCCTTACAAGGCTTCATACGAGATCATCTGAATACTTGCCTGATAACTATTATTATAGGCAAACTCCACAAATGTGAGATATGCGTCCCAATTCATCTTCAAATCGAGCACGCACAGTCTCAGCATATCCTCAAGGATCTGATTCACCCTCTCTTTTTGTCCATCAGTTTGCGGATGGTATGCTGAACTAAAATTCAACTTGGTACCCATTGCTGTTTGTAGACTGATCCAGAAGCGCGACAAGAACCGACCATCTCTAACTGACACTATAGAAACTGGCATCCCGTGTAATCGAACAATTTCATCCTTGTAGATTTGAGCCAACCGATCAACGCTCTATGTAATTTTTATTGCAATAAAATGAGACGACTTGGTTAATCTATCCACGATCACCCAAATCACGTCATTTTCCCTCTGAGTCTTCGGTAATCTGACTATGAAATACATACTGATATGATCCCACTTCCACTACGGGATAGCGAGATTTTGTAGTTTTCTGCCTGGCCGTTGGTGTTCCGCCTTCACACGCTGACAGGCCAAACATTGTGACACAAATAGAGCTACATCCTTCTTCGTGACATGCCACCAAAATATGGTGCTTAGATCCTTGTACATTTTGGTGCTTCCAGGATGTAAAGAATACTTCACAAAGTGGGCTTCGGTCAATATTTCATTCTTGAGTTCCTTATCCTTAGGAACGCACAATCTGTTGACACAAAATCACAGTCAACCAAATATTGATAAAATTGACAATATGATACTTGTCATAATTCAATATGACACATCAAGACTGAACTCAGTACAAGATGGACTACGGCTCGTACCTGCAGCGTACTATGTTCCGAGTCTGTATTTTACACTTTTCTTGAGTCTAGATAAATGTAAACTGAGTTGTACTGAAAAATTTGGGCCTTTAACTATACCTATACCACAAACCAAAAGCTCCACCAAACCAAACTAGCCCATACAGCCCACTGGACCAATTCTGTCTTCTGGAGATAGAGTTCGAGCCGAACTCTGCCTCTACACAGAGTTCGGGTCGAACTCTGTCCCCTAAAATCCAGGACCCTAATTTTTAGGGTTTGCTGTGTGCTAGTTGTCCAACAGCTAAAAAATTGAATTCTTGACCCAGAATTCTGGCCGAATTATGCCTATCCAGAACCCTATAAATAGGCCTTGAATTCTCACTTTTTCAATCATCCAGTCTTCTCTTCTCTTCTCTCTAAAGCCTTATACAAGCCTTACCCTTCTCATCTACTAGCCACAAGCTCCCTATGCCTCAAAGTGCTCAGTGCTTTTCAGTTAGGAGTTTGTGCAAGAGTTCAAAAGTCGCTTGGAAAATTCCAAGCATCGCCACTGCGATCTCTGTAAGAAGTTGACGTGCTCTTCTGAAAAAAAGGCACGGGGTGTAACTAATATTTCACAAATAGTGGATTTAAACCTGAGCTAGAGTTCTCTGGTCTGGACTAGTCCTCCACGAGGGAAATCAGGTTAAAATCAGCTGTATTTGCGTATGCTTTCTCGCTCTTTATAATTTCCATATTTACTCTGATTATTTACTGTTGGTGAAAGAGTTTAATTTTTTAATTGGATATTATTGTCATAAACTCTATTCACCCCCCTCTAGCATTGCCTACTTATTCTTCAATTGGTATCAGAGCTCTGTTCTCTCAACAAGGACTAACATCCTAGAGTTGATCCATAGCAACCACACAACCCATGTTTTCCAATCACGGTGAAGGGCAGTCCACTCATAGGTCTCCCCTATTTGATGGAACAAACTACACCTATTAGAAAACAAGGATGAGTTTTTATCTCAAGTCGCTAGACTTCGACCTGTGGACCATTGTTACCGATGGTTACAAAAAGCCCGCCCTGATAGTTGTCAATGGTGATCTCGTTGAGAAACCCCACGACAAATATTCTGATAAGGAAAAGAAACAGGCAAGTCTAGACGCGAGAGCTATTAATGCTTTATTTTGTGCAATAGACAGGAATGAGTTTAACAGGGTCTCAACATGCACCACCTCTCACGAAGTATGAAGACTTCTAGAAGTGACGCATGAAGGAACCACCCAAGTCAAGGAGTCAAAAATAAGTCGTCTCACTCAAGAATATGAGGCGTTCAAGATAAAGCCTAATGAGACAATCACACAAATGTTTACAAGATTCCTCGGCGTCATCAACCCCTTGTCATCTCTCGACAAACAATATACAAATCACGAGAAGATCCGTAAGTTACTTAGGGGGCTACCGAAAATTTGGAACCCTAAGGTAATAGCTATCATAGAAGGCAATAATCTCACCAAAATGTCTATGGAGACTTTGATGGGAAAGCTGATGACTCATGATCTTGACCGCAATGACTTCGAAGAGCCTGCTCCAAAGGCAAAAAAGATTGGCCTTAATGCTCATCGTCGAAGGGATAATCCTGAAGAGACTGATGACGATAATTCGGAAGGTGATGATCAAGCTCTCCTTGTTCGAAACTTCAAGAAGTTCCTTCGCTTCAATCGAAGAAAGAAGGAACAACAAGAAGATGGCGAAGAAGAGCCAACATGCTACGGCTGCAAGATGACTGGACACGTCCGAAAAGACTGTCCATTCGCAAAGAAAAGCAACCGATATGAGAATCCCTATAAGAAGTCTTCCTCAAGAAAATATGCCAACACAAGCATTTGGCATGAAAGCGAAGCTAGTGACTCTGAGGATGAAAAGGACTCCCCTCAAGACACCGCCAATGTATGCCTAATGGTAACATCCGATAAGGTAACTAGCGTTACTCTCGATGACTTCACTTTTGATGAACTTGGCGATGCATTCAATGATTTACTAAATGACCACAAGAAAGTCATTAGTAAATATAAGCATGCCAAGGAGAAGATTAAAAGCTATGAAGTCGAGATTCAAAAACTTTCTTCTTTGCTTGATAATGTTAGAGACACTCTACCCACAGAAGATACTAATGAGGTATCTAAGCTTAAGTTAAGCCTAAATGATGCCGAAACACGTATTGAAAAGCAAACACATGAGATCACATCACTCAACACTGAGCTTGCTGAAGAAAAGAAGAGACACAAGATCTCTATTGCTAAAATCGATGGTTTGAATGCTAAGTGTAATGAACTGCATACTGCCTCTAAGAAATTAGAGATTAGATTGGGAAAATAGGTTGCTTAACCTCAAACCCAATCACATAAGACACACACAAAGCACAAGACCACTCAAAATAGTCAAACACGTCATCCACCTGCAGTACGCAAACATGCCTACATGTATATGCACTTCCATACAGCACATGCACGTAGAAATTATTCTCATAACTATTATTCTACTGCTACACAAAATTATTATGCTACACATAGATATAACCATCACCATGCTGCATACAAACATAACCATCATTCTGCTGCTATGTATAGTCCCTATCCTGCTGCTTCACACCACTCTCACCATGCTACATATAGATATCATCAACATGCTCCCAATACAAATAGGCATGCTACCTGCACCTATTGTGGATTACATGGACACATCTCACCACAATATAGAATTAGGAGATTAGTAGATAAAATCTATATGCATGGGTGCCAAAAACTAATATTTTAGGACCCACAAGAACTTGGGTACCAAAGGTCACATCTACTCTTAATATAGGTGGACCTTCCCTCCTCAACTGAAAGTAAGTGGATTCTCGATAGTGGATGCTCGCGACATATGACGGGAGATGCAAATCCTTTCGCATCACTATCGATGAAGAGGGAAGGGTATGTATCCTTCGGCAACAACCTAAAGGGATATATTATAGGCAATGGTACTATTGGTCATCCTCCTTCTTCTTAATAAAGGATGTCTGCCTAGTGACCGAGTTAAAGCATAACCTGCTCAGCATAAGTCACCTTGCTGATCATGGATATGATATTAACTTTAGACAAAACAAATGCTACATTTATGATAGGTCAACGGGAGACATCGCTTTTGAAGGGATAAGAGAGGATAACATTTATATTTTCTATCTTTCTAGAGATACTAACAGTGCAGGGAGATGCCTCTACGCCCACAAGGATGAGAAATTAATATGGCACCAACGTCTTGGTCATGCCAACATGGATACTATATCCAGGCTATCGACTAAGAAGCTAGTAAGAGGCTTGCCCGACATCACATTCAAAAAGGACACGGTTTGTGCTGAATGTGAGTTAAATAAGGCAACCAAGTCCTCATTTCATTCCATAAACACTGTAAGTACTACTAGATCCTTGCAATTACTTTACTTGGACTTATTTGGTCCTAGTAGAGTAGCCAGTCTTGGTGGAAAACTCTATTCTTTTGTTATAGTAGATAATTTTCCTAGATTCACTTGTGTTTTCTTCCTTACAAACAAAAGTGATGCCATTTCTGTTTTCAAAATTTTTACTAAAAAGGTTCAAAACGAAAAAGGCTACATGATTACTCGAATCCAAAGTGATCATGGAGGCGAATTAGAAAATACTGATTTTAAAAAGTTCTGTAATTTAAATGGTTTTGATTATGAGTTTTCTTGCCCTAGAACTCCTCAACAAAATGATGTTGTGGAGCGGAAGAATAGGACTCTTGACGATATGGCTAGAGTCATGTTGAATAAATTTTCACTTCCGAAATATTTTTGGGCTGAAACTGTCAGTATAGCGTGCCATATTTTAAATAGGATGCTCATTTAACCTATTATGATGAAAACACCCTATGAGCTTTGGTTTGGTAGAACTCCAAATGTTTTATATTTTAAAGTTTTTGGTTGTCGATGTTTTATCCTTAACACCAAAGACAACTTAGGCAAATTTGATGCCAAAGTTGATGATGGTATTTTCCTTCGCTATGCGGCCAAGAGCAAGGGATATAGAGTGTTTAACAAACGCTCATTGATTGTGGAAGAGTCTACCAATGTAACTTTTGATGAGGGTAACAGCGCAGCAGCTACTCTCGACGATGATGTTGAGCCATCAACTTCTACGCCGATGAATACCACCACTGAAACCAATTCTCTGGAGGGCTTGCCAAAGAAATTCTCTTTCAAGCTGTCACATCCAGAAAACTTGGTAATAGGTGAGGTTTCACGCGGCGTAAGTACTCGATCATCGTTAAGAGACTCCATTGCTAGCACTGCCTTCATTTCATAAATTGAGCCTAAAACTGTTTTAGAAGCTTTTAATGATGAGTTTTGGATTTCTGCTATGCAAGAAGAACTCAACCAATTCGAAAGAAGCCAGATCTGGGAACTTGTTCCTAGGCCAGCTAATCATTCGATTATTGGTACGAAATGGGTCTTTCGCAACAAAGTAAATGAAGATGGTTCAGTTATACGCAACAAAGCTCTCGTCTAGTAGCTCAAGGATACAACCAAGAGGAAGGTATCGACTACGATGAGACATGCTCCTATTGTAAGACTAGAATCCATTCCGATGCTTTATGCATTTGCTAACTTTCAAAATTTTAAATTGTTTCAAATGGATGTTAAAAGTGCTTTTCTGAATGGATTTATTAAGGAGGAAGTTTTTATAAAACAACCCCCTAGTATTGAAAATCACAAATTTCCCGACCATGTTTTTAAACTCAAGAAAGCGCTATATGGCCTCAAACAAACCCCTAGAGCTTGGTATGAACGCCTAAGTAATTTCTTGCTAGATAAAAGCTTTTCAAAAAGGAAAATTGATACCACACTGTTTATCAAAAGTTTTCAAAACACTATTCTCTTAGTGCAAATTAATGTAGATGATATCATATTCGGTTCTACTAATGAAATTTTTTGCCAAGATTTCGCTAAGTGTATACATAACTAATTTGAGATGAGCATGATAGGGGAGCTCATCTACGTCCTTGGATTACAAGTCAAACAAACTTCGCAAGGAACTTTCATCAGTCAGTCAAAATATACAAAGGATATGCTGAAGAAATTTGATCTTGACAACTTCAAACCAATCAGCACTCCTATGGCTACTTCGACCAACCTGGAACCTGATGAAAGCGGCAAACCGGTTGATCAACGTAGGTATCGAGGTATGATTGGTAGTTTACTTTATTTAACTGCTAGTCGTCCCGATATCATGTTTAGTGTTTGTCTGTGTGCTCGATATCAAGCTAGTCCTAAGGAATCACACATGTCCACCGTTAACGTATCTTTCGATACCTTAAGGGTACTGTTACATTGAGCTTATGGTATCCCAAATCCACATCCTTTGACCTTATTGGTTATTCGGATGCTGATTTCGTAGGATGCAAAGTCGACCATAAAAGTACAAACGACATGTGTCATTTATTAGGCAAGGCTCTAGTCTCTTTGTTTAGCAAGAAGCAGAATTCTGTCACACTATCCACAACAGAAGTTGTATATATCGCAGCTAGTCGTTGTTGTGCACAAAATCTGTGGATAAAGCAAACCCTTTAAGACTACAATTTTTTTTTTATGTACATTCCTATATTCTGTGATAACACTAGTGCTATAAACCTCACTAAGAACCCTATATGTCACTCACGCACGAAATGCATTAAAATTTGTCACCACTTTTTACGTGATCACCAGCTAAATGGTACTATAAACTTCGAATTCATTGACACTGATAATCAGCTAGCAGATTTTTTTACTAAACTACTATCCGAAGAGCATTTCAACTTTTTGTGTCGTGAACTAGGAATTTTGGAGGAAGCTGTTATTCATTAAAGTGATCTGCGTAAATATCGATTATGACTTGGTTCTTTGTGATGAATCTGTTATGGGTACAAGCCGAAAGGGTCCTTCTGACAACAAGGCGTAAAAGCCTAAGCGACACGGTATACTAGTCCTCAGGACTACCGCTAGCTGGGATCCGGCCCCTGCAGCTACCCCATGGCAGTTTCACCGTAATGAATTGGGTCATAACTCCTTGTTTATGGTTTACTTTCATTTATCACATGCTTAATTCAAATTTTTGAACTTCAATTTTATTCTCTTGATTCAGTTGTCACTCTCTGCCAATTTTCTACTTGCATTTCTTATACTGGCATATTCATTACTTTATTCTTATTTATCTATCATTAGTTTCAAACTTATTTCAGCCTGAGCTCTATTCTGGCCACAGAACCCAGAATTCGGGCCGAACTCTGCCTAAAACAGAGTTCGGGCCAAATTCGGTCTGACCATTCCAGAACTACATGCGGGCTCAGCCGCTGATCTAAAATTGATCCAATGGTCCAGATTCCTTCCGACCATTCGAACCCCTGTAATGCCTGTGGTTCGTATTATGTATTTCTGGAATACGTGTACGTATTTATTCTTGTATTGCATGATTTCCTTGCTTAATTTCCTCCCTGGGCTTGGTTTATTCTTGGTTTGGGTTGGCTTGGTTCGGTTTGGGATTGCTCTTGGTTCATCATGAACCAAGGGGTGAACCCCCTACCTACCACCACCACTCATATTTATTACCTATTCTTCTTCTCTCTCTTCATTAATCTCTTATTCTTCTTCCATTTACTCCCTTCACCTACCAGAGAGAGAAGAGAGAGGTCTAGGCAAGTGCAACTTGCTTCCACAAGAGAGCCCATTTTTATTGTTCCATTAGCTTCTCCTCATATTTCTAAGACACATTAGAACTTGTCATTTTCTATTTTGAGGCTTTAATTTTTGTATATCTAGAAATTAGTTATTTTTGGATTTTGGTGGTTTTGATCTATCAAACTTCTTTGTTTTCAAGTTTTGATGGTTCCATGTTGTAGAGAATTTTATTCTACCCAATTTTGACCTTTGAAAAGTTGGATTTGGACTTATTTTGACCAAGTTATGGACTTTTGAAGCTTTGGGTTCAACCTTGGAGTTCCTGCTGATTTGGAGAAGACAGTAAGCAGTGTGCGCGAGCTTTTTAGCTTGCGCCACTGAGCTGCGCGCGCTCTTTAGCGCAGCACAGACTGACTCATACGCTGCCTTTTGGAAGCGTATGTCATGCATACGCTGCCTTGATGAGGAGTCGTATAGACCTCATACGCTGCTTTGATGAGGAGTCGTATGGACCTCATACGCTGCCTTGATGAGGAGTCGTATGGACCTCATACGCTGCCTTGAAGAGGAGTCGTATGGAGTACATACGCTGCCTTTTGGAAGCGTATGTCTTGTATGGCCTGACTTGAGCGTAGCCTGACTTGAGCGTAGCCTGACTTGAGCGTAGCCTGACTTGAGCGCAGCCTGACTTGAGCGCATCTGATGTTTAGGCGCCACTGGACCTGACCCTACTTACCCTGGATCTTCTATAGCCCTGTATATTGATATTTTATTAGATATTTAACGTCCATTTTATATCCTTACGCCTTTTTTTTCCTGAACTTGATAATCACGAATTTACTTGATATGTTTGGAATTGATAATTGAGCATGACGTGATAGTGACCCGTAGTGGTGCACTCCTGACAAGATAACCTGACATGACCTGATAGTGGCCCGTCGTGGCGCACTCCTGACAAGTACACTTGGCATGATAACCTGACATGATTATCTCGAATAGCTGTTGCGACGGCTACCTGACATGACATGACCTGTATAATTAATCTGGACACCGTGGGCGATTGTGTTTGTATAAATAAACCAGTCCTGTCTTGCATCATGTCTACGACAGGGACTCCTAAGAACCACGGTCAGGAGTACCTACTAAAATGGACTAAGGCTAATAACTAGATTGATATATTAGTCATGACGAGATTTCCCAGCTACAGGCAATCCCGTTACCTGGGCACGCCTTGGGATCTGTAGCCTGCCGTCGAGTAGGGCACATTTCTAGCACACTGTCATGTGTTGCACCCTTCAAGCTACCTAAGGGTACATTCGTTTCTTGGACGATGTACCCACCTGAATTCAACTCTAATCTTTTAACCCGGGTAACCTGGATGGTCTGCAGGGCTTATGGCTGTGGAATAATCTTACTGCATCTTGTTAGTAATTAGGCTTGTGACAACCCTAGTTAGTTGAAGTATCAAGCTGTAATTCTTGCTTGGCCGTGAAGTGATTGGACGGAGTCTAACCAGTCTAGTCTTGCCTTGATCCTGTTCCAGATTATTGAATGACCAGAATACTTGTATTTATTTTACCGATAAATGGTGAGAATTCCAAGTCCTGTTCAGACGAAGGGTTACAACCCCGGTCCTTGTTTGGTTTACGGGTTGTAACCTGGTTATCTAAATAGTTCCATGGTTATCTCGTCATATATCATCATGGTATATTTTCTTTATTTCCAGTTCTTACTTTTATTTATATCTTGTGCTGATTGCTAGTTTTAGTTCTTAAGTGAAGCCTCCTTTGTGGCACTTGCTCTTTCTGGGGTCTGACCCAGCTGGTTTTGTGTGGCCAGATTTTGGAGCAGCTCCAGAGGATCTACCGACCTTCCAGCCAGATGGTGGCCACTAGACGGAACCCTGGCAACGAGTGGGTTATTTTGGCTCTCCCACTCTATTGTAAAAATATTCTTTTGAGGCGTTTAGCCGACTAGCACCTGTTTAGCTCGATTGCACTTACTTACTGTCTGCCTACGGGCTGTAACATGATTAATAGATCCTAGGGTTGATCATGTATGACTAAACTCTTGCTAGTCCTGACATTTTGTAACGACTAGCTTCATGATCAACTGAATATGTAATGTTTGGGATGCCTTACTATTGTATATTTAATGATCATACATCTTGTGACTTTTATTTACTTGTTTGTGATTGAGACACTAGGCTTGTTCATGACCTTAAGAGACTGTTGGCTTGTAGATAAACCCTCATGTATCTAGACAGCCGTGACCGTATAGCGAGATGGATTCCGTTTCATATACGTAGCTGGCTATGTCTGCCCCCGCTCTCCAGTATTCTGGTTCTGGGGCGTGACAACCCCTAATATTATAACCGGGTTCTCCCTCTCTCTCTCCTCCATTGCCATCTTCTAAACTTCTTAAAACACTTCTTCTTCAAACCCTAACCCTAGTTCTCTCATTCTAGTGCATCTTTCTTCTCCAAATTGAAGGAGAGGGTTTCTTGGATCATTCTCTCCCATCATTCATCATCCTTTTGAGGTATAATTTCACTCTTCTCTCCATCTAAATTTTATTATTTTTCTTCATTACTCATGACTCCCAAGTTGTTTAATAGAAGCAAGAGGCTTCGAACCGAGGGTGCGTCCTCTTCGAATCCTCCTCCAACGAACAATATATTTCGGTTAACCAACCTATTCAACAAGCAATTCACGCGTTGTTCAATCCACCTCGTCCCATTGACCCGAACACGTACGATGACCGAATATTTGTGTCACTAGACGCTTCAAACGAATGGTTTAGTGATTTTCGATCACGTCCCTTGTATACGGGTCATCCTGTTAACTTCACCATATTTTCTCAATATGACTCTCTCTTTCATGATTTATGTCTTGGTGAACTTGTCACCACTAATTCACCCATCTTTTTAAATGCCATTCAAATGTTTTATTGCAATCTTACTACTGATGATACACGTTTATATTCACGTGTTGCTGGCATTGATATCTCATTTGATGACTTTGAGTTGGCTAAATATTTTGAAATTCTTGAGCCTAACTCATGGGAGAAACTTGTTGATGCTCGTAAGTTTCAATTCCCGATGGGTCTTCCCTAGAAAGCTTCAAGGACGATTTGTGTACACCTAACACACGTCCATGTAAGCTTCTTGCCAAATATCTAAATCCTTATTTCTATGAACTTCCTCGCATTGTCTTCAACAAAATTCTGTCTAAAGCGGGATCAACTGATGAGGTTACATATTTTGAGATCTCTGCTATGTATCACCTACACTTCCATGTCCCATTCAATCTTCCACTTACCATGATGGACTGGATGATTAATGCTAGGAAGAAGCTAAGGTCATTGGTCTATGCTCTCTATCTTCTTATGATTTTTTGTGCTTTTCATGTCCTCCTTGATGAGTGTCAATTCCTCCCTGCCCCTGCCTTCCTATCTAAGGCACGGCGGCTTCGCACAGCTGTCGGTTCTCCTACCAAGTCCGAGCACTCCGATGCTCAGGCTGACGCACCTGCTCTTGGACATGATGCGTATGAAACCCGTAATCTTGATTAATTAGAATAATTAATTTAAATGCATTTTTATTTTAATCTTGATTGTCCTTGGAAAATTAATTTGATAAAACTTTGGTTAAATAAATTATAAGTATTAATATTGTTATTATTAGTAGGGTTATAATTATTAATATTATTATTATTGGGCTGAAACTATTTTTAAATAATAAAATTGGGCTTTTGGTTGCGGACCCAGACCTGAGTTCGAGCCCAGACCCAGGCCGAGCCCAAATCCTTTTCCTATTTTTTCAATCATGATATTTGACTTGGTTAACTATTTATAAAAAAAATATATATATATATAAAAAAAAATAATAAAAAATAAATAAATCACTTTGGGCTGGTCCTGTAGGACCAGCATCTACAAACACACACACACGTTCCAAGTCAAAAACCTATTTTACTCTCCCCTCAAATGGCTCAGGACAACACATCCCCTCAACTTCCCCTCACCCCCTCACTTTCTTTCCCTACAGTTACTCCAGAGAGTAACCCCACTCCTTCGTTATAACTCCCCCTAATAATTTCCCACTCCCTATTAATTCCACGTTCTCAACAGCACATCTCTCATTCTTCCCACCTTTCCGTACATCAACAAAACCCATTATTTTTCCTCACACAAAACTCAAACTCTAAATCTCTCTCTCCCCCTCACCATCTCTCTGGAAGAGAACCCCACTCCCGAGCCCTAACCCAACCGCGGCCGGGAACCCCCTCCCCGACCGTGGCGGTCTCCGCGCGCGGGCCTCCCCGACCCGCCGCCGACCTCTCCCTCCGGCCGCGCCCCGCACAGCCGCCCCGATCCGCGCGCCGTGCCCTAACCCCTAATTTCCGAGCGCCCGCTCCCGAGTTCGACCGGCTCCCCCGCCTTTCCGTGCGGCCAGCCCGGCCGACCGCTCCTCGGCCTACTCCGGCGCGTGCGGGCCTCTCTCTCCGCCAACCTCCGAGGCCGCCGCCGCCTTCCCGCGCGGCCAGCCCCGGCCTACCGCCCCCGCGCCCCTTTCGCCGAGCGCCGACCAGCACTCTCCGGCGATCCCGCGGCCAGATCCAGCGCCGCCCGTGTGGCGCGTCTCCAGCCCGCAATCCCGACCTCCTTCGCGCCTTTTTCCCCCGCGCTGTCCCCGAGGCCAGCAAACCCCCGCCTCCGCCGCTGTCAGCGTTTCCGCGGCCATTCGCTGCTGTCCAGCACCCTTCCCGTGGATTTCCCGCTGTCCGTGGACTTTCCCGCGGTTCGGAACTTCTACCTGCTGCCGACTTAGTTCGGATTTCTTTCCCGAGATTTTTCCCGCGGCTCCCCGCCAACGGAATTTGGTAATTTCTGTTAATCAGAGTAGTTCGTCCCTCCCGTGAGTCGATGATGATAGATCGGTCCCCCGGTTCCCTCTCGGGAATCCGGATAGCTGCGTTATAATTTTCCGTTAGCTACGTTTAGCACTTGGGTGACATTTGTCTGTGAGATTGTGTTGCTGTGGTTTTGTTTTGGATAAAACGGGATTTCCGGTGTGGTTTCGGATTTGGTTCTGTGATATATTTTCTATACAAATGGGTTTTCCCTGGTTTGGAATAATTGCAGGTTTTCCGTGGCACATTTTCCAGTTTTGGGTTTGACCCGAAATAGGGGAAGTGCTGCCCAAATTTTTACAAAAACTATATTTATATTGATTTCAAAAATTGGCTTTCGAAAATGAATTTCTAAACTGATTTTTCGGGCGACGACCGTACCGGTCTGTGGGCCCCGGCGAAATGCAAACGCACCGGTCCGACCGGACGTTGAGGCATAAACCGAATTTGAGGAAATGGACCGAGTCTGAGACTCCTAGTTTTCTTTTATTTATTATTTTATTTTTAGGCTAAATATTATAGTCATTTAAATTCTGTATTTTATTTAATAATTCAGTCATTTTCTTATTTAATGTAAAAGAAAGATGTATCGGACATAAGCCCACCCTAGGACCAGTAGCTGTGCCCATGTATTTGTGTAGTATAGTTATTTTCTTTTCTTTTTCTGGTGGATGTGATTTGGGTGGATTTTGGATTGATTTCATATTCGTAGATAGGACGTAATTTACGGCTTAATTACGAGTTTAGCTAAAATGAATAAAATATTATTAATTCACGGTTTATCGCTAAAAGAAATTGTATTTTTATAAATATATTACAAAACACAAAGTTTTTCAAATTGTAATTGATTCTCGTATATTTCCAAATAATTCAATTAACCGGCTTAATCAACGCACATAGTTGCGACGTAATCGTTAGCTGTAGATTAATACAACTTAAAACTTGATTAGGACATTACTACTAGAGATTGTAACTAGCACATTTAGATATGGGTTGAATATTGTTTCTAAGTCTGGAATCTCAAATGTAGGATTTCGGGGAAGTGTTTGACCTAGTTCCTCGGTACAGACTCTCGATCCAGTCACAATAACAAAGGCAAGTACATTTATGTTGATTACAATTATTTAATAATCACTTCACTGCAATTTTAAACCACTGTTCATACACGAACTCCTTCGGGAGTATTGACTGTACTGTTGGGGATTGGGGGAGTAGAGTAATGTTTATGACCACATCCAAATTACTGTAAGTGACTACTGTAACTGACTGTATTAGCTTTCCCCTTTTCACACGGGGACAAGCCATACCGTATCGTTAGATACTACTGTAACCCAAGCCGGTCATATACATTGCCTATTCACATCACTATACTGTTTTATTTCAAAAACTGTTCATCTTCAAACTATTTAAAAGTGCATGATTTTATTGTTAAATTAATTGTCAAGATTAGCATGAATTGTACTTTGCTCCCTCCTGACTGGAGACCCAACATTTTAGGTATCACTGATGAGGCTTTGTTCCGTGATCCCAACTAGAGGATGATGATCTCGAGACTGATGAGCTGGTTGCCTAGATTTTTCTTCTTCTTTATAATTCATGATGTTTGTGGAAAGCAATGTACTTCAGATGTATGTTTCATTTCATTGTAAAAAGTTTTAAACTATTCAAATTATTAAAGTTGTGGCAATTAGACTGTGTTGTTTTATTTACCTGCATGAGTGATACAGCTTACTGCCGCCGTCTCAACAACGGTGCAGGCTGGGCATGATCCGATTCGACCCAAGAAATTGGGACCGGGTCGTGACATGTTTTTAGTGGTGGCCCATGCAGGTCTGAACAACAACTTAGGAAAACATACCTAGAAACAATTAGAACACTAGAACATCAATTTGTCACAACATAGGACCGAAATATATTATAAATAAATATTTTTGCTTGATTATAGACCGGTAGGCTACCTTGCTTATGTGTGCGTCCTAAACTTTCCAGAGAATGACCGTTGACCAAATCCTGCTGGCGATGAGGTGTTATCTCTGGATCATACCCCATCTCCTCAACCAAAGCCTAGGGTCTTTCCCCTCGCGGCTGTTTGACCGTCCTCATAATGCACCCAGTGAAGTTTTTCCTACACTGGCAATTTCTACCTCATCTCAAACTGAGATGCATTTCCTTGGTGGAGTATTCATTTTTGTTGCTCCACCAGTACCAGCAAACATCTTCCAAATGGTTGTCCTATTCCAAGAAATCCTGGAGATCCAGAAAGTTCAAGATGAAGCCCAGCAGGAACAGATGAATATCACGAGAGAAGACATGAAGAACGTCATGATGTAGCCTTAGATATCCCCAACCAAGTTAGAGCAGAACTTTGTCCTAGGAATGATACCCCTGAAGATATTTGGGTCCCATCAAGTACTCTACTTCCGGCAGCCTTGTCGTAAGAAGCTATGGGCTTGTAACTACTGCAAGAGGCCTGGTCATCAGACCGTTAGTTGCCGCAAGAGATTGGGACAATGTTTGGCATGTGGATCTGCTGAACATCGGGTAAAGGACTGCCCTTATCTGTTTATCAAGCCAGAGCTCATAGGCCAGCAACACCTGTTAGGCCACAACCTAGGGACTCTCTTCCTATCTAGCAGACCTTGCCTCCTACAAAGGCATGATGCAGACTCGAAGTTCATAGAAGATGAAGGACCAGATCAATGAAGGCTCTAGGATTTATGCAGAATGGAACTCTACCTTAGGGAGTACCTATCTTGTTTATGTCCAAGAAGGATGGAACAACGGATGTGCATCGATTACCAGACACTAAAGAAACAAGTACTTTCTGTCCGGGTCGAGGATCTGTTTGATCTGGTTATGTGGAGATAGGATGTTTCGAAGTTTGACTTAAGATTTGACTACCATCAAATCAAAGTCAAGAAAGAGGACATTTCCAAGACGGCGTTCAAACATCAAGTATGTGTAGTTTTCAGTGGTCAGGACGTTAGACTGACAAATGCTCCTGCTATGTTCATGAATTTCATGAACAAAGATTTTTTCATGAGTATATGAATCAGTTTATCTCCTCCATAGATAACATTTGGATATATTTGAAGATTGAAGAAGAGCATGAAGAACACCTGAGGAAGTTTTGGAAACCTTGAGGAAAAAAAAAAGTTTTTGGTAAGTCATCTGAACGTGGGTTGTTGACAATGTAGACTTTTGGGCATGTTGTTAAGAAAAGAAATTTCGATGGAAGATAGCTGTTGTTGAAGAGTGGTATACCCCAAGTTCAATTCGAAAGATCCTTGAACTTGGCCGGCTACTATCAGAAGTTCGTGAAGGATTTCGCCAAGATTGCTGAGCCGATGACGAAGCTCACTTGGAAGAATGAAGAGTTCATCTGAACGAAAGTTTGCCAGACGGCATTGAGGAGCTGAAGAAGAGACTTACCACTACACCAATCCTTGCGCTACCTGCAGGAACCGGTGGTTTCTCAATTTACAGTAATGTCTCTGGAAAAGGACTGGGCTGCGTTCTTCAACAACATGGGAAAGTAATTGCTTACACATGTAGGCAACTACAGACTCATGAGAAGAATCATCCCACACCTAATTTGAATTGCTGCAATTATTTTTACTTTGAAGCTATGGAAGCATGATTTTTATGGAAAGGGAGTGAAAATTTATACGGACTACAAAAGTCTGAAATATGTCTTCACTCAGGAAGGGCTGAATGTTAGACTAAGAAGATGGTTGAAGCAGATGAAGGATTTCGACATCAACCTGCAGTACTATTCAGGTAAGGCTAATGTGGTCACTGATGCACGTGGTCGATACTGATGGCGAAGTTCTTAGCCAAGGAGTGGCACCTGCTAGAAGACATCGAGAAGTTTGGACTGGAGGTTATACTACCTGGAGATAGAAGGACGGAGCTGGATGCTGATTCAGTATTGATGAAGTTCGAGGCTGATAAACAAAAATCAAGAGGACGTAGTTTCAAAACGAGGCACTTTGCAGGCATAGAGATCAAGTATTGGCTGGAACACTTGAGGGTTTCTAAATTGATCAGCAGTGGAACTCTGAAGAATGGTACGAGACTTTGCGTATCGGCTGACAAACGGAGGAACAAGTTGATGAAAGAAATGCACCAGTCTCAGTATTCCATATATTCAGGAGATAATAAGATGTATTGGAATATGCCTCCATTGATTGGTGTTATGAAATAAAGAAGGACAATTCCAGGTATGGAAATTAGATGTGAATTTGTCAATATGAGGAATTTAGCAAGAGAACAACCAGTTTATTGCAGCCGCTGGACAATTTGGAGTGGAAGTAGAAGCATATAACAATGAACTTTGAGTAAGGATTGCCTTGTTCCCAAGGAGGGAAGGGCACCAATTGGATTATAGAAAACCGACTGACTAAGTCAGCACACTTTCAAAGTTGGTTTATCCACTAAAGAAGTTGGCAGCATTGTACGAGAGGCACATCTACCGGATTCACGGAGTACCGCGGGACGAGCAATCAGAGAGGTCAATCCAGACGCTTGAAGATGTTTTGAGATTTTGCGTCTCGGAATTTGGTAGGTCTTGGGAAGACCAAATTGCATTTGGTGAAGTTTCTTCTACCAGAGGAACAATCAGTTTCGACGGAGCAGGAAATTGAGGCCAGCTCAGATGCTACACTTCGGATCCGAGTCACATTTTGGATAATTCAGAGTTCAAGTTTGGACTTAACCTTTCAGTGCCAGAGAAACCAGTTGCAAGCCTAGTCAGAGGTAAGAAGAAGATCAGAATTCGAGTTATCACTTATTTTCTTATCTTTTCGTTCTAAACTTGACTAATGCTGACGAAGTTAGCCTAGTTTTGCAAGCTATTTTTTGTCAAGCTTGATCATGACGATATTTTATTGGGTGCACCCACTAATATATTGTCTAATCAGGACCGGTGCATGATGGTCTGATCAACCTCGTGTACTTTGGTTCGCTTTTGTATTTTTCTGCGTGGATGATATCATAAATAAAAACTTGTCCCTAAATTGTCTCATCCACGATTGCCTTGGAAATTCTTATTGTTGGACCTGAGTTACGGGCGTGGTACCCGTAGCCGTTTGTTTCTCCTACCCTTACTTTAAATTTCGAGGACGAAATTTTCTAAGGAGGGAAGGTTGTGAAACCCGTAATCTTGATTAATTAGAATAATTAATTTAAATGCATTTTTATTTTAATCTTGATTGTCCTTGGAAAATTAATTTGATAAAACTTTGGTTAAATAAATTATAAGTATTAATATTGTTATTATTAGTAGGGTTATAATTATTAATATTATTATTATTGGGCTGAAACTATTTTTAAATAATAAAATTGGGCTTTTGGTTGCGGACCCAGACCCGAGTTCGAGCCCAGACCCAGGCCGAGCCCAAATCCTTTTCCTATTTTTTCAATCATGATATTTGACTTGGTTAACTATTTATAAAAATATATATATATATATATAAAAAAAAATAATAAAAAAATAAATAAATCACTTTGGGCTGGTCCTGTAGGACCAGCATCTACAAACACACACACACGTTCCAAGTCAAAAACCTATTTTACTCTCCCATCAAATGGCTCAGGACAACACATCCCCTCAACTTCCCCTCACCCCCTCACTTTCTTTCCCTACAGTTACTCCGGAGAGTAACCCCACTCCTTCGTTATAACTCCCCCTAATAATTTCCCACTCCCTATTAATTCCACGTTCTCAACAGCACATCTCTCATTCTCCCCACCTTTCCGTACATCAACAAAACCCATTATTTTTCCTCACACAAAACTCAAACTCTAAATCTCTCTCTCCCCCTCACCATCTCTTTGGAAGAGAACCCCACTCCCGAGCCCTAACCCAACCGCGGCCGGGAACCCCCTCCCCGACCGTGGCGGTCTCCGCGCGCGGGCCTCCCCGACCCGCCGCCGACCTCTCCCTCCGGCCGCGCCCCGCACAGCCGCCCCGATCCGCGCGCCGTGCCCTAACCCCTAATTTTCGAGCGCCCGCTCCCGAGTTCGACCGGCTCCCCCGCCTTTCCGTGCGGCCAGCCCGGCCGACCGCTCCTCGGCCTACTCCGGCGCGTACGGGCCTCTCTCTCCGCCAACCTCCGAGACCGCCGCCGCCTTCCCGCGCGGCCAGCCCCGGCCTACCGCCCCCGCGTCCCTTTCGCCGAGCGCCGACCAGCACTCTCCGGCGATCCCGTGGCCAGATCCAGCGCCGCCCGTGTGGCGCGTCTCCAGCCCGCAATCCCGACCTCCTTCGCGCCTTTTTCCCCCGCGCTGTCCCCGAGGCCAGCAAACCCCCGCCTCCGCCGCTGTCAGCGTTTCCGCGGCCATTCGCTGCTGTCCAGCACCCTTCCCGTGGATTTCCCGCTGTCCGTGGACTTTCCCGCGGTTCGGAACTTCTACCTGCTGCCGACTTAGTTCGGATTTCTTTCCCGAGATTTTTCCCGCGGCTCCCCGCCAACGGAATTTGGTAATTTCTGTTAATCAGAGTAGTTCGTCCCTCCCGTGAGTCGATGATGATAGATCGGTCCCCCGGTTCCCTCTCGGGAATCCGGATAGCTGCGTTATAATTTTCCGTTAGCTACGTTTAGCACTTGGGTGACGTTTGTCTGTGAGATTGTGTTGCTGTGGTTTTGTTTTGGATAAAACGGGATTTCCGGTGTGGTTTCGGATTTGGTTCTGTGATATATTTTCTATACAAATGGGTTTTCCCTGGTTTGGAATAATTGCAGGTTTTCCGTGGCGCATTTCCCAGTTTTGGGTTTGACCCGAAATAGGGGAAGTGCTGCCCAAATTTTTACAAAAACTAATTTATATTGATTTCAAAAATTGGCTTTCGAAAATGAATTTCTAAACTGATTTTTCGGGCGACGACCGTACCGGTCTGTGGGCCCCGGCGAAATGCAAACGCACCGGTCCGACCGGACGTTGAGGCATAAACCGAATTTGAGGAAATGGACCGAGTCTGAGACTCCTAGTTTTCTTTTATTTATTATTTTATTTTTAGGCTAAATATTATAGTCATTTAAATTCTGCATTTTATTTAATAATTCAGTCATTTTCTTATTTAATGTAAAAGAAAGATGTATCGGGCATAAGCCCACCCTAGGACCAGTAGCTGTGCCCATGTATTTGTGTAGTGTAGTTATTTTTTTTTCTTTTTCTGGTGGATGTGATTTGGGTGGATTTTGGATTGATTTCATATTCGTAGATAGGACGTAATTTACGGCTTAATTACGAGTTTAGCTAAAATGAATAAAATATTATTAATTCACGTTTTATCGCTAAAAGAAATTGTATTTTTATAAATATATTACAAAACACAAAGTTTTTCAAATTGTAATTGATTCTCGTATATTTCCAAATAATTCAATTAACCGGCTTAATCAACGCACATAGTTGCGACGTAATCGTTAGCTGTAGATTAATACAACTTAAAACTTGATTAGGACATTACTACTAGAGATTGTAACTAGCACATTTAGATATGGGTTGAATATTGTTTCTAAGTCTGGAATCTCAAATGTAGGATTTCGGGGAAGTGTTTGACCTAGTTCCTCGGTACAGACTCTCGATCCAGTCACAATAACAAAGGCAAGTACATTTATGTTGATTACAATTATTTAATAATCACTTCACTGCAATTTTAAACCACTGTTCATACACGAACTCCTTCGGGAGTATTGACTGTACTGTTGGGGATTGGGGGAGTAGAGTAATGTTTATGACCACATCCAAATTACTGTAACTGACTACTGTAACTGACTGTATTAGCTTTCCCCTCTTCACACGGGGACAAGCCATACCGTATCGTTAGATACTACTGTAACCCAAGCCGGTCATATACATTGCCTATTCACATCACTATACTGTTTTATTTCAAAAACTGTTCATCTTCAAACTGTTTAAAAGTGCATGATTTTATTGTTAAATTAATTGTCAAGATTAGCATGAATTGTACTTTGCTCCCTCCTGACTGGAGACCCAACATTTTAGGTATCACTGATGAGGCTTTGTTCCGTGATCCCAACTAGAGGATGATGATCTCGAGACTGATGAGCTGGTTGCCTAGATTTTTCTTCTTCTTTATAATTCATGATGTTTGTGGAAAGCAATGTACTTCAGATGTATGTTTCATTTCATTGTAAAAAGTTTTAAACTATTCAAATTATTAAAGTTGTGGCAATTAGACTGTGTTGTTTTATTTACCTGCATGAGTGATACAGCTTACTGCCGCCGTCTCAACAACGGTGCAGGCTGGGCATGATCCGATTCGACCCAAGAAATTGGGACCGGGTCGTGACAATGCGCCCCCTCCTCCTGCTACTCTTGAGTCGATTTAAACTATGCTCCGCGATCGATTCGTATTAGAGGATGATCGCTGGACCCATCTTGACTACCGTACTACACTGCAGATGAGTGCCATTAGCAACTCACTGCATGACATTCGGTACTCTATGTCTCGTCATCCTTCCATGCCTATCCCTATGGAGCGGGACCCTGCTCGCGATGGATACCGTATCGATGACCCTTGGGTTATACGCTATCTGGATCCGGATGCGGCTTTCGTGGATCCTCGCCATTCATTCACTGATCCATCTGACGATGCTGGACCTTCACGAGCTCCGTGATGGATGTGGTCTCCTACTTGCTACTGCTGCTGAGGATCTTATGTTTTCGTTTTTATGTATTATGGATTTCTAGTTTATGTAGTTGATCTTTATTGTATTAGACTTCGTTACGTTCTATGACTCTTGAGACACTTGATGCAGTTTAATAGTATTTTGGTGTGCTTGCCAGTTATTTCCATTTACAAATTCTTTGGTTATTTGTGTTTGATAAATGACAAAGGGGGAGAATTATTTGATATTCACATTATCATATCATATTATATTATTATATTGTATTATGTATCTCTGTTTTGGGAAAGCTTGTATTTATCAGGATATTACAGCGAAGCAATGTTTACGGGGGAGCTATTGCTAGTTCCGCACTAATTGCGGGGGAGCTACTGCTTTTTAAATGTGTCCAGGTATGAATATTGAATATACAAATATCATTTTGTCAATTATCAATATGGGGAAGATTGTTGACATAAAATCACAGTCAACCAAATATTGATAAATTGACAATATGATACTTGTCATAATTCAATATGACAAATCAAGACTGAACTCAGTACAAGACAGACTACGGCTCATACCTGTAGCGTACTATGTTTCGAGTCTGTATTTTACACTTTTTTGAGTCTAGATAAATGTAAACTGAGTTGCACTGAGAAATTTGGGCCTTTACCTTTACCTATACCACAAACCAAAAGCCCTACCAAACCAAACTAGCCCATACAGCCCACTGGACCAATTCTGTCTTCTGGAGACAGAGTTCGGGCCGAACTCTGCCTCCACACAGAGTTTGGGCCGAACTCTGCCTCCACACAGAGTTTGGGCCGAACTCTGTCCCCTAAAATCCAGGACCCTAATTTTTAGGGTTTGCTGTATGCTAGTTGTCCAACGGCCAAAAATTTGAATTCTTGACCCAGAATTCTGGTCGAATTCTGCCTATCCAGAACCCTATAAATAGGCCTTGAATTCTCACTTTTTCAATCATCCAATCTTCTCTTCTCTTCTCTCTAAAGCCTTAGACAAGCCTTACTCTTCTCATCTACTAGCCACAAGCTCCCTAAGCCTCAAAGTGCTCAGTACTTTTCAGTTAGGTGTTTGTGCAAGAGTTCAAAAGTCGCTTGAAAAATTCCAAGCATCGCCACTGCGATCTATGTAAGAAGTTGACGTGCTCTTCTGAATAAAAGACACGGGATGTAACTACTATTTCACAAATAGTGGATTTAATCCTGAGCTAGAGTTCTCAGGTCTGGACTAGTCCTCCACTAGGGAAACCAGGTTAAAATCGGCTGTGTTTGCGTATGCTTTCTCGCTCTTTATAATTTTCGTATTTACTCTGATTATTTACTGTTGGTGAAAGAGTTTAATTTTTTAATTGGATATTATTTTCATAAACTCTATTCACTCCCCTTTAGAGTTGCCTACTTGTTCTTCACAATCTTTCCTTGACACGAATAACGTCATCTTCTACTATAAAATCGGTCGCCTTTTCTGCTAGAATCAACTTGCGTATCTTCTGCAAAAATGGATCTCCCTTTTGAGCAGTCTTAACCCTTCCCTGGAGGCTCGATACAAGCTGCAACTGAGCCAACTGCATACTCTTCTCTTCCAAATCCTGCAGTACTTCCTTAGCCACTGACAGCGCCCCAACGAATTGTCGACTCAAGGCATTAGCTACCATATTTTCCTTACCCGGCGTGTAGAAAATCGTCAAGTCATAATCCTTAATCAATTCCAACCAACGCCGCTGTCTCAAATTCAATTCTTTTTAAGTGAGTATGTACTTCAGACTTTTGTGATCCATAAAAATTTTGTAGGACACACCATAGAGATAGTGTCGCCACAATTTTAATGCGAACACAATCGCCGCCAATTCCAAATCATAAGTTGGATAATTCTTCTCATGCTGCTTAAGCTGTCTCGATGCATATGATATGGTCTTTCCGTGTTGTATGAGAACACACCCCAATCAAAGTCCCGATACGTCACTATAAATCTGAAATCCTTCCGAACCCTCTGGAAGAGCAAGAATTGGAGCCTTGACGAGCCGTTGCTTTAGTTCTTGAAAACTACTCTCACAGGCATCAGTCCACTTAAATACGACTCCCTTCTGAGTGAGGCGAGTCAGAGGTGAAGCAATTCTCGAAAAGTCCTTCACAAACCTTTGGTAGTACCCGACTAAAGCAAGGAAACTCCGTATTTCACTAGCTGTCGTAGTCTTTTCCCAGTCTACTACTGCCTCAATCTTCTTTGGGTCTACTACGACACCTTCTCCGAGACAACGTGCACTAGGAACGACATGTTGTTTATCCAAAATTCATATTTACTCAGCTTTGTATATAGCCGATGTTCTCAAAGCGACTGAAGTACAGTTCTCAAGTGCTCAACATGATTCTTCCTGTCTTTCGAGTAGATCAAGATGTCATCGATGAATACAACAATGAACTTGTCCAAGAACGATCGTAATACTCTGTTTATTAGGTCCATAAAGGCTGCTGGAGCATTAGTCAAACCAAATGGCATGACCAAAAACTTATAGTGTCTGTATCTTGTATGGAATGCTGACTTCGGGACATCTTCTGGCCTGATCTTCAACTGATGGTATCCTGAATGGAGATCAATCTTTGTAAACACGGTCGCTCCTTGTAGCTGGTCAAACAGATCATCTATCCATGATAAAGGATACTTATTTCGAATAGTTGCCTTGTTGAGCTCTCGGTAGTCGATGCACAGCTGCATCATCTCGTCTTTCTTCTTTACAAATAATACCGAAGCTCCCTATGGTGATACACTTGGACGAATGTATTCACGGTCCAGTAACTCTTGTAGTTATACTTTTAATTCCTTCAGTTCTGCTAGAGCCATTCTGTATGGCATCTTCGATAGCGGACGAGTATCCGGGAATATGTTAATTGTGAACTCAATCTCCCTATCCGGTGGCATCCAGGTATCTCGTCCAGGAACACATCGAGGAATTCTACTACGACTTCTGTTTGACTCGATTCTGCACCCTTTATCCTAGTGTCCCGAACAGAAGCGAGGTACCCTTCACATCCCAAATATAGCATGTGCCTTGCTGTAACCGCCGATATCACCATCGCTCCCTTGGACGTCGAGCCGCACGAGTAAGAGAACTCCGTTTCTTCGGGTAGGCGAAACACAACTCTCTTCTCCGCACAGTCTATCGTCGCTTGACAGGCGCTGAGCTAGTCCATTCCCAAAATGATGTCGTACTCTTTGATGTCGATTACAATAGCGTCCGGGGATAGTGTCTTGCCTCCAATATTGATATAGCCATCCCTGCAAATGAAAGTTGCAGGCATATATACTCTCGAAAGAGTGCTAACACACAGAGCCATCTTTAATAGAGTCATACAAAATTTGTTTTCCATTACAAAATTAGACGAGATGAAACAATGAGTAGCACCAAAATCGAATAATACCCGGGCAGGTATGCCTTTGTACAGTAACATACCTGTTATAACATTGTCCGAGGCAAGAGCTTCTACTTGAGTCAAAGCATAAACTCTTCCATGCGTACCTTGTTGTTGATTCAGTATATTCCAGTTGGAGCTGGTAAGGCTAGTGGTGCTTGGCCACGATTCTGATTATACTGTTGGCCACGGTTCTGATTATTATAATGTTCGCGATATTGATTATTATTCTTTCTACGAGGAGGATACTAATTCCCTCCCCTACCTCTGCAGTCAGTTGCCCTGTAGCTCATATCTCCACATTTGAAACACCCAGAACAACATTCCTCTCCTCGATGTCCAACTAATTTATGGAGAAGTACAACTATAGGAATCTAATCTGAAGACGATTACTTTATTTCTTGGACTATGCGATGTTGAAGACTCGAGCCTCTGGAGAATGCAACAGCACTTCGTTAGGAGGTTATGATCCTTAGTGATCTTTGAGAAGTGATTTGGAACTCTATTTATAGAGTTCTGAAATAACTGTTTTCGGGTTGATATACTTGGCGCAGACAGCAATTGGCGCACCGTCATCCTTCGTGTGAACGGTTAACTTAACTGCATGGGACGCGTGGCATTCTGTGAGAGAGATGCGCGTAGTCGTAGGCAGTATTGTGTACACGTTCTTCGAGATTAGTGGCATACACACCACGTCATCTAACTGCTTTGGATGATAATTGATCAATTGGCGCAAACAAATGAATGGCGCAGGCTCGCGCCATCTGTTTAAAACATAATAGAACTGAGTTATTTGGTTTCTGTTATCATAATGTCATCCAGTTAACGCCAACCATGCATGGCGCACACTAGACGACAAAATATCATAATAATCCTGACACAATCTTTTCGAGCGTTGCACACTCTGGTTTCATGAAGATTTTCCTCGACTGTCGTATTATCAGTAATGATGACAGTCGTTTTGGCTTCTCTATGAAGACTGCCACGTGTTGACCTGCGCCAACTGAGGCTGGCACCATTTGATGTCATGCGCCTTCTATGTCTTGCACAATTTAATGATTTCAGTCTTTGGCGCCTTCTATGGGTAGCACATGATGATGTTGATCATTTTGAAGCTTCTACAAGACCCCCTTCAAAGTTTTTAATTTTAAAAGACTTCAAAATTAGGAATACTTTGGATAAGAAGCGTCATGCACGGTTGGCGCGTGTAACCGACCCCGATTTTTATGCACGAATCGTACGGCCGTTACTGTAACGCCCCAGTCCCAAAATACAAGGACTAAGTACGTAAACATGCCAGCTGTATACATACGAAGTATATGGAACCCTCGTATGTATACATAAGCTGTGAAATCTAGAAAGCCATAAAACTAATCTCATCCACAAATAAATATATCATAAAATCAACTTACAAATGTCATTTGTACAAAAATGTTAGGCGGAGACAAATCCACTACCAACTAAAGAGAGAGAAATACATAACAATGATGGAAGAGTCGAGCGAAGCGAAAGACGATCCAAGAGCTAACATCGCGAAGGTAACTTGTAAACTATGACCTTGGCTAGAGCACCTGCAAAAATCACAAAAAAATATACCTGGAAAAATCACCAGGTCCTCAGAGGGACGTAACATGATACAGGAAGAACATGCCATTATAACTACAAATGTAACCCTGTAAGACTACAAGCACAACTGGGTCCCTAACCGTTTAAGTGATATGCACTTTGAGGACAACGTTCTACGCAGGGGCTGTAGGATCAGCAGAATAAATAAAGAGTGGCAGTAAGTAGCGCTCATGTGAGACACTATCGGCCCGGGGCAGTAAGTAGCGCTCATCCGAGTCACTATCGGCCCAAAATGTGTGTAAAAATAAATGTAGCCCCTACGCTAGTAGTTGTTCCCTCCCCCAAATGATACTATACGTGCATCGTAACCACGACACACCAACACATATCGCTTCCACAATACTATTTTATACTTAATAACTGTCAAGTCTTCTAACATGCATCTATTGACAATTATTTCTACGCATGCGCACGGGAGATCAGCCAACACGCAAGTGACCTATATATGTTACTCACAACTCACACACAACTCGTGTACAATCGTGACAAGTTAATGAGACACACTAAATTGACGGTAGTCCCTTAACTCTAGGTCCACATGCAAAAAAAAAAAAATTAACTGGAAATAAAAGTGCAGTAAGATATAATAATTGAAAAAAAAAATATAATAATTGAATATTAAAATACAACTAAATGTAAGCAGTAAAGATGGCAAGGTATCTTGCCTGGTGTGATGTCTGCTGTAGTGCGATAATCCAACAAGTCTTGTTTTGTCCACTAGCCATGGTTGTTGTAAAAGGGTCAAAATTTACGAGAAAATAGGAAAGCACGATTTTAGTCATGATTGACGATAATAATCGAAGAGTTTGAGGGAAAAGTACATATGCTAGTTTAGAAAATATTTGTAATATTTGAAAGTAGATTTCGTTAGTCTAAATATAACTAGTAAATTGTCTTTAACTGAAAACTCCAAGTTTATCAACATAAAACTTTTAGATAGAAGAACTAAGTCTTATTAAAAAAAATTAACATGGAAAATAGGATTTTTAAAACCATATTTTGGAATACAGGCCAAGCCAATATAATATTTATACGTAACTGTTTATATGCATTTTTACAAGATAATTTTGAATTTTTTTATTATACCTAATAATACCTATGATAAAATACAAAAACAATTATTAATAATATAATCTAAATACAAATGAAAATATTAATAACATTGATACTAATTGTAATAATATATACTAACATAATAATGGTAAATAATATTAATCCTTAAGCTTTAGTCATAATAATAATAAATAATAATAACAATAATACAAATGTTGACAGCAGTTGCTTGCGCTTCCTTTAGGAAAAGGGATCATAAAAGGAAAAGAAAGGAAAAAAAGAGTGAGAAAGAAAGTTTGAAGGAGAGGAAACCAATTCGATCGAGAGAGGAGGAAGCAGGAGGGGTGAGAGCGAACGGGGAGGAAGAGTGCGGGAGCGGGGACGAAGACTCACCGTCCAGTAGTCGGGAGTTCGGCGGACGGATAACACCGGTGGCCATGTGGCGCTGGCTCACACCGACATAGCGGAAGGCATACGCGAGGGCGGCGCGTAGTTGTTTCGGGGGTGCCGATGTTGCCGGCGCCTGCAGGTGGTGGCGCTGGCCGGGAGATCGAGGATCGCCGGGGAAGCTAGGTGGTAGGGAGCTGTACTGTTGGGATCTGACGTAGTTTTTTGGTGGTTTTCGACGGCGAAGTGCTGGTCGAGGCTGGGCCGGCACGGAAGCGGGGTGGTGATGCTGAGTGCTAGTGTTGGCGGTTCTATCGTGAGCGGAGGTAAGAATTTTATGTGGTATTTTGATGTTGACGGTGGTGGTGGTTATGCCGGTGGTGGTGATGGGCTTTGTGGTTGGTGGTCGCCGATTCGGGCAATGGTGGTGCCATGGTTTTTGGCGGAGGCAGCCACAGATGACGCGGCGCTGGTTCTGGTGTAGATGGTGGTGGTGAGTGTGGCGACGGCGAGGTCGGATTTTGGGAAGATGGGCGGTCGCGGAGATGTAGCCCCGGTTGGTGGTGATGACCGTGCTGGGGATGATGGCGATGATGGTAGGTGGTCGTGCATGCCAGGCGATGGATACGGCGGGAAGGTGCAACGGGAAGGAGGTTGCTGCCTGGAACAGAAGAGGGCAGGGGATATTAGGGTTAGGGTTAGGTTTAGGGTGGATTTGGGGATTTTGTCGGGCATGTCCGACACAAGAATTCGTGTATCGGGGCCGTGTCTGGTATGTCGGACACGAGGGTGGAAAATTTTTATATGTAATTTGTGGAGAAAAACTATGGGGAGGCTCCCCTATATATAGGGATGAAACTCCTAGTTAGATGAGGACTATAGTGGATTTAAACCCCTTTAGATAACTTACACTTTTAATTTAAATAGATTTAAAGCCAAACTTAATCAAATCCTAATCCAATTAAAACTAGATAATTCCTTATCTTTAATTTAAATTGATTTAAAACAACTCGATCAAATCCAATTCTAATCCAAACTTATAAAAATCATGCTTTAATTAAAAAAGCTTATTTAAAATAAATTCAATAAATCCCTTTGCATTATTTAAATCAATAAACATTTTAAATATCTTTTTAGAACTAATCAATATCAATAATAATTAATTTCGAAAATATATCTTTATATGGATTAAATTTTATCTACTCGCATGTAAAATAATATTTATGTGAAACAAAATTTTGTAATAAAATAAACTAAACCTTTAACATAAATATTTTGCAATCTCAACACGACACATTTCATAACTTTAAGCAATTAAAATATTCATCATATATTATTTTGAAAAGAAACCATTTTCCTATACGAAGAAAATCTTTTAATAAAACATTTGTGTACATAAAATATATTATCGCATATATGTACTCGCATACGACGTACAAATACGAAAAACCAAATCAATACCAAATTTATTTAAAAAATCGTAGTAAAAATTTTGGGGGTTTACTGTTACGCTTTCTTTTGGCTATAAGTAGCTGAGAGAGGAGAGAATACATTTTACTTTGCCATTTATTTCTCAAACTCTTCTTTTTCTCCCTCTTTCATACTTTCGAAACTCTTTCTCGATCGACCATGGCACCGAAGAAGTCTACTACTGCGTAGAAGGGAAAGAAGGTGGCCGGAGCCACCTCGTGCGTTCCCCCACTGAGCGCTTCTCAATATATTGCGCCGTCGGCGAGGGTTGAAGAGGCAAACCCAGCTCTTAATGGTGAGAGGAAGAAGATGATCGAATCACTTGCGCCATCTATATGAAAACATAACCAAGGCCAGCATCGACTGCCTCTTTCAGAGTGTTTGGTCGATGCGTCGCGCCATCTAATCGAGGCTAGCATCGATCGCCTCTTTTAGAGTGTTGATCGATGATCTGCGCCATTCGTACCTCTTTCAGAGTGTCTGGAAAAAACTCAATTTTCAGAAAAAATGGTGCTCTACACCATCTAAAAATTTTACTTTACACCATTCATAGTCTCAGAAGAAATGGCACTCTGCGCCATCTGAAATTTTTGCTTGTGCCATTCATGGTTGGCACAAGATGTTTCTTTATAATCTTTTTTAACTTTAGCTTTTTCTTACGCTGTTAATCTGAGAGAAGACCCTCTTGTCGAGATATTGGCTTCAGCTTTCCGAGTATCTGAATACAAAGAAGATCTTTCTCTTGTACCCTTTCCTCAATTTGATGGACCACCGGATAGATTGATCCTGCTAGCAGACCAACATTAGGTACTCTGTTAAGTTTAATAAATGGCACCCCATTTTTATCAGTAGATGATGAACCCCTCAAGAAACCATCCTTCATTTTCGGAGAGGCTATAGATGCAGATTCCCAACCGAAGTCCAAGAAAGAACGCCAAATCTTTTTAAGTGGAAACTCTATAATGTACCATCCTGAGATGCTAAGGAATCTTTCCTTATCTCGTTATGCTCATGCTAGCCACCCTAGGAAGATGCTTTTGGATTTAACTCCTGCTCAGAAAGCCAGGATTGGCAGAATTTGTCATAGGCGAGTGGGAAATAAGGATGTATTCAATTGCTCCTCTACTCAATACAACACCCGTTTGAGGGGCTTGAGACCAAGTAGCATTCCATCCGATGATGCAACTATAACACTTTCTGTCAGAATCCCGATTTTTGCCAATCTTTATGCTACTGCTGAGAAGTTGCAGGATTTGGGACTATACAATGCCGTTGGAACAAGCCGTCTTGATGCATCCGGAAATTGGGGACCCAATGCAGATCAGAGACAATCCTCACAACAACAGTTACGGAATGCGAACACTGCGACAACGCACGTCTATAATCTCTCCACCTTACTTGATCCTGAATGTAATACTAGCGGAGGTGAGCTTGTTTATTAAGTTTTGAGGACAAAACTTTTTCTCAGTGGGTTATTATGTAGTGCCCCGCTCCTCGCGTCCACTATGTAATACCTACGGCTTGCTGACTCAGTCTTGAACTGAGTATTTGGGAAACCTTTGCCGGTGTCGATTGATCACGGATGAAATGTAGTGAACCTTTCCAATTGATGGATTGGCTTCTATTGAAATGAATCCAAGAGTTTTGTTGGATGTTTTCTTTCGCTGCTTGATTTTGATGAATGCGTTTTCGTGTTGGTTTTCGATGATTGGTTTTTATTGTTCGCTTTCATCGTATTTCACATTCATTCCGAATCTTGAGAGAAAGAGACTGAAGTATGCTAATCAACTGTTGGTGCCAATGTAGGATGCGTGAACTGAACGACGCGTGAAGTCCCTCCTTCTCTCAACTAAGATTCATCTCGGTGAGTTGCTCTAACCGGGCTTGCATTTATTTTTACGCCCTAATAAAAATGATCTCTAGTCCACTCTGTTGCCTCGTCCCTACGATCAACGATACCATAATAACAAAAGATAAAGAGAAGATAATGAATTGAATCATATGCTGGGTTATATGTTGCCGCTTCATCTGTTTCCATGTGAATAATTTCTATTGCCTATGAATATGCTTCAAATGTTTAGATGTGTACAGCCGGACTTGTATACGTTGCCAAAACAAAGAGAATTGACCCAAAGCTAGGAGCTATAAGCTCTGTAATAAACTGAAGCAAAGCATGAATACATGTGTTGCATAACAGTCGCCTTACAGAGTATGCATAGGTCGTGGACAACTTGTATACAAGGAAACTAGATCTATCGGGCGGTTCTGGGGGCACCTGGAATCGCTCGGCCTGGAGGAGATTGTCTAGACATTTCGAGGTACAAGAAACCTCGAGTGTTGCATCAATGTCCAAATAGCGACGAGCTGAACCCATGTGTCACAGCGGCTAATCACGAGAAATGACCCGTGGACCAACATATAGTTAGGTGCATTATGAAATCAGAGTGCATTGCAACCTAACAAGAGATGCAGTATTAAGCAGTATACCTTTATATCATATGCAAATTGTGCTAACCTATTTTGTGTAGGGATGACTGTCGATGATGGGTAAGTTTGTTATGATATATTCTTCTGTCTTGTTTCTTATGAATTGTTAAAAAGAACATAGACAAGTAGAAAGAGCACTAGTAAATATGTAGCTACATATGTTGAATTAGTGCAGATATTTGTGAGTTTCGACGAAGAGCCGCTCGCCAGTACATGATGTGTGCTGACCCACGTTGTGGGCATCCTTTTCAGAAAGCAAGGAGACAGGGGGATTTCAAGTGAGGCACTAAGCTCGTCTAGCCCAGTAGAGCTGTGGACTGCCTCGAAGACACTTTTCATTCCAGTCAAGTTACAAGTTTCTTTTCCTTTGAATGTGTCTTTTCATTTCCAGCATGTAATAAAGGGATATGATGTATGGGCATTGCGACTATTTTCAAAAGAGAGTTTTTAAGATAATTATGTAGCCAAGATAAGGCAATCTGAGTTTGCAAAGCTTTGTACTTGTATTCCTATCAAGCTTATCAATAAAAGAAGTATTTCTATTTCAAAACTCTGTGTCCAATATTTGGTTTTCTGCAATAAATGGGTGCCTGCGTGTGTTTTGCTTGACTAGTTGTTTTGTGCAAGTATATGGCCTTGTGCAAGCGCAACTTAGGCTTGCACGGCATCACGCCTTAGCGAGGACGAACGATCCCACAGGGATCCAGGCAAGACGGACGACCCTAGCGGGATCAAGGCGTGACAAGTTGTGCCAGTATATCGAAGTTGTGGGGTTTGGTTAACCCCGAAGCATTGTCTCTTCGTAGAGGTCTGTCGAAGCGGGCCTCCTTATGCTTCTGTTTTTTAGCTACCGGAATTTGGGAAGGACCTTCACCTTGAGCAGCCGAGGTGGTGATGGGAGGTGCCACTTCTACAGGGGCTTCCTCAGGCTGAGCGTTTTGCTGTGAACGCGTTTGTATAGGAAGTACCTCCTTGGGAGAGGAGGTCACCATTCGGCAAGACTTGATCTTCTTGCTTTTAGCTTTGGAGGTAGAATGTACCCCTGGTTGAGTCAATTCCAGAGCGAGATTTGGGTGAACCCACATGATCTCCCCCTGAGATGTGGTGAGTGGAATCAGTCCACTCGCGTTGTCACGAGTCGGCGAAAGGTTGACCACCTCCAATGTCGCCTTCGGGATGGGGACAACACCATCTTGAGTTGTAGTAGGCGGTAAGGTGCCGAACTAGAGCGACACTATATTGGCCGAGACTGTCTTCTCCTCGTAATCAACTGAGATAACGTTCTTATTGATCATGCGTTGTATGTAATTCTTGAGGATGTAGCAGTCTTGAGTTAGATGT
The DNA here is from genome assembly GCA_029216955.1 of Iris pallida. Classification (NCBI taxonomy): domain Eukaryota; kingdom Viridiplantae; phylum Streptophyta; class Magnoliopsida; order Asparagales; family Iridaceae; genus Iris; species Iris pallida. The sequence goes on along the minus strand of JANAVB010001399.1, from coordinate 4,498,306 downwards.
CCAACGAACGGATGGTAGTGACAGTACCTCGGGTCGCCCACTCTGCCCACCTCGTCAGGACGCTTAGGATCAGGCAACTTGATCTTGTCACTCTGTTTCAGCATATCGAAGAGTTGTAAGGTGTCATCGTCATTGAAGAAGTAGACCTCCTTCGATATTGGTGCTGGTGGAGGCTTCTGAGCGGCCCCCTGCGTACTTTTCGAAGTATTGACAGTAAATATGTAAACCCCCTGAATTTTCAATTTTTTTATTTTTTTATTTTCAATTATAATTAAGGTACTTTATCATTTTTAAGTAATATCTCTATTTCAAAAAATTAGGTTTAATACAAAAGGTAGCTAAAAAATTAATTAATTTTTATTTGATTTTATTTGGTTATACATTATGTGTAACTAGTTAAACCCTATTATGACCATTATGTATATATATATATATATATATATATATATATATATATATATATATATATATATATATATATATATATATATGTATATACTTTTCCCCTCAATCCTCCTCCTCAATCCACCCTCCGATCTTCACACCATTGTCCAGCTGCGTCGCCAACTGTCGGCGAACCTGGCTGTCACGCCCCAGAACCAGAATACTGGAGAGCGAGGGCAGACATAGCCAGCTACGTATAACGGAATGGAATCCACACCGCTATACGGTCACGGCTGTCTAGATATGTGAGGGTTTCACTACAATCCATCAGTCTCTTAAGGTCATAAAATAGCCTATTGTCTCAATCTCAACCAACTAATAATAATCACAAGATATCAGATCTCCAAATATACAATTGTAAGGCGTCCCAAACATTACATATCCAGATGATCATGAAGCTAGTCGTTACAAAATGTGAGGACTAGCAAGAGTTTAGTCATACATGATCAACCCCCGAGGCTTGTCAATCATGTTACAGTCCGTAGGCAGACAGTAAGTAAGTACAATCGAGCTAACACTTGCTCGTCGGCTAAACGCCTCAAAAGAATAATTTACAATATTACAGTGGAAGAACAAAAGAAACCCACTCGATGCCCTGGTTACGCCTGGTGACCACCATCGGGCTGGAAGACAGGTAGATCCTTTGCTGCTGCTCCGGTATCTGGCCATACAAAACCAGCTGGATCAGACCCCAGGAAGAGCAAGTGCCACAAAGGAGGCCACAAAATAAGAACCAAAGCCAGCAAATTAGCACAATAATATAATTACATAATAAGAGACAGTAATTTAAGAAAAAGCATGATGGATAATTATAAAAGACAATCTTGCATAGAATCACTAAAAGACAAGACATATGGAAAAGCATGACAGGATGATATACGATGAGATAACCATGGGACTATTCAGATAGCTAGGTTACAATCCGTAAACCAAACAAGGACCGGGGTTGTAACCCTTCGTCTGAACGGAACTTGGTTTCTCTCACCATTTATCGGCAAGATAAATATAAGAAATCAGGTCAAGTAACAAACTGGAGTGACAATCATTATAGTGACAATCTGGAGTGACAATCATTATAGTGACAATCTGGAGTGACAATCATTATAGTGACAATCTGGAGTGACAATCATTATAGTGACAATCTGGAGTGACAATCCTTCAATTATTCTGGTACAATCTTACAATCAATCAATTCTAGACAATACTATACTGGACTAGACTCCATCCAAATAATCACGGCCAATTATTGCCTACGGCTTTCTACATTAACTAACTAGGGTTATCACAATCCTAGTTACTAGCAAGATGCAATGAGATGCTCCAAGTAGTCACAGGCCCTGCAGCTATCCAGGTTATCCAGGCAATCATTATAGTGACAATCTGGAGAGTACAATGCATTATAGTGACAATAGAGTTCAATCATTTAAGTAACAATGGAGGGTGCCCCACATAACAATGGGCTGGAAATGTGCCCTACTCGTCGGCAGGCTACAAGTCCAATCATTTGCGGCCGGGATAACGGGATCGCCTGTAACTGGGGAACATCTCTTCATGACAAGTGAATTATACTAATTATTAACCTTAGTCCAATTCTGTAGGTACTCCTGACCGTGGTACTCAGGAGTTCCCTCCTAGACATGATGCAAGACATGACTGGATTATTTGTACAAGCACAATCGCCTACGGTGTCAGGATTAATTATACATGTCATGTCATGTCAGGTAGCCGTCGCAACAGCCTTTCAAGATGTATCAGGTCAGGTTATCATGTCAAGTGTACTAGTCAGGAGTGCGCCACGACGGGCCACTATCAGGTCATACTCAATTATCAATTCCAAACATATCAAGTAAATTCGTGATTATCAAGTTCAGGACAAAAGGCGTAAGGATATAAAATGGACGTAAAATATCTAATAAAATATCAATATACAGGGCTATAGAAGAGCCAAGCTTAAAGAATTAAGACCAAAACTCCAAGAGCCAATGGATTAAGCAAGGGGTCAGGGGGCAGCGTACACAAAAGTCACGCACGCTCAAGGGAGCAGCGTACATGAAAAGTCACGCACGCTCAAGGGAGCAGCGTACATGAAAAGTCACGCACGCTCAAGGGAGCAACGTACATGAAAAGTCACGCACGCTCAAGGGAGCAGCGTACATGAAAAGTCACGCACGCTCAAGGGAGCAGCGTACATGAAAAGTCACGCACGCTACAGAGAACAACGTACATGAAAGTCACGCACGCTCAAGGAAGCAGCGTACATAAAAAGTCACGCACGCTCAAGGGAGCAGCGTACATGAAAAGTCACGCACGCTCAAGGGAGCAGCGTACATTAAAAGTCACGCACGCTCAAGGGAGCAGCGTACATAAAAAGTCACGCACGCTCAAGGGAGCAGCGTACATGAAAAGTCACGCACGCTCAAGGAACAACGTACATGAAAGTCACGCACGCTACAGGGAGACACGCTTCCAACAGGAAGCGTACCCAAGACTCAGTGGCGTAAGCTAAGAAGCTCTGCACACTGCTCACTGTTTTCTCCAAACAGCAAGAACACCATGATGAACCCAAAGCTTCAAAGTATGACAACTTAGCCATCCGAACTCCAAATCCGGATTTCCAAGGTTCCAACTGGAGTGAAACTGAATGCTCTTCCACATGGAAACATCAAAACCCATAAACATCCAACTAAAATAGATCAAACCATGCAAAATCCAAAAATAGGAAAACTTAGATCTAGAGCAATGGAGACACCAAATCACAAAAAGCCAAGAACTAATGTTGATCACCATGTCCTAATCTAGCTAATGGACCAAGAAAATAGGGTTCTCATGTAGTGGCAAGATGCACTTGCCTATGGGTGGAGAGTTGTGGAGGAAGGAGAAGAAGAAGAAAATAAATGGTGGAAGTTATGAGGAGAGAGAGTGGTAGGTGGGGATTATAAAGAGGGAGGGGATGTGGTGTGTTGAGGGTGGAGCATAGGCTATGGTGATCCAACCATAAAGAACCAAACCAAACCAACCCAAACCAATTAAAATCGAGCCAGGACAAAACCCAAAATACGAGAAATACCGAAATTCCACAAGTCGAGAAAAATAAAAAAATACATGCCAAAATCCAGATACGAGTATAAATACAAAATTCGAGAAATACGGAAAAATGAGGGTGACAACTCTACCCACCTTAAAAGAATTCCGTCCTCGGAATTTAATCAAGGAGCTAGAGATTGTCACGACAAGCTATACTAAGCACAGGCAAGCTACACTAAGCAGTTCAATCATACAATCATACAATGTAAGCAAGGAAGGGAAAACGTAAGGCATAAGGAAGATACTACACCTCACGAGTCAAACATGTAGGGATAACATGATCGGATATCATCCTCACACTCCCACATTTGACTCTCCCAAGGAGCGATGAACGCAAGCAACATGAACTAAACTGATAGTCTTGCGCTTGAGGTCTCCCCCCTTGGTCAAACAGGGACACGGGCCTATCCTCATACGAAAAGGTTGGTACCAATAACCAGTTTCGAATGGCCCAGGATATGGCTCGGGTCCGGGATGTACCGTTGTAATTAGGATACATGAAATACGTCATGCACCCCGCATAATGACGGTAGAAAAGCAAGATGAGAGGACACATATACCTCTCGGTCGATTCTGAACCTGAGCCTGGGATAGGGCAAACTGCCGCGGGTTCTGCTGCTGGAACACTTGGGCCTGAGGCGGCAATGGCCTCGGCAACGGGAACTGCTGTTGCTGGTGAACTGGAGCTGTTACTGGTGCTGGTGCTGGTCCCCTAACCGAGGGACTAGATACTGTTGATGCTGAATCGACTCTGAATGGGCAGGACCCCATCCTATGGTCCGGTGCCCCACACAACAAGCATAATCCCAGCGCCTTGCGACACTCCGCTACCACGTGTCTAGGCTTCCCACAATAAGAACAGCCTACGACGGAAGACTGCGCTTGCTTCTGTTTCTGCTGAGGGTACGTCGGGGTCGAGTACTGGACCGACGTAACTGAGGTTGCTTGCCTCGGAGTTCCAATAGTCAAAGCCTTAGCTGCCGGGGCTGGTGCTGAAGACTGATTCATCTGACTATGGGACCGCTTCCGACCTCCGGTCCTGTCCACTATTCTCTGGGAGGTATACTCGTGCCTCCTTGCTGCTCGTAATACTGCATCATAAGTCTGATGCTCAAACTGTTCTACTGCCAATATAATCTCTAGGTGAAGTCCCTGCTGGAACCTCTGCGCTCTGTCAAACTCGGTTGCCACCAAGGTGGGAGCAAACCGACTGAGTCTGGAAAACTCGGCCGCATATCCGTCGACCGTCCTCCCCATCTGCTTAAGATTACTGAACCTGGTCTACAAGTCATACCGAGCCACTGCATCATAATACTTGGTCTGGAACTTTTCGCTGAACACTGTCCAGGGGACAGGTGTTGTCAATCCCACTGCTTGTGCGGCCCACCAACTGCGGGTTAGATCCAATAACTGTAGGCACACCACAGCCACCTTCTCGTCTGCTGGAGTCTTCGCGGCTTCGAGAATCACCTCTATATCTTGTAGCCAAGCATCGGCAGCAATGGCATCCTCGCTGCCGTCGAAGAATGGAGGGTTCAGGCGCTTAAAACTGTTGACCGCACTGTTCCCTCGGGATCCACTTCTATTCAGAGCATCTTCCACTGCCTGGTGCAAGGCATCGCCTCTACGATCTTGCGAAGCTAACAATGATCTGATGAGACCCACCAAAGTGCCATCATCAGGATTTGCAGGCTGGACTGGCTGAACTGGCGGCTCTCCTCCAGTAGGTACGACTCGGGAGGCTGCTCCTGAGTGCTAGGCCTGATCTTCTGGTTGCTGCTGGTCCACGGGAGGTGCTCCTCCTTGCTGATCGGCAGGTCCAGGTTCAATGCCGCTGAAGAAGACGACATAGGAACAATAAAGAAGGACCAGGACAGATCAACGATTACAAACATATGATCAGGACAAGAATTTTCAGGAATCAAGAGGATACGAGCAGAGATCAAGGGCGAGTACCGATTGAGACATCTATTCGGTAAACCCTCACACATCTTGATTAACAAGACCTGCATGGGCCACCACTTAAACCATGTCACGCCCCAGAACCAGAATACTGGAGAGCGGGGGCAGACATAGCCAGCTATGTATAACGGAATAGAATCCACACCGCTATACGGTCACGGCTGTCTAGATATGTGAGGGTTTTACTACAATCCATCAGTCTCTTAAGGTCATAAAATAGCCTATTGTCTCAATCTCAACCAACTAATAATAATCACAAGATATCAGATCTCCAAATATACAATTGTAAGGCATCCCAAATATTACATATCCAGATGATCATGAAGCTAGTCGTTACAAAATATGAGGACTAGCAAGAGTTCAGTCATACATGATCAACCCTCGGGGCTTGTCAATCATGTTACAGCCCGTAGGCAGACAGTAAGTAAGTACAATCGAGCTAACACTTGCTCGTCGGCTAAACGCCTCAAAAGAATAATTTACAATATTACAGTGGAAGAACAAAAGAAACCCACTCGATGCCCTGGTTACGCCTGGTGACCACCATCGGGCTGGAAGACAGGTAGATCCTTTGCTGCTGCTCCGGTATCTGGCCATACAAAACCAGCTGGGTCAGACCCCAGGAAGAGCAAGTGCCACAAAGGAGGCCACAAAATAAGAACCAAAGCCAGCAAATTAGCACAATAATATAATTACATAATAAGAGACAGTAATTTAAGAAAAAGCATGATGGATAATTATAAAAGACAATCTTGCATAGAATCACTAAAAGACAAGACATATGGAAAAGCATGACAGGATGATATACGATGAGATAACCATGGGACTATTCAGATAGCTAGGTTACAACCCGTAAACCAAACAAGGACCGGGGTTGTAACCCTTCGTCTGAACGGAACTTGGTTTCTCTCACCATTTATCGGCAAGATAAATATAAGAAATCAGGTCAAGTAACAATCTGGAGTGACAATCATTATAGTGACAATCTGGAGTGACAATCATTATAGTGACAATCTGGAGTGACAATCATTATAGTGACAATCTGGAGTGACAATCATTATAGTGACAATCTGGAGTGACAATCATTATAGTGACAATCTGGAGTGACAATTATTATAGTGACAATCTGGAGTGACAATCCTTCAATTATTCTGGTACAATCTTACAATCAATCAATTCTAGACAATACTATACTGGACTAGACTCCATCCAAATAATCACGGTCAATTATTGCCTACGGCTTTCTACATTAACTAACTAGGGTTATCACAATCCTAGTTACTAGTAAGATGCAATGAGATGCTCCAAGTAGTCACATGCCCTGCAGCTATCCAGGTTATCCAGGCAATCATTATAGTGACAATCTGGAGAGTACAATGCATTATAGTGACAATAGAGTTCAATCATTTAAGTGACAATGGAGGGTGCCCCACATAACAGTGGGCTGGAAATGTGCCCTACTCGTCGGCAGGCTACAAGTCCAATCATTTGCGGCCGGGATAACGGGATCGCCTGTAACTGGGGAACATCTCTTCATGACAAGTAAATTATACTAATTATTAACCTTAGTCCAATTCTGTAGGTACTCCTGACCGTGGTACTCAGGAGTCCCCTCCTAGATATGATGCAAGACATGACTGGATTATTTGTACAAGTACAATCGCCCACGGTGTCAGGATTAATTATACATGTCATGTCATGTCAGGTAGCCGTCGCAACAGCCTTTCAAGATGTATCAGGTCAGGTTATCATGTCAAGTGTACTAGTCAGGAGTGCGCCACGACGGACCACTATCAGGTCATACTCAATTATCAATTCCAAACATATCAAGTAAATTCGTGATTATCAAGTTCAGGACAAAAGGCGTAAGGATATAAAATGGACGTAAAATATCTAATAAAATATCAATATACAGGGCTATAGAAGAGCCAAGCTTAAAGAATTAAGACCAAAACTCCAAGAGCCAATGGGTTAAGCAAGGGGTCAGGGGACAGCGTACACAAAAGTCACGCACGCTCAAGGGAGCAGCGTACATGAAAAGTCACGCACGCTCAAGGGAGCAGCGTACATGAAAAGTCACGCATGCTCAAGGGAGCAGCGTACATGAAAAGTCACGTACGCTCAAGGGAGTAGCGTACATGAAAAGTTACGCACGCTCAAGGGAGCAGCGTACATGAAAAGTCACGTACGCTACAGAGAACAACGTACATAAAAGTCACGCACGCTCAAGGGAGCAGCGTACATGAAAAGTCACGCATGCTCAAGGGAGCAGCGTACATAAAAAGTCACGCACGCTCAAGGGAGCAGCGTACATGAAAAGTCACGCACGCTCAAGGGGGCAGCGTACATGAAAAGTTATGCACGCTACAGAGAACAACGTACATGAAAGTTATGCACGCTCAAGGGAGCAGCGTACATGAAAAGTCACGCACGCTCAAGGGAGCAGCGTACATGAAAAGTCACGCACGCTCAAGGGAGCAGCGTACATGAAAAGTCATGCACGCTACAGAGAACAACGTACATGAAAGTCACGCACGCTCAAGGGAACAGCGTACATGAAAAGTCACGCATGCTCAAGAGAGCAGGGTACATGAAAAGTCACGCACGCTCAAGGGAGCAGCGTACATGAAAAGTCACACACGCTCAAGGGAGCAGCGTACATGAAAAGTCACGCACGCTACAGAGAACAACGTACATGAAAGTTACGCACGCTCAAGGGAGCAGCGTACATGAAAAGTCACGCACGCTCAAGGAAGCAGCGTACATGAAAAGTCACGCACGCTCAAGGGAGCAGCGTACATGAAAAGTCACGCACGCTCAAGGGAGCAGCGTACATAAAAAGTCACGCACGCTCAAGGGAGCAACGTACATGAAAAGTCACGCACGCTCAAGGAACAACGTACATAAAGTCACGCACGCTACAGGGAGACACGCTTCCAACAGGAAGCGTACCCAAGACTCAGTGGCGTAAGCTAAGAAGCTCTGCACACTGCTCACTGTTTTCTCCAAACAGCAAGAACACCATGATGAACCCAAAGCTTCAAAGCATCACAACTTAGCCATCCGAACTCCAAATTCGGATTTTCAAGGTTCCAACTGGAGTGAAACTGAATGCTCTTTCACATGGAAACATCAAAACCCATAAACATCCAACTAAAATACATCAAACCATGCAAAATCCAAAAATAGGAAAACTTAGATCTAGAGCAATAGAGACACCAAATCACAAAAAGCCAAGAACTAATATTGATCACCATGTCCTAATCTAGCTAATGGACCAAGAAAATAAGGTTCTCATGTAGTGGCAAGATGCACTTGCCTATGGGTGGAGAGTTGTGGAGGAAGGAGAAGAAGAAGAAAATAAATGGTGGAAGTTATGAGGAGAGAGAGTGGTAGGTGGGGATTATAAAGAGGGAGGGGATGTGGTGTGTTGAGGGTGGAGAATAGGCTATGGTGATCCAACCATAAAGAACCAAACCAAACCAACCCAAACCAATTAAAACCGAGCCAGGACAAAACCTAAAATACGGGAAATACCGAAATTCTACAAGTCGAGAAAAATAAAAAAAATACATGCCAAAATCTAGATACGAGTATAAATACGAAATACGAGGAATACGAAAAAATGAGGGTGACACTGGCCAACCGTCGACCACCAGTGCAACGGCCGCCACCACGTCGGGGCCGCGCACGGACAGCAAGGAGGCAGCAGCCGCAGTAGTAGACCGCAGGGATCCCATATTCATGGTATGTTTTCTCTTTTCTCGCTCCCATGTTCTTCGTACTAACTATTTTGTTAGAGAGCCAACCTAACCACCTTCATATTCCATCCAATAGAATGAATGGAATCAAAGAAAAACTTGGTCAAAAATCGACCCAAATCTAGGAAGAAATGTTGGTTCCTACTCAAAATAGAGCAAAGGAAGCTGTCCCAACACCCCTCTTTGAATGATGAAATTTAGTCAAACTAGTAAGAAATCTAGGAAACTAATTGAAGAAGGTTTTAGCCAACCTATAGGGCTTTTAAACTTATTTTGTAGAATTACTTTTCACCAAATATATAGCAAGAAAAGCTTTTTCAAAGTTTAGGAAAAACTGCTTTAAAAGTATAGAAAATTTAGAAAAAATTTTCGATATGACGTGCGCCCAAACTGGGCGATATGGTCGCAACCCATAAGCATCGAAAGGAGCATATGGATGTTTTCGACGTGTGGGAACTGACGGAACTTGATTTCGTATATTAAGAGATGTGGGCGTGGCTTCCGATCGAAGGAGCTCTCCCGCTCCTCGGCCACGGCCGGTGGCCGGCCGCCCCAGGAAGTCTCCCTCCTCGTCGTGTGCCACCCCCCCATCGGCCAACTCGGCCCCCCCAGTTGGCTGAGTCTCCCGTGGCCGCTCCTCTCGCGAGGAGCCCACCCCCTCTCCCGGGCCGGCATCTTTCCGACGTGCGGGGGCCCCTCCACTTTCTACCCTCATCCTCGGCGTAGCCGCCGCCCCCGGCGTCGTAGGCCTCGTCGTGCTCGGCGCCTCCAGCAGTCCACGGCTCCCTCCATCCTTGGCCCTCCGCCAGCTCCCTCCGTCGCCTCGCGCCCTGCGCGGCCCCTTCCAGTGCAGGCGCTACCCCCGGCTGCCTTCTCGGTCGTTGGTCCGCCTTCCTCTCCGGTCGCGGCCCCAACCCCCGCCTCCCCCTCCCCGAGGCGACCCCCCGTGCCAGATCCTCCTCCGCCCCTGCTCTCGACGTCCTTGCAGCTTCGGGGGCTGGCTCAGATCCGCCTGGACCGCCTCTTCTCGCCCCGCCGTCCCTGGAGCCCCCGCCCTGGCAGCCCTCCCCGCCTCGGCTGCGTGCTTCCCCTCTGAGCCTCCTCTTTTTATGCCTCCCCTCGCCCCAGCGGCGGACCTCCTCTCGGCGCCATCCGCCTCGGTCGTCGTCTTCCCCCAGAGCTTTCCCCCGCCCAGGATGCGGGCTTCCTCCATCCTCCCGTCGACCTTAGCACCGTGCCCCCTCCCTACTCGGCGGAGGCTTACCCCCAAATGCCCGCCTCTCTGCAGTGGTACTGGACCCCCCCTCTGCCCGGTCGGCGTTGCCCTACTGGCATGCTCCGGCCCACGGCGGTGGTTCGGGTCTCTCCGCCATTTCGTCGTGGTGCCGCTATGGCCGCTGCCATCCCACTTGGCAGTAACGGCCCCCGCGGCTCTTCCGCCCCCCGACGGATCTTGGTCGCCGCCCCCCTCCGCCTGGGACCGGAAGGATCCCTCTTCCCCTGCGCCGGTTCTCGAGCCCCCCGTGCCGACCCCTCTCCGCCTCGTGCCCTCCCCCTCGGGCCGCCCCCTCCCCGCAGCAGGTCTTCCCATCTCCTCCGTAGCCCCTCCCTCTTCCGGCGGGCCTTCCGTGCTTCTTCCGGTGGGTCTGAGCCCCTTCCCTCAGTCGGACCGCGCCGGCGTCTCATCCTTCGGGATGAGCTCCCCCTCCGGCGGGTCTGGGCCCCTCCCCCGCCGCCGGAACTCCGCCGTGGTCCTGCCCCTCCGTCGGATTGTGGCGTCTCCTCGGGGCTTGCACCCTTCCTTCGGGCCCCGCGCCCTCTTCGGGCAGAGCTCCCCTTCGGGCCACGTGCCCCCTTGGGCTACGTGCGTCCCTGTCTCTTTTGTGTTTTGAATTTCAAAAGCGGGAGCCCGCCTGTGGGCCCCGCTCCTTTGTTCCGTTGGTTGGTGTTCAATAAAATTTCCTTTTCAATATATATATATATATATATATATATATATATATATATATATATATATATATATATAGTTATAGTTATAAATAATTGGAAATAGTTTTCCCCTGTCTTGGAATATATATATATATATATATATATATATATATATATATATATATATATATATATATATATATATATATATATATATAAATTGTAATTATATTTTTGCATTTTAGAAATAATAATAAATGCTTTGCTATATTATAAAATAGTGTATTTTATTTCACGAAAATCATTTTGGTTGTATTAACTACTTCTCATTTTTTTTTATTTTATTAGAATTTATGCGTATTACTATTATATATATATATATATATATATATATATATATATATATATATATGTATATATGCGCAAATGTATATGGTTTTTAGAAAAAAAAATATTTGAAAAGAGAGGCAAAACTCGTGAACAGTAGCCTTGGCTACTGTTCACCCATCTCTTTTCCAGAACCCGACCAAGCGCAGCCTGTGGGTTTTTAGTTTACATTTTTTTGAAATTTCAGAAGGCTAAACTCGTACAAATCTGAATCAAATAACTCCCAATCTTTTCCTATCCAATCCCCATTAGATCCTCTTCCATCTAACCTAAATCATTGTTTAAATCCAGATCTAAATTCGGATTTAAACCGAGTACAAACCCCTGCATCTCGAGTATGTATATATATGGACTTGTATTCGCATTCTCGATGCTTTCCCCCTCAATCCTCCTCCTCAATCCACCCTCCGATCTTCACACCATTGCCCAGCTGTGTCGCCAACTGTCGGCGAACCTGGCCAACCGTCGGCCACCAGTGCAACGGCCGCCACCACGTCAGGGCTGCGCGCGGACAGCAAGGAGGCAGCAGACGTAGTAGTAGACCGTAGGGATCCCATATTCATGGTATGTTTTCTCTTTCCTCGCTCCCCTGTTCTTCGCACCAACTGTTTCGTTAGAGAGCCAAACTAACCACCTTCATATTCCATCCAATAGAATGAATGGAATCAAAGAAAAACTTGGTCAAAAATCGACCCAAATCTAGGAAGAAATGTTGGTTCCTGCTCAAAACAGAACAAAAGAAGCTGTCCCAACACCCTTCTTTGAATGACTAAATTTAGTCAAACTAGTAGGAAATCTAGGAAACTAATTGAAGAAGGGTTTAGCCAACCTATAGGGCTTCTAAACTTATTTTGTAGAATTACTTTTCATCAAATATATAGCAAGAAAATCTTTTTCAAAGTTTAGGAAAAACTGCTTTAAAAGTATAGTAAATTTAGAAAATTTTCCCGATACGATGTGCGCCCAAACTGGACGACGTGGTCGCAACCCATAAGCATCGAAAGGAGCATATGGATGTTTTCGACGTGTGGGAACTGATGGAACTCGATTTCGTTGTACGTGCACGACGAAATCAGTACGTATCCGTCAAGATACCCCCGGATCGACCCTTTGAAAATTAAGCCATAACTTCGTGTACAGTCGTCGGTTCGAGACGAAACATAGGCCAACAGGACTGAATCGATTTTCTGATCTTGTGTGCCAAGTTTGGTCCGATTCTGAGAAGGTCGACTGGAATCCAGCTTTGGACATATGGTTGGGTTCGTCTCCTCAAAACGGATCCATAGACATATAGTTTGATGAGTTTAGAGACCGTAGATACTGGCACGTGTTTCGGTAGAAAATGGGTCCAACAGCGGACATCATTTTGACCCAAAATTATGATTTTGCCCCTGTTCCTGAATTGGACTTTTGGACAGGCGTTTTCTAGACATATCTTTTATACCAAACACGTTCGTGATGTTTGTTTCAGTATCCAGAGCTCTTTGTGGATTTTGACTTTCGTGCTGACGTTTCTGACTGTTGGATTTTGCTACATCTCGTACCACCCTCAGACAAGATACCTTGCCATTTGCTGTCTATTTATTTTAGATCATATTTCATGCATTTACTTATTATTTATTTTCTGCAAAATAAACAGTGATACATGGCATAATTTGATAAAATCTTACTGTTCAGTTCTATTTACTGTTATGTACTATTTTCTTATACATTGAACTTAAATTTAAGGACCACCCTTTGTGTGTTGCATTCATAGGCATTGACACATTTGTACCATGTTGTTGTGAGTCGCATATAGAAATCGGACATGCGTGAATGGCTGGCCACCAGTACGTATAAGCCGTGCGATAGGATTAACCGCTAATAGTGTTTGTATGATTAGTTTGACTTAGCGGTTAATAGAGGTTCTGTATTATGGATACAACATAGTAGGCATTGGGCGGGGAGGACAATACCTTAGCGTATGGGCTACTATACACTTTACTTTTTGTAACCAGTGAGCTCCGTCGTAAACGCGGGTGAGATTACCCATGGATACTGACGGCCACTGACGTTCTGCGAAACGTTATGCTTTGCTGGGCCTCTGGTCCCTCGGGGGGGGGGGGGCATGCCGATCCCATTTTAGCCAGGGCCCATACGTTGGAGGATGTTCTTAAAACTGCATACACTTAGACTAGTTAGGCTACCTTATCCGTTAGGTATGAGTACTCTTGGTTTGGGTACTTATATCTGACCGTGGCTTGGAACACTAACTTGTCGCGGACTAGTTTGCCACATCCTGTCCTTGTTTGGTTGTAGGTGTGGCTTACTACTTCGATGAGAAGGTACTCAACCTGGTTGTGGTCCGGATACCATATTGGATTCATGACTTGGAAAAATAGTTCATCGTGGGTTAGTGTGCCATCTCCTGCCCTTGTTTGGTTGGGCGGGTGGTACGCTAATTCAAGGATGGAGTGTTGGACCATGTTATGATCTGATTGACTTATTATTGAGCAATATTTATTCAGTTTATATGGCATAATATTATGTATCTTGTTACATTCCTCTGAGCACCTGGTTATCTCTCCAGGTGTGTGCTTACAGAAGGATTGCTTTTGGATCATTCATAGCCATTTTATCTATCCGTTCCTTGTACATTTTCTTTTCATTTAAATGGTTGGTAGTGGATTTGTCTTCGTCCAACATCTTGTACAATGATTATTCAAAGTTGATTTATGACATATCCTTCATTCTTTCATTTTGTTGATGAGATTAGATTACTCTTGGTTTACTATATATTATAGCTTATGTATACATACGAGATTTCCATATATTGGAGTATACTTCGTATGTATGCAGTTGGCATGTCTATGTACCTAGTCCTAAGTATTTTGGGACTGGGGCATTACACAATGCCTGCTTCCCTTTTGTCACGACCCAGAACTAGAATACTAGAGAGCGGGGGACAGACACAGCTAGCTATGTACATTGAAGTGTAACCCACCTCGATGTGCGGTCACGGCTGTCTAGATGCATGAGGGCTTTACTACAAGCCAACAGTCTCCTATGGTCAAGTATGTAAAACCCCTAAACTTCGACTATATTGTTAGTACTAATTTTTTTTATTTATAAGTCGCATAGTCGTATTGTACGTCGCGCCGAAATTTGCGTTTTTCGTATTTTTTTCGTCGAGTGCGAATATGTACGAGCGTACATATTTTTAGAAAAATATTTTTTCCCATTTTTATAGTTTCAAAATAATATATAGTAATTACTTTATTTTTATCATTATAAAAAAGGGAGTGAGATATAATTTATGTATAAATTAATTCTCGAAATTATTTATTAATTATCTTAAATTATTTCAAAGGTATTTTTGAAGTAGTACCTATTAATATTTAAATTGATTTTCAAAATTTATTAATATTAATATTTTATTATTCAAAAAGATATTTAAATATTTATTATTTTCGAAATTATTATTATTAGTATTTTTGGAAAATGTATTTCAAAATTTTTGTGGCGATTTAAATCTTGATTTGAATTTATGAATTTATTTAAATAAGTTAAATATTTGAAATTTGATTTACTCCATTTGATTTTAAACTAAAAAATTAATTAGATTTAAATTGGATTTGTATTTGGATTGGATTTGATTGATTTTAAATTAAGTTGTGAATTATCTATTTTGGGTTAAACTACTCCTAATCCTATCCAAATGAGAATTCCCACATCCTATAAATAGGCAGGTACTCCTCCAAATTTTTTTTATCATTCACCAATTCTTCATAAATAATTCTCAACCCCGTGTACCGTGTCCGTGTTCCCTCCCCGTCTTATTCCATATTTTTTTACATATACAATTTCAACCTCTCCGTGTCGGACACACCCCGACACAATCGAAAACCTAATCCTAGTCCTAGCCTACAGATGCCTCCGGCCACAACTCGGCCACCAACCGATCCTCGCCACCACCGACGAACTCCCGACCACCCGCTGACCAACCACACCCGACTCCTCCGGTCAACCCAACCCAGTCCTGCCGACAACAAACCGACCACCCGACCAACTGGCCTCTAGACGATCAGCCCCGGCCGCACATCGCCAACCCCCGCACATAACATCATCACTGCCACCTGACCTCCATCAATACCACGACCGTCCCCGCTTCCGGTCGATCACTAACCCGACCGCCGCAAACACGTCATCAGACCACTCTTCCGATTCCTACAGCCAACACCACCACCACCGTGGCGGAACCCGTCTCCGCCATAGACGACCCTAAACTACTGCCGTCGCATCCCAAATTACCACCACCACACGCAGAGGAAAGAGAAAAAGAAACCCTAGAAAATCACCTGGACTCCGCCTCGCCGAGCGTCGCGCTTCCCCGTCTGAAGCACCGTCCCCGACGACTGGTGGCTGCGCCCACCGAGAACCCACCGTGAGCCGCCACCCCGCCGCTTCCCTCGTCAAACCCCTTGCGCCGCCTCACTGCCGCCGCTGGACCCACCCCCTCCGTTCCTTCTCTCCGCCTCCTTCAGAACCGAACGGCCACGGCGCCGCCGCAGTTCTCCACCGCCCCGAGCCCGCGCTCTCTCTCCCTTTCCTTTTTCTTCTTCTTACTCTCTCTCTCCTCTTTTCTAAAATAAGGGTAGCTGGCAGACCCTTTTTGTTGTTATTTGTTTTTTTGTATTTTTTTTGTTTTGTTTTTATTTGTTTTTTTTGTTAATATCTGCTACTATCATCATTATAATAATAATAATAATAATAATAATAATAGTATTATTATTATTATTATTATTATTATTATTATTATTATTATTATTGCTAATTATGTTTTTTTCTTTTTTTTTCTTTTCTGATTTGAAAGAGGAGCAGCTGTTATTTATTTAATTATTTTATTTTCTGATTCCTTTTGCTTTTGCCTATAATGTTTACCCATATAAAGTATTATACAGTATTATATTTTATAAGATATTATACCGTATCATATTTTGTATTATTTTGTATTAACAAGTGTTATACATATTTATATTTTGTATTATACATTATTAATTAAGTAATATTTTATCCTAGTACTATATTATGTATATAATTTTTTGGTATTATAAGGTAATGTATTTTTATAAATACATATAATAAATATTTGTATGTATTTTTCTAAAAAACTACTTTGTAACAAAAATGTGGCAATGGGCTTGGGACCTACGTCTCATAGGCTCTGGAAGTCATAAATATTTTCAATTATTATATAAAATATATTAACTGAGTAATTATAATTTTTGACCTAAAAACGATTTTTATTACTTATAAATACTTTCGGATAGTAAAATATAGTTTTAAGGATTATTAATAGTTTTCATAAATCGTACATATATATATATATATATATATATATATATATATATATATATATATATATATATATATATATATATATATATATATATATTATTTATCAAATTCTTTGATTTCATCATGTTTGTAACTAAACCTATTATCCATGATCTCTTGTCCAATCGATATCTCCTCCTATCGACCCTAACTAACCTAACCGTTCTGGACCCGATGGAACCGTCCATGCCATCATCCGAGGCTATCATGCATAGTTGTAACATCGCTGTCATACTCCATGCCACATGATCATAGCACCACACCAGGCGTCACAACAGGCAAGTATACCTTGCTAATTAACTATCAAATTATTTATTTTCTGCATTATTTACTTTGTTTCATATAGTTAGTTTTCTTTGATATAAATTGCGCGTCCAAGCCACACTTGGGTGCAAGCGACTCTATTAGTCGTTTTATTTTACTATATGCATGTTAACTTAGTTGTAGTGGACTACCCTCCTATTGCGGGATATTTTTATATCTCCGCTGGCCATGACACTTACACTACACGGTTTGAGGTATTTTATTAGGGGCACGACTTATTGACTAGCTATCTTTATTGTCGTGTGACGGTAGTTGTTCGTAACTGCTATGACTAGGGTTTTAGAGACTCAAGCAGTTACAAAACTGGACGAGCCATGGACATGACTTGAACAGTGTGGGAAATATTGGGGGAGGACAGTCGCTAGTGCGTATGGGAAGCCAAACAGGTAAACCACAGTCTCCGGATGGAACTGTGGCGATATATTTGCAGATACCCTCTGACGTTTTGGACGTTACGGCCGGATACGGATCACTGGATGCCAGTTACGTACTTATAGCCAAAAATCCCACCCATGCGCATGAAAGTTGTCCTCTAAATTGCACATTAGGCGGTTAGAATCTCTTTTTTTCATATTTGTGTCTAGGATAGTCTTTTATATATTATTTTATTATTCTGACAGTTCATATTAGCTTGTTCTTCCTGTATCTTGCTACGTCCGTCTGAGGACCTGGTTTTTTCCCAGGTGTGTGTTCATGTCTTCCGCAGGTATCCTAGCCAAGGCCGTGGTCTTCTTCATTCTTTCGAAGACGATTGCGCTTGGTTCGTCTTGCCATTTTCATCGCTTGATTTATTGTACATTTCTTTCATTGGGATAGTTGGTAGTGGACTGTCACGCCCCAGAACCAGAATACTGGAGAGCGGGGGCAGACACAGCCAGCTACGTATATTGAAATAGAAACTACCTCGATATACGGTCACGGCTGTCTAGAAATATGAGGGTTTACTATAAGCCAACAGTCTCTTAAGGTCAAGCCTATTGTCTCAATCTCAAGCAAGTAACATAATTACAAGACGTATGATCATTAAATATACAATAAAAGGCGTCCCAAATATTACATATCAGCTGATCATGAAGCTAGTCGTACAAAATGCCAGGACTAGCAAGAGTTAAGTCATACATGATCAACCCTAGGATTTGTTAATCATGTTTACAGCCCGTAGGCAGACAGTAAGTAAAAGTGCATCGAGCTAACAGGTGCTCGTCGGCTAAACGCCTCAAAAGAATAAATTTACAATAGAGTGAGCGAAACAAAATAGAAAATCCACTCGTAGCCCGGGTTCCTTCTAGTCGCCACCATTGGGCTGGAAGCTTGGTAGATCCTCGGGAGCTGCTCCAAAATCTGGCCACACAAAACCAGCTGGGTCAACCCCAGAAAGAGCAAGTGCCACAAGGGGGCCACGAAATAAGAACAAAAGCCAGCAATCAGCACAGAAAATCTAATATTAAAACTAAAATTACGAAAACATGTCAGGAGGATATACAACGAGATAACCGTGGAACTATTCCGATAGCCAGGTTACAACCCGTAAACCAAACAGGGACCGGGGTTGTAACCCTTCATCTGAACAGAGCTTGGTTTCCCACCATTTATCGGCAAGTTAAGTAATGCGATAAATCAAGACAGGGAGCAATCTTGCATGGGATCAAGACATGACTAGACTGGTTATACCTCATTCAATCAATCACGGCCAAGCAGATCCTACGGCTTACTACTTTAACTAACTAGGGTTATCACAGGCCTAATTACTAACAAGATGCAGTGAGATTGTTCCACAGCCACAAGCCCTGCAGACCATCCAGGCTACCCAGGACGAAAGATTAGGGTTGAATTCAGGTGGGTACATCGCCCGGGAGACAAATATACCCTTAGGTGACTTAGAGGGTGCAACACTCGACGGTGCGCTGGAAATGTGTCCTACTCGACGGCAGGCTACAGATCCCAAGAGCGCCCAGGTAACGGGATTGCCTGTAGCTGTGTCAATCTCTTCATGACTACTGTGTTATTCTAGTTATTAACCTTAATCCATTTTAGTAGGTACTCCTGACCGTGGTACTCAGGAGTCCTATCCTAGACATGATGCAAGACTGGACAAGTGGATTAACAAGCAAGCAAGAAAGAACCACCCACGGTGTCAAGGCAAGTCAAGTTAGGTTATCAAGTCATGTCAAGTCAGGAGTGCGCCGCCACGGGCCACTATCATGTCATGTTGGTCATGTCAGGAGTGCACCACTATGGGTCACTGTCGTGTTATGTTAGTTCCATGTCATACCAAGCCATGTACCATAGTCATTCCAAACATATTAAGTAAAATCAAGTTCATGACAAAAGGCATAAGGATATAAAACGGACATAAAATATCTAAAAAAAAAATCAATATACAGGTCATAGAAAAGCCAAGCTTAAAGAAATAAAACCAAAACTCCAAGGGTCAAGGGTTAAACAAGGGGTCAGGGGAGCAGCGTACAAAAGGTCACGTACGCTGAAGGAGCCGCGTACGTGAAAGTCACGCACGCTACAGAGCAGTGTGCGTGAAAAGTCACGCACGCTCAAGGAGCGGTGTGCGTGAAAAGTCACACACGCAGAAGGGAACAGTGTTCGTGAAAGTCACGCACACTACAGGGAGCAGTGTGTGAAAGTCACGCACGCTCAAGGGAGGCAGTGTGTGAAAGTCACGCACGCTCAAGGGAGGCAGTGTGTTAAAGTCACGCACGCTCAAGGGAGCAGTGTGTGAAAGTCACGCACGCTCCAGGGAGGCAGTATGTGAAAGTCACGCACGCTCAAGGGAGCAGTGTGTGAAAGTCACGCACGCTCCAGGGAGGCAGCATACGTGAAAGTTACGCACGCTCAAGGAGACATACTTCCAACAGGAAGCGTACTCAAGCCTGCATACGCAGCGCTAAAGAGCGCGCGTAGCTCAGTGTGCGTAAGCTAAGCAGCTCTGCACACTGCTCACTGTCTTCTCCAGACAGCAAGAACACCATGGCTGAACCCAAAGCTTCAAAACAACATAACTTGGTCATCCGAACTCCAAATTCGGATTTCTAAAGTTCCAACTTGGGTGAAACTGAATGCTCTTCCACATGGAAACATCAAAACTCAGAGAAAACCAACTAAAATAGCTCAAATCATGCAAAATCCAAAAATAGGAAAACTTAGATCTAGAGCAAAGGAGACTTCAAATCACAAAACACCAAGTTCTAATGTTGATCACCATGTCCTAATCTAGCAAATGGACAAAGAAAAGAGGGTTCTCATGTAGTGACAAGATGCACTTGCCTAATGGTTGGGGAGTTGTGTGGAGGAAGAAGAAGAAGAAGAAGAAATTATGGTGGTTATGAAGAGAGAGAAGAGGTTGGTGGAATTATAAAGAGGGTGTTGTGGTGTGCTTGAGGGTAGAGCTTAGGGCTAAGGTGTTCCAATGCTCAAAACCGAACCAAACCGAACCAACCTAATAAAACCGAGCCATGAGAAAACCCAAAATACGAAAAATACCAAAATTCCACAAGCTGAGAAAAATAATAATAAAAAAAATACATGCCAAAATCCAGATACGAGTATAAATACGAAATACGGAAAATACAGGAAATGAGGGTGACAACTCTACCCACCTTAATAGAATTCCGTCCTCGGAATTTAATCAAGAAGCTAGAGATTGTCACGATAAGCTACATTAAGCACATGCAAGCTACACTAAGCAGTCCAATCATACAATCATACAATACAAGCAAGGAAGGGAAAATGTAAGGCATAAGAAAGATATTATACCTCACGAGCCAAACAGGTAGGGATATCGCGATCGGATGTCGTCCTCACGCTCCCACGTTGACTCACCTAGAGAGTGATGACCCCAAGCAACACGGACTAATTTAATAGTCTTGTTCTTGAGTGTCTTCTCCCTCCGGTCCAATATAGACACGGGCCTCTCCTCATACGAAAGGTTGGTACCAACAACCAATTCCGAATGGTCTAGGATGTGGCTCGGGTCCGGAATATACCGTCGTAATTGGGACACATGGAATACATCATGCACCTCTCTTAGTGACGGCGGAAGAGCGAAACGATAGGACACATCTCCTACTCGCTCTAGAATATCGAACGGCCCTATATACCTAGGACCAAGCTTTCCCCGCACGCCGAAGCGAATGACGCCGCAGTTAGGCGAGATCCTAAGGAATACATGGTCGCCGACAGCAAATTCTAAGGGACGTCGATGAGCTTCGGCCCAATGGCGCTGGCGGTCCTGGGCAACTCGGAGGTGATCTCTCACCTTTCTGACCACTTCAACCGTCTGGGAAATCAATTCGGGTCCGAGCATCTGCCTCTCTCCGACATCGTCCCATGCTAGCGGGGACCTGCACTTCCTGCCATAAAGAGCCTCAAAGGGTGCCATCTGGATACTGGCCTGATAACTGTTGTTGTACGAGAATTCCACCAGGTATAGATGATTCTCCCATGAACCACCGAAGTCAAGGGTACAGGATCTCAACATATCTTCAAGGGTCTGGATTATGCGCTCTGACTGACCATCCGTCTGCGAGTGATAAGCTGAGCTGAACTGAAGGCGAGTCCCCAAACTCTTCTGCAAGCTGCGCCAAAAGTGTGATGTGAATCTTGAATCCCTGTCTAAGGTGATGCTGATTGGCACACCGTGAAGCCTGACGATCTGCCTGAGGTACATCTCTGCTAGCTACGTCGTCGACTGCCCAATTCTGAATGGAAGAAAGTGTGCCACCTTGGTAAGCCTGTCCACAACTACCCAAATAGCATCTCTGCCGGCCGGAGATCTGGGCAATCCGGTCACGAAATCCATGGTTATATGTTCCCATTTCTATTCTGGGATCGGTAAGGGTTGAAGAAGTCCAGCGGGCCTCTGATGTTCAGCTTTAACCTGTTGGCAAACCAAACATCGAGAGACAAACCGGGCTATCTCCCTCTTCATGCCATTCCACCAAAAATACTGACGAATATCACGGTACATCTTCGTACCACCCGGATGAATAGAATACTGCGAACTATGGGCTTCTGCCATAACTTCCTGTCTGATATCTCCACTGGGTACACAAAGACGAGTGCCGTGCCGAAGTGTACCATCTTCATGGATACATAACTCTGGCCTTCTTCCTGCTTCACACTCTGCTCTGAGTCGCTGGATCTTGGAATCTGTTAACTGCGCCATCCGGATCCTCTCAACTATGCTGGACTGAACCTGTAGACTGGCCATCAATGCCACGCTGGTTGGAAGAACCACTTCAATTCCCATCTTCTGAAGATCTGCCAATAATTTTGGTTGTGCCGTCAGGAAATGAACTCCGGCTCTCCTGTTCAATGCATCTGCTACAATGTTGGCCTTTCCGGGATGATACTGCAAATCCACATCATAATCCAGCAATAGCTCGAGCCATCTTCTCTGCCGCATATTAAGGTCCTTCTGGATGAAAACATACTTCGGGCTCTTATGATCAATAAAGATCTCCACTCTATCTCCGTACAAGTAGTGTCTCCACAACTTCAAAGCAAACACTACCGCCGCCAGTTCCAAGTCGTGGGTCGGGTAATTCTTCTCATGATCACGTAGTTGACGTGACGCATAAGATATTACCTTTTCATGCTGCATCAAGACACACCCCAATCCTCTGCCTGAAGCGTCACAATAAACTGTGAATCCTCCGGTCCCATCTGGAAGGGTGAGAATGGGAGCCGTTATCAAACCTCGCTTCAACTTCTCAAATGATTCCTGACACTCTGCTGTCCAAACAAATGGCACATCTTTGCGGGTCAACTGGGTCATCGGCGCTGAAATCCTTGCAAAATCTAAAACGAACCGCCGGTAGTAGCCGGCCAATCCAAGGAAGCTGCGAACCTCTGCCACTGAGCTGGGTACCGGCCATGACTCGATAGCCACAATCTTCTGGGGATCCACTTCCACTCCTCCTCGGGTAATGATGTGACCCAAGTATGATATGCGATCGAGCCAGAACTCGTATTTACTGAACTTGGCATACAACTGATGCTCCCTAAGCGTCTGAAGGACGACTCTGAGATGCTGCTCATGCTCTGCTTCACTCTTACTGTAGACCAGGATGTCATCTAGGAACACGATCACAAATTAATTCAAGTAAGGCATGAAAATGCGATTCATGAGGTCCATGAATACGGCCGACGCATTGGTCGCTCCAAAGGGCATAACAAGGAACTCCCAATATCCATACCTCGATCTGAATGCTGTCTTCGGGATATCCTGCTCTCTGACTCTGATCTGGTGGTATCCCGACCGCAAGTCGATCTTCGAAAATACTGAAGCCCCTCTGAGCTGATCAAACAAGTCATCTATCCTCGGAAGAGGGTATCTGTTCTTAATTGTCACCGAATTCAAGGTACGATAATCAACACATAGCCTGGACGTACCATCCTTCTTTTCACAAGAAGCATCGGGGCTCCCCAAGGCGATCCACTTGCACGGATGAATCCCTTGGTCCTCAGTTCTTCAATCATCTTGTACAAAATCTCCAATTCTGAAGGCGCCATCCTGTAGACTCGCTCTGATACTGGTGCTGTCCCGGAAATCAAGTCTATAGTAAACTCAATCTCCTATTCTGGCGGCATCCCTGGAAGCTCCTCTGGAAAGACATCTGGAAACTCTTCAACTATTCGGGGTAACTGCACTGCTGCTACTGCCATCCGCAATGCTGGGGAAGATGGCTCCACTGCGCCTCTAGAAAACGAAAACTCTGGCTCGCCGGGGATACTAAAGACAACCCTGCCAATATGGCAGTCTATCCTAGCATACTAGTTCCTCAACCAATCCATGCCTAGGACTACATCATAGTCTGCTATAGGAAACTCTATGAATCTAGCGGGGAACTCCCTACCGCTAATTATGATCCGACACGAGGAAAACACTCGATCTACTCCCACAAGACCATTACCAGTAAGTATATTGAGCCTCACTGATAATGACTCAGGCTCCAATCCTATCCGTGTCGTGAATCGTGCAGACATGAATGAATGCGATGCACCAGAATCAAACAATTCCGAAGCTGGAAAGGAGTTGACGAGAATAGTACCTGCTACAACCTCACCTGGTACAGCTTCTTCTTCCATAGCCATCATCATGGCCTGACCTTGTCCTCTAGCTGCTGGTCCCCTCTGCTGGAAACCTCTCTGCCTATTCTGGGTCTGAGCTTGGGCTTGTGCATACTGCTGGGGGTGCTGTTGCTGGAATGCCTGAGACTGAGGCGGCAAGGGCCTCGAAGACTGATACTGCTGCTGCTGAACTGGTGCTGGGGCTGGTCCTCTCACCGAAGAGCTAGAAGGGTTGGATGCCGATGAACCACCCCTATTCGGGCAAGCCCCTACCCTATGATCTGCTGCTCCACAAGCCAGGCACAATCTATGTGCCCTGCGACAATCCGCCACTACATGGCCTGGCTTCCCGCAATGAGAACATCCCATCGCGGAAGTCTGCTTCTGCTTCTGCTGCTGCGGGTACGTCGGGGTCGAATGCTGAACCAACGTTACTGAGGCCGCCCGCCTCGGAGTTCCTATGGTCAATCCCCTAGCTGCCGGGGCTGGAGCTGATGATTGGTGCATCTGACTGTGGGACCGCTTCCTGCCTCCAGTCCTATCCACGATCCTCTGGGAGGTATACTCATTCCTCCTAGCTGCTCTCAAGACTGCATCGAACGTCTAGTGCTCGAACTGCTCAACCGCTAACATGATCTCCAAATGCAGCCCCTGCTGGAATCGCTGGGCCCTATCAAACTCGGTCGCCACCAAGGTGGGGGCAAACCTACTGAGTCTAGAAAACTTCGATGCATAACTGTCGACTGTTCTGCCTCCTTGCTTTAAGTTGGTAAATCTGGTCTGCAGGTCGTACCGAGCCACAGCATCAAAGTACTTCGCCTGGAATCTCTCTCTAAACACTGCCCAAGCAATGGGTGCCACTAATCCCATGGCTTGCGCCGCCCACCAACTGCGAGCTAGGTCCAACAACTGTAGGCGTACCACCGCCACCTTCTCATTCTCAGGTGTTCTAGCTACTTTCAGAACCACCTCGGTATCCTGAAGCCATGCATCCGCGGCAATCGCATCCTCGGTGCCGTCGAAGAAAGGAGTGAAGGAACCCTAGATGGGGGGTGAATAGGGTCAAGCTAACTAATCAAGCACTTAGCACAAGCTAATGGACAATTTAAAAATTATAAGTGCAAGAGAAGAAGCAATAACAATACCGACACACGATGTATCCTGGTATCCTCCCAAGAGGCACTGCAGTCCCGAAACTCTCTCCGACTTTAATCCACTATTTGAGTAAATAGTTACACACGAGTTTGGATCCGAAGAACTCGCCAACTTCAATACGAGTTTGGATCCGAAGAACTCGCCAACTTCAACCGAAAGTTTGGATACGAAGACTCTCCAACTTCAATCGAGAGTTTGGATACGAAGACTCTCCAACTTCAACCTTTCACAATAGGTTTTGATCTCCTTACAATAGGATGAAGATCTTTCTTTTCAACTCAATAACTCTAATATAATTTGTGGATGGCAAATGAAAGCTTTGTAGAGTTGTTTGTGGATAGGCTTTGGTGGTTTAGAAATTTTTAGGCTCAAAGCATCAACCTTGAATGAAGGGGTTCAAGGCTATTTATAACCAAAGCATTGAAAAGAGCTCAAGGCAACTTTTCAGTCCACGAACCGGCATACCGTCGGTATGATCCGGCATACCGGCGGTATACCGGTCTGGGATTTCAACGGCTAGAAATATAGCCGTTAGGATCATTAATGGCTGGAAATCCGACCGTTGGAATTTCAACGTTTCGGAAGCGGTATACCGTCGGTATGATCCGGTATACCGTCGGTATGCTGGTTTTGTAAACAGAAACTTTCTGTGAACAAAAACCGGTATACCGTCGGTATACACCGGTATACCGTCGGTATGCCATTTTCTACCAAAAATGATCCTGGGCTTATTTCTGCCCTAGCTTTCGATTTTGCCATCTATTTCTTGTGTTTACAATAATTCCTAAGACTCATTACAGACTCCAGATAAACTTAGGCAGGTGCAGGCTTCTTCAGAGTCATGAAATGATGATGGCATGGCTTGGCTTCTTCCTTTGATAGGTGCTGGCTTTTTTCCTTGGCGGCAGCTGTCCAAAGATATCCAGTTTGTAAAAACTGAATACCTTTCGGGGGCTTCGCCCCCGAACCCCCGACGAGGGGCGCTGCCCCCTCGACCCCCGTCCGCTGACCAGGCAGCGGAACCCCCGGTGCGTGGCTCCAGAGATGTCGTCGGGTGGTTCAGAAAAATCTTGTGGGATCCATCGTCTTTAGCCCACCATGATTTCTTCATTGCATTGCATATGTCCACATTGATTTTGCTAATTGCTTTTCTGCAAATACATGTTAGACGAACAAAGCAATATACATGTAGCAAGAATGATAAGATAAAAGCACATTAGGACAATACGAAGTTTAAGTATCAATGCTATAGTGATAGCATAAATGTTAGTAATATCATAATGTTAAACTTAATTGAATAACCATAATCAAAACATAGTTCTGATTTTGGCAACCCGATTAAATTTAAGATAGATAAGCTCATATCACTAATATGTAAACCAATAGGCACATATCACCAAAGATATAAGTATAAGTAGAAATGCTATAGCGATAGTATGAAGATTAGTGATAATGAAATGCTAAACTTAACATATTAACCATATTCAAAAACATGATACAATCATTGGGCTAACAAGGAGGGTTCAAGCGCTTGAAGCTGTTGGCCGCCTGGTTCCCTGGATGTCCGCCTCGGGTCAAAGCATCTTGAACTGTCTGGTGCAGGGCGTCGCTTCGACGATCCTGGGAAGCTATCAAGGTTCTGATGAGGCCTACTAAGGTACCATCATCTGGCTCTGCGGGCTGGACGGGCCGAACTGGTGACTCTCCTCCAGTAGGTATCACTCTGGAGGCTACCCCGGAATACTGGGCTTGATCTCCAGGTTGCTGCTGGCCCACGGGAGGTGCTTCTCCTTGCTGATCGGCAGGGTCAGGTACAGTGCCGCTGAAGAAGACGACACAGGGAAACAATAAGGAAGGACCAGGACAGATCAACGATACAAGCATGTAATCAGGGCAAGAATTTCAGGGATTTGAAAATACGGGCGGAGATCAAAGGCGAATAATGATTGAGACATTTATTCGGTAAACCCTCACATTTCTTGATTGACAAGACCTGCATGGGCCACCACTTAAACCATGTCACGCCCCAGAACCAGAATACTGGAGAGCGGGGGCAGACACAGCCAGCTACGTATATTGAAATAGAAACTACCTCGATATACGGTCACGGCTGTCTAGAAATATGAAGATTTACTACAAGCCAACAGTCTCTTAAGGTCAAGCCTATTGTCTCAATCTCAAGCAAGTAACATAATTACAAGATGTATGATCATTAAATATACAATAAAAGACGTCCCAAATATTACATATCAGCTGATCATGAAGCTAGTCGTACAAAATACCAGGACTAGCAAGAGTTAAGTCATACATGATCAACCCTAGGATTTGTTAATCATGTTTACAGCCCATAGGCAGACAGTAAGTAAAAGTGCATCGAGCTAACAGGTGCTCGTCGGCTAAACGCCTCAAAAGAATAAATTTACAATAGAGTGAGCAAAACAAAATAGAAAACCCACTCGTAGCCCGGGTTTCTTCTAGTCGCCACCATTGGGCTGGAAGCTTGGTAGATCCTCGGGAGCTGCTCCAAAATCTGGCCACACAAAACCAGCTGGGTCAACCCCAGAAAGAGCAAGTGCCACAAGGGGGCCACGAAATAAGAACAAAAGCCAGCAATCAGCACAGAAAATCTAATATTAAAACTAAAATTATGAAAACATGTCAGGAGGATATACGACGAGATAACCATGGAACTATTCCGATAGCCAGGTTACAACCCGTAAACCAAACAAGGACCGGGGTTGTAACCCTTCATCTGAACAGAGCTTGGTTTCCCAACATTTATCGGCAAGTTAAGTAATGCGATAAATCAAGACAGGGAGCAATCTTGCATGGGATCAAGACATGACTAGACTGGTTATACCTCATTCAATCAATCATGGCCAAACAGATCCTACGACTTACTACTTTAACTAACTAGGGTTATCACAGGACTAATTACTAACAAGATGCAGTGAGATTGTTCCACAGCCACAAGCCCTGCAGACCATCCAGGCTACCCAGGATGAAAGATTAGGGTTGGATTCAGGTGGGTACATCACCCGGGAGACAAATGTACCCTTAGGTGACTTAGAGGGTGCAACACTCGACGGTGCGCTGGAAATGTACCCTACTCGACGGCAGGCTACAGATCCCAAGAGCGCCCAGATAACGGGATTGCCTGTAGCTGTGTCAATCTCTTCATGACTACTGTGTTATTCTAGTTATTAACCTTAATCCATTTTAGTAGGTACTCCTGACCGTGGTACTCAGGAGTCCTATCCTAGACATGATGCAAGACTGGACAAGTGGATTAACAAGCAAGCAAGAAAGAACTACCCACGATGTCAAGGCAAGTCAAGTTAGGTTATCAAGTCATGTCAAGTCAGGAGTGCGCCGCCACGGGCCACTATCATGTCATGTTGGTCATGTCAGGAGTGCACCACTACGGATCACTGTTGTATTATGCTAGTTCCTTGTCATACCAAGCCATGTACCATAGTCATTCCAAACATATTAAGTAAAATCAAGTTCATGACAAAAGACGTAAGGATATAAAACGGACATAAAATATCTAATAAAAATATCAATATACAGGTCATAGAAAAGCCAAGCTTAAAGAAATAAAACCAAAACTCCAAGGGTCAAGGGTTAAACAAGGGGTCAGGGGAGCAGCGTACAAAAGGTCACGTACGCTGAAGGAGCCGCGTACGTGAAAGTCACGCACGCTACAGAGCAGTGTGCGTGAAAAGTTACGCACGCTCAAGGAGCGGTGTGCGTGAAAAGTCATGCACGATGAAGGGAACAGTGTTCGTGAAAGTCACGCACGCTACAGGGAGCAGTGTGTGAAAGTCACGCACGCTCAAGGGAGACAGTGTGTGAAAGTCACGCACGCTCAAGGGAGGCAGTGTGTGAAAGTCACGCACGCTCAAGAGAGCAGTGTGTGAAAGTCACGCACGCTCCAGGGAGGCAGTGTGTGAAAGTCACGCACGATCAAGGGAGCAGTGTGTGAAAGTCACGCACGCTCCAGGGAGGCAGCATACGTGAAAGTCACGCACGCTCAAGGAGACACACTTCCAACAGGAAGCGTTCTCAAGCCTGCATACACAGCGCTAAAGAGCGCACGTAGCTCAGTGTGCGTAAGCTAACCAGCTCTGCACACTGCTCACTGTCTTCTCCAGACAGCAAGAACACCATGGCTAAACCTAAAGCTTTAAAACAACATAACTTGGTCATCCGAACACCAAATTCGGATTTCTAAAGTTCCAACTTGGGTGAAACTGAATGCTCTTCCACATGGAAACATCAAAACTCAGAGAAAACCTGCTAAAATAGCTCAAATCATGCAAAACCCGAAAATAGGAAAACTTAGATCTAGAGCAAAGGAGACTTCAAATCACAAAATACCAAGTTCTAATGTTGATCACCATATCCTAATCTAGCAAATGGACAAAGAAAAGTGGGTTCTCATGTAGTGACAAGATGCACTTGCCTAATGGTTGGGGAGTTGTGTGGAAGAAGAAGAAGAAGAAGAAGAAATTAATGGTGGTTATGAAGAGAGAGAAGAGGTTGGTAGAATTATAAAGAGGGTGTTGTGGTGTGCTTGAGGGTAGAGCTTAGGGCTAAGGTGTTCCAATGCTCAAAACCGAACCAAACCGAACCAACCTAATAAAACCGAGCCATAAGAAAACCCAAAATACGAGAAATACCAAAATTCCACAAGCTGAGAAAAATAATAAAAAAAATACATGCCAAAATCCAGATACGAGTATAAATACAAAATACGGGAAATACGGGAAATGAGGGTGACATGGACTTTGTCTCCGCCCAACGATTGTATCATAAATATCCAAGTTGATTTTTATATTATTATTTTTTTCATTGTGGATGAGATTTAGTTTGTCTTGGATTACTATATTTTACAGCTTATGTATACATACAAGGCTCATGTACTTCGTCTGTATACAGCTGGCATGTTTACGTACTTAGTCCTACGTATTTTGGGACTGGGACGTTACATGTTTTTGTGGTGGCCCATGCAGGTCAGATAAATCGTTTGGTTACTTTACCGTACCAAGCAAGCCTGCGAATATGATTAGAGTCTAGGATCTCATCCACATAATTGACCTCCTCGATTCTACTTTGACCTCCTTGATTTGCATCTTGTTTGATTTCATCTACCGTTAATTTTTATCATTCTTTCGTGCTTGATGTTGGTTAGGAAGGTAATCCATACTAGGTAGACTTGGCCCATTGTCCTAACACCCTTAGTTTAACTCTTGTAAGTTGGGTAGAGTGCCTTACGACCTAATCATCCTTGTGACCTTAACCAAGTCTTAAGCAAGTAGACAATAGAACGACTGTATAGGCACCAACATACGACATGACTAGATTCTTAAGAAGTTTGAATTAATTCCACTTCTTTCAATATTAATCGTGCCTATGTTTTTTACTATTTTTGACTATCCTATGCTGCTAGTTTTAGCCTTAGTTTTGCAAGCTTATTCCCTTATCGAGCTTGATCATGACATGTTTTATTGGGTGCGCACCCACTAATATATTGTCTAATCAGAACCGGTGCATGATGGTCTGATCAACCTATTGCACTTTGGTTCGCTTTTATCTATCATTCTACGTGGATAGGGACATAGCTAAATTTGTCCTCTAAGGGCCCCATCCGCGACAGACTTGGCAATTCTTTTTAAATTACTCACTCGCCTTTGAACCACATATTGGTATTCGAAAACAACTCCTTTGGACTCATATTGGTTTCGTCTTTCAACTATTTTAGACAAAGACTCGTACTTGATAGATAGACACCAAGTGTTCTCCTATGACCATGATAGTTATAGTTGGCCATCAACCAAGCCATGTGTTTACAACCTCGCCTCGAGTTATTCGACCTACCCTTCGACTCTTGATCATGATCTCTAATCATTTGAAATTTAGAAATGACTAGAATTATTTCCTTAAAACCCCTAAAACCTAGACGAGTATGTTCTCCATAGGAAATCACATGTCCTTGATCTCAAATCAATTTACCATCCCTTATTGACCATTAATCTTTGTCACGCAACCATCAATTACTCCCTAAATTAAATCCGTGATTTATTTTCGCAATTATCGAAATCATGATTTTCTAATGTACTTTTTGATCGTCGTGATTTGATTGTTCCTCATCGATATATCCTTGTACCTTCTCACCCCCTACTTATTCCTAATTTCGAGTACGAAATTCTTGTAAGTTGGGTAGGATATAAAACCCCTAAATTTCTACTATATTTTTAGTACTGATTTTTTTTTATTTATAAGTCGCATAGTCGTATTGTACGTCGCGCCGGAATTTACGTTTTTCATATTTTTCTCGTCGAGTGCGAATATGTGCGAGCATACATATTTTTAGAAAAACATTTTTTTCCCATTTTTATAGTTTCAAAATAATATATAGTAATTACTTTATTTTTATCATTATAAAAAAGGGAGTGAGATATAATTTATGTATAAATTAATTCTCAAAATTATTTATTAATTATCTTAAATTATTTTAAAGGTATTTTTGAAGTAGTACCTATTAATATTTAAATTGATTTTCGAAATTTATTAATATTAATATTTTATTATTCAAAAGATATTTAAATATTTATTATTTTCGAAATTATTATTATTAGTATTTTTGGAAAATGTATTTCAAAATTTTTGTGGCGATTTAAATCTTGATTTGAATTTATGAATTTATTTAAATAAGTTAAATATTTGAAATTTGATTTACTCCATTTGATTTTAAACTAAAAAATTAATTAGATTTAAATTGGATTTGTATTTGGATTGGATTTGATTGATTTTAAATTAAGTTGTGAATTATCTATTTTGGGTTAAACTACTCCTAATCCTATCCAAATGGGAATTCCCACATCCTATAAATAGGCAGGTACTCCTCCAAATTTTTTTATCATTCACCAATTCTCCACAAATAATTCTTAACCCCGTGCACCGTGTCCGTGCTCCCTCCCCGTCTTATTCCATATTTTTTTACATATACAATTTCAACCTCTCCGTGTCGGACACACCCCGACACAATCGAAAACCTAATCCTAGTCCTAGCCTACAGATGCCTCCGGCCACTACTCGGCCACCAACCGATCCTCGCCACCACCGACGAACTCCCGACCACCCGCTGACCGACCACACCTGACTCCTCCGGTCAACCCAACCCAGTCCTACCGACAACAAACCAACCACCCAACCAACTGGCCTCTAGACGATCAGCCCCGGCCGCACATCGCTAACCCCCGCACATAACATCATCACTGCCACCTGACCTCCATCAATACCGCGACCGTCCCCGCTTCCGGTCGATCACTAACCCGACCGCCGCAAACACGTCATCAGACCACTCTTCCGACTCCTACAGCCAACACCACCACCACCGTGGCGGAACCCGTCTCCGCCATAGACGACCCTAAACTACTGCCGTCATATCCCAAATTACCACCACCACACGCAGAGGAAAGAGAAAAGGAAACCCTAGAAAATCATCTGGACTCCGCCTCGCCGAGCGTCGCGCTTTCCCGTCTGAAGCACCGTCCCCGGCGACTGGTGGCTGCGCCCACCGAGAACCCACCGTGAGCCGCCACCCCGCCGCTTCCCTCGCCAAACCCCTTGCGCCGCCTCACTGCCGCCGCTGGACCCACCCCCTCCGTTCCTTCTCTCCGCCTCCCTCAGCGCCGAACGGCCACGGCGCCGTCGCAGTTCTCCACCGCCCCGAGCCCGCTCTCTCTCTCCCTTTCCTTTTTCTTCTTCTCACTCTCTCTCTCATCTTTTCTAAAATAAGGGTAGCTGGCAGACCCTTTTTGTTGTTATTTGTTTTTTTGTATTTTGTTTTGTTTTGTTTTGTTTTTTTTTTGTTAGTGTCTACTACTATCATTATTATAAATAATAATAATAATAATAATAATATTATTCTTATTATTATTATTATTATTATTATTGCTAATTATGTTCTTTTCTTTTCTTTTTCTTTTCTGAATTGAAAGAGGAGCAGCTGTTATTTATTTAATTATTTTATTTTTTGATTCCTTTTGCTTTTGCCTATAATGTTTACCCATATAAAGTATTATACAGTATTATATTTTATAAGATATTATACCGTATCATATTTTGTATTATTTTGTATTAACAAGTGTTATAAATATTTATATTTTGTATTATACATTATTAATTAAGTAATATTTTATCCTAGTACTATATTATGTATATAATTTTTTTTGTATTATAAGGTAATGTATTTTTATAAATACATATAATAAATATTTGTATGTATTTTTCTAAAAAACTACTTTGTAACAAAAATATGGCAATGGGCTTGGGACCTACGTCTCATAGGTTCTGGAAGTCATAAATATTTTCAATTATTATATAAAATATATTAACTGAGTAATTATAATTTTTGACCTAAAAACGATTTTTATTACTTATAAATACTTTCGGATAGTAAAATATAGTTTTAAGGATTATTAATAGTTTTCATAAATCGTACATATATATATTATTTATCAAATTCTTTGATTTTATCATGTTCGTAACTAAACCTATTATCCATGATCTCTTGTCCAATCGATATCTCCTCCTATCGACCCTAACTAACCTAACCGTTCTGGACCCGATGGAACCGTCCATGCCATCATCCGAGGCTATCATGCATAGTTGTAACATCGCTGTCATACTCTATGCCACATGATCATAGCACCATACCAGGCGTCACAACAGGCAAGTATACCTTGCTAATTAACTGTCAAATTATTTATTTTCTGCATTATTTACTTTGTTTCATATTGTTAGTTTCCTTTGATATAAATTGCGCGTCCAAGCCACACTTGGGTGCAAGCGACTCTATTAGTCGTTTTATTTTACTATATGCATGTTAACTTAGTTGTAGTGGACTACCCTCCTATTGCGGGATATTTTTATATCTCCGCTGGCCATGACACTTACACTACACGGTTTGAGACATTTTATTAGGGGCACGACTTATTGACTAGCTATCTTTATTGTCGTGTGACGGTAGTTGTTCGTAACTGCTATGACTAGGATTTTAGAGACTCAAGCAGTTACAAAACTGGACGAGCCATGGACATGACTTGAACAGTGTGGGAAATATTGGAGGAGGACAGTCGCTAGTGCGTATGGGAAGCCAAACAGGTAAACCACAGTCTCCGGATAGAACTGTGGCGATATATTTGCAGATACCCTCTGACGTTTTGGACGTTACGGCCGGATACGGATCACTGGATGCCAGTTACGTACTTATAGCCAAAAATCCCACCCATGCGCATGAAAGTTGTCCTTTAAATTGCACATTAGGCGGTTAGAATCTCCTTTTGCATATTTGTGTCTAGGATAGTCTTTTATATATTATTTTATTATTCTGACAGTTCATATTAGCTTGTTCTTCCTGTATCTTGCTACGTCCGTCTGAGGACCTGGTTTTTTCCCAGGTGTGTGTTCATGTCTTCCGCAGGTATCCTAGCCAAGGCCGTGGTCTTCTTCATTCTTTCGAAGACGATTGCGCTTGGTTCGTCTTGCCATTTTCATCGCTCGATTTATTGTATATTTCTTTCATTGGGATAGTTGGTAGTGGACTTTGTCTCCGCCTAACGACTGTATCATAAATATCCAAGTTGATTTTTATATTATTATTCTTTTCATTGTGGATGAGATTTAGTTTGTCTTGGATTACTACATTTTACAGCTTATGTATACATACAAGGCTCATATACTTCGTATGTATACAGCTGGCATGTCTACGTACTTAGTCCTACGTATTTTGGGACTGGAGCGTTACAAAGTACAAGCCTAGTGTCTCAATCTTAAGCAAGCAAGTAAATGTAACAAGAAGGTAGATCATTAGACATACAAAGTAAGGCATCCCAAACATTATATATTCAGATGATCATGAAGCTAGTCATACAAAATACGAATGCTAGCAAGAGTTAAAGTCATACATGATCAACCCTAGGATTTGTCAATCATGTTACAGCCCTTAGGCAGACGTGAATGTAAATTCAACACGAGCTAACACTTGCTTGGCGGCTAAACGCCTCAAATGAATAATTTATAATAGATTGGGAGAGCAAAATAAAAACCACAAGTTGTCAGGGTTGCGTCTAGTGTTCACTATTTGGCTGGAAGGCTGGGAGATCCTCGGGAGCTACTCCGAAATCTGGCCATACAAAACCAGTTGGGTCAGAACCCAGAAAGAGCAAGTGCCACAAGGGAGGCTTCACTTAAGAACTAAAACTAGCATATTAGCACATAAATACATCAATGATAAAGAAAGACACGAGTTAGAGAAATAAGGCGATAAACGATAAGATAACTAAAGGACCATTCCGGTATCCAGGTTACAACCCGTAAACCAAACAAGAACAGGGGTTGTAACCCTTCACTTGAACAGAACTTAGTCTCTAACCAATTATCGATAAGTAAGCATAAACAGTAATGTGCTAAAGTAACCACGTACTGGCCTTGTCTAGGCAAGACTAGACGGGACTCCAATTATCAATCACGACCAAGAAAGGTGTACGGCTTGATACTTTAACTAACTAGGGTTATCACATTCCTAATTACTATAAGATGCATTGAGATGTCCCAGCAGTCACAAGTCCTGCAGCTATCCAGTTATCCTTCCGCAGGTTGAGAGAGTAGATTAGGTGAATTAGGGGTGCAACACATGACAGCGTGCTGAAAATGTGCCCTATTCGACGGCAGGCTACAAGTCTAAATAGAGCGCCCAAATAACAGGATTGCCTATGACTGGAGAATCTCACTATGAACTACTTGCTCAATCTAGTTGTTAACTTAGTCAGATTCAGTATGAATCCCTGACCGTGGAAATCAGAAATTCATGTCCTAGACATGATGTAAGACGAGACATGTAGCTTATACAAGCACAAACACCCACGGTGTCAAGACAAGAGTTATTTAGTAAGTCAAGATAGCTGTCACAACAACATATCAGGATTATCATGTTAGGTTACTTATCAAGATTACTTGTCAAGAGTGCGCCTCAGTGGGCCACTATCAAGTCTATTCATGTCATGTTTCTTGTCAAGAGTGCACCACGATAGGTCACTATCAAGAGTTATCATGTAAAATCACATTGTCATATCGTGTTCATGTAAGTGCACCACGACGGGCCACTATCAAGGAGTTGTTATAAAGTGTACGTGCCCTACCATGATCGTGTTTAATGCTCAGAGTACATGTGCAACATAAAAAATAACATTATAGGACTAGTCAAGTAAAGAGTACAACAAAGTTACAATTTACACTAAGGACCCTGGGGACAAATACGGACATTTGTAAGGGATGGCACAAGGGTCAATGGAGTGTCATGAAGAGCATGAACCCAAAATACATGTGATGAGATTGGCATGAGCCCAAGGCTATGCGCCTAAGGGTATGCACCCACATATATGCACCCACATGATTGAGGCAGGGTGCATAGTCTATGTGCCGACATGTATGCACCCATATGAGTGAGGCAGGGTTCATGGCCTATGCGCCCATATGCATACGCCCACATGAGTGAGGCAGGGTGCATGGGGAGCTAAGTCAGGAGCCATCTATACTGGCTATATGGGCCAATAATAAGGGCTATGTGCCCACAGCAAAGGGACACTATGACTTAACACATATCTGGAGTTATGTGCATAAGCAACCAAAGTCATGGGCGCATATAAAGCCATGCGCCCACACTGAGGAAGGCAGAGAGCTTGGGTGCATATAAAGGGCTATGCGCCCAAGGTTGAAGCCACTGTGGGCACATAAAATGCCATTTGCCCACACATTGTTCTTCTTCTCTAACCCGAGAAGAAGAACCATAGAACCCATGATCTTCCAAAGTCCATAAATCAATCAATATAAATCAAAATCCGAGTTTTTAAAGGTCTATTTTAGGTAAAATCAAATTCTCTACAACATAGAAAATCAAAACATGAAAATAATGAAGTTTGATGGATCAAAACCCAAGAAAAGTAAGATTTAAGAAAACTTAGATCTACAAGAATCAATCCTCCAAAACCAAAATGCTAAGTACTAAATAGTCTTAGAAGCTTGTAGGGAAGACAATGGAACAAATAAAATGGAGTTCCTCCATGAAGCAAGTTGTACTTGCCTAAGGTGGTTGGAGAGAATTAATGGAGGAAGAAGAAGTAAATAAAGAAGTAAAAGAAATAATGAAGAGAAAGAGAGAGAGAGAGAGTGGAGTTGATATTTATATCAATCCTCTCCATCTCTAACCAAAACTAAAATAAACCAAGCCAAGCCATGCTAGACAAGTCAAAATACGGGTCAGATATCCGTACACGTATACTGGAAATACGTATAATGGAAAACAAGAGTGACAACTCTACCCTCCTTAAAAGAATTCTATCCTCAGAATTTAATCAAGATGCTAGAGACGCCGGGGCAAGCTATACTAATCACGAACATTCTATGACTAGCAGTCAATCAAGCAATCACTCATACAAGCAAGAAATTAAAAACATAAGGCATAAGGAAGACATTATACCTTATGAGTCAAATAGGTGTGGATATCGTGATCGGATATCATCCTCACGTTCCCACGTTGACTCACCCAAAGAGTGATGACCCCAAGCAACACGGACTAAACTAATAGTCTTGTTCTTGAGTATCTTCTCTCTCCGGTCCAATATGGATACGGGTCTTTCCTCATACGAATGGTTGGTACCAACAACCAATTCTGAATGATCAAGGACATAACTCGGATCTGGGATATACCGTCGTAATTGGGATACATGGAAGATATCATGTATCTCACGTAATGACGACGGAAGAGCAAGATGATAGGACACATCACCTACTCGCTCAAGAATATCGAACGGCCCTATATACCTGGGACTAAGCTTTCCCCGCACGTCGAATTGAATGACGCTACGGGTAGGCGAGATCCTAAGGAATATGTAGTCGCCGATAGAAAATTCAAGGGGACGCCGATGAGAATCGGCCCAATGGCGCTGGCAATCTTGTGCAACTCGAAGATGACAGCTAACTTGTCTGATCACCTCAATAGTTCACATAATCATCTCTGGGCCAAGCATCTGCCTCTCGCCTATATTATCCCATGCTAACGAGGATCTGCACTTTCTGCCGTACAAGGCCTCAAAGGGTATCATCTGGATACTGGCCTGAAAACTGTTGTTATAGGAGAACTCCACGAGATGCAGGTGATCTTCCCACGATCCACCGACGTCGAGTGTATACAATCGCAATATATCTTCAAGAGTTTGGATCGTGCATTCTGACTGACCATCGGTCTGCGGATGATAAGCTGAACTGAACTTAAGACGAGCCCCCAAGCTCCCTTGAAGACTCCGCCAAAAGTGCGATATAAATCTCGAATCTCTGTCGGATACAATACTGACTGGTACTCCGTGCAATCTGACTATCTGCCTGAGGTATATCTCTACAAGATGATCCGTCGACTGGCCAATTTTGAAAGGGATAAAATAAGCTACCTTGGTGAGTCTGTCAACTATAACCCAGATAGCATCTCTCCCATCTGGGAATTTAGGTAACCCAGTTACAAAATCCATGTTAATGTGCTCCTATTTCCATTCTGGGATCGGTAAAGGTTGAAAAAGTCCAGTTGGTCTATGATGTTCAGTCTTAACTTGTTGGCAAACTAAACAACGAGAGACAAACCGGACTATCTTCCTCTTTATTCTATTCTACCAAAAATGCTGACGGATATTACGATGCATCTTCGTACCGCCGAGGTGAATCGAATACTATGAACTGTGAGCCTCTGCCATGATCTCTTGCCTGATATCACCACTGGGTATATAAAGACGTCTTCCATGTCAAAGTGTACCGTCCTCATGAATACATAACTCTGCTCTCCGTCTTGCTACACATTCTGCCCTAAGCCGCTGAACCTTAGAATCCGTTAACTGAGCTAACTTAATCCTCTCAACTATACTGGACTGAACTTGCATACTGGCCATCAATACCACATTGGTTGGAAGAACAACTTCAATACCCATCTTCTGAAGATCTGCTAAAAATTCTGGCTGTGCTGTTAGAAAATAAACTCCGGCTCTTCTGCTTAATGCATCTTCAACAACGTTGGCCTTCCCAGGATGATAAGCAAGTTGATGTCCCACTCTGCGAAGGCACTAGATAAACAGAAAGATCGAATTACTGGCTCTGCAACAGAAGATGATTAATCTGGGTGAGTGGACAAAGACTCATTTTATGATTCGCTTGCGCCTAATAAGAATCAGAGTTTTTGAATAAATGTTGTTGCTAATAAAAATATGGTAATTATTGAGTATGCTTGTAAAAGATTTCACATGTTGCTATGCTAAGAACAAGAAAAGAGTTAATCTGTATGCTAAGGAAAAAGGAATCGTTGTATGCTAATAAGAAACGACATGATGCCTTGCTAAGAAATGAATGTTGCCTTGATCGATAAACTGTTGCCATGCTTAATAAGAAAAGAAGAATGTTTACTTGTCCCTGAATAGAGTATGATAATCAATAGTAGAGTTCATGCTTATTGATATCGTGCTTGCTTAAATAGAGATTTTTTATTGTGCCCTAATTGTTGCTACAAGAAAGAGATGTACAGAGAAGGCACATTGTGCTGTTAAAAGAGATGATACGGCTTGTCCGTATAGAGAAAAGAGTAGAGCTATTGGCTCAATACATAAAAAAGAAGAAGATGGAATGTTTATAAGTTGCTCGATTGATGCATGATAGTTTTATCTGATAGCTGCATTTGTATTGGCCTTGGACAACTTGTGCACAAGTATAGATCCTCACGACCGGTTCTGGGGCACCAGAGCCGTTCGGCCTAGGGGGGAAAGAGTAGCGCCCTGCGGTAAAGAGACCAAAGGGTGCATAGAGTGTCCACTAGCGACGAGCTGAACCCAAGAGTCACAGCGGCTAATCATAGGTTTTCCATGGACCATCATATAGATAAGTGTCGGTTGGTGAAGAGCTGAACCATGCACACAGTTGCTAGTATGTACGTTATCAGTACAAGCTGACCCGGAGCATCACAACTACTGGTCTACGTATATACTAGTGCAGAGCTGAGCCTTGCGTCACAGCTGCCAATCGAGTTGCATGAGTCCGTATAAGAATGTTTTGTTGAGAGCTAATGATGCAGAGACGAACAGAGAAAATGTTGGTTTTTATCATGTTTATTCTAATCCTTGTCTTATGCAGGGATGGACGGTCGGCTATGGTAAGAATCACTTAAATGTGATACATATGTACTGCTTAAGCCTTTGACATGAATTGCTTGCAGAGATTTATCTATGCCATGAAATGCTATGTTCCACTAAAGAAATGATATGATTTCATGCCTATAATTGTCCCTAAGAGTTGGTTGAACAGAGAAATGAATATGCTCATGAAATATGCTGCGCACTGCCTATGAAATGAGTAGTCCCTTGTATGCTTTACATGAAAAGAAAAGAAATGAACTGTGACTTTTCAAAGATGTTTTCAAAAGAGATGTAAACTGACTCTGTATGCATGGAATGAACATAGGTAAAAGTAGAAAGATCACATCACAAGAAAATATTTTCTCACTAAATGAACAGTGCTCGTTTCAGAAGAATGTAGCCCCTTTGTCCACAATTCACCAGTATGTTGATATACTGACCCACCATCAGTCTACATACAGGTGAACTATGCATCGAGAAGGATAGTCCAAAGCGATAGCCCGAGCCTCATCCTCAGGAGCCAGAAATCAAAGAAGAGATGCCACGAGATGACATCTGTTGCAAGAGTTGGTTTTGTATATAAAGGGATGTAATGTATGGAAACGGGATCATTGTAATCTGTAAAGTTCTGAGAGAATGTAACATTATATCAGAGAGAATCGAAAGCTTGTAATCTGTCCAAATGAAATCAATAAAGAGAATTGTTTCTTGTTACCATTGTGTTTAAAGCATGTATTCTGAAATATGTCCGCTGCTGCTTCAATTATCTGCGATACGTTCCGCTGCGTATTGTCAACCTTGTCTTGCTTCAGGTCTTGGCCTTGTGCAAGCGCAACTTAGGCTTGCACGGCATCACGCCTTAGCGAGGACGAACGGTCTCGAAGAGTCCGAAGCGAGGACGAAAGGACTCTATGGGATCGGGGCGTGACAGAATGGTATCAAAGCAACACGATCCTTTGGCCAATTGATTCGATTGAATTCAAAAAAGTTCTCCTCATCGAAATTTTTTTTGCCTGCTTGATATCATCAA
Source organism: Iris pallida (assembly GCA_029216955.1). Taxonomy (NCBI): domain Eukaryota; kingdom Viridiplantae; phylum Streptophyta; class Magnoliopsida; order Asparagales; family Iridaceae; genus Iris; species Iris pallida. Next base: position 4,456,535 of record JANAVB010001399.1, on the reverse strand, counting down.
TGAGATGAACGTTCCATACAATAAGTTCGTAAATATTTTTATGATGCCGACATATGTTTATCGATTTAATAGATTGAGATTGAGATGCTTTATTGAACAGAGTTTTGATATGATCTGAATTGAGAGTTTTATCGATTGAGGATGGCGAAGGATGAGGACTATCGCTGCTACGGATATCGTAAGTTTCTCCTTAAGTTTCGAGGACGTAACTTCTTTTCCGTGGGTAATTATGTAGTACCCCGCTCTGTGAAGGCACTAGATAAACAGAAAGATCGGATTGCTGGCTCTGCAACAGAAGACGATTAATCTGGGTGAGTGGACAAAGACTCATTTTATGATTCGCTTACGCCTAATAAGAATCAGAGTTTTTGAATAAATGTTGTTGCTAATAAAAAGATGGTAATCATTGAGTATGCTTGTAAAAGATTTCACATGTTGCTATGCTAAGAACAAGAAAAGAGTTAATCTGTATGCTAAGGAAAAAGGAATCGTTGTATGCTAATAAGAAACGACATGATGCCTTGCTAAGAAATGAATGTTGCCTTGATCGATAAACTGTTGCCATACTTAATAAGAAAAGAAGAATGTTTACTTATCCCTGAATAGAGTATGATTATCAATAGTAGAGTTCATGCTTATTGATATCATGCTTGCTTAAACAGAGATTGTTTATTGTCCCCTGATTATTGCTATAAGAAAGAGATGTACAGAGAAGGCACATTGTGCTGTTAAAAGAGATGATACGACTTGTCCGTATAGAGAAAAGAGTAGAGCTATTGGCTCAATACATGAAAAAGAAGAAGATAGAATGTTTACAAGTTGCTCGATTGATGCATGATAGTTTTATCTGATAGCTGCTTTTGAATTAGTCTTGGACAACTTGTGCACAAGTATAGATCCTTACGACCGGTTCTGGGGCACCGGAGCCGTTCGGCCTAGGGGGGATAGAGTAGCGCCCTGCGGTAAAGAGACCAAGGGGTGCATAGAGTGTCCACTAGCGACGAGCTGAACCCAAGAGTCACAGCGGCTAATCATGGGTTTCCCATGGACCATCATTTAGATAAGTGTCGGTTGGTGAAGAGCTGAGCCATGCGCACAGTTGCTAGTATGTACGTTATCAGTACAAGCTGACCCGGAGCGTCACAACTACTGGTCTACATATATACTAGTACAGAGCTGAGCCTTGCGTCACAGCTACCAATCGAGTTGCATGAGTTCGTATAAGAATGTTTTGTTGAGAGCTAACGATACAGAGACGAACAAAGAAAATGCTGGTTTTTATCATGTTTATGCTAATCCTTATCTTATGCAGGGATGGACGGTCGGCTATGGTAAGAATCACTTAAAAGTGATACATATGTACTTCTTAAGCCTTTGACATGAATTGCTTGCAGAGATTTATCTATGCCATGAAATGCTATGTTCAACTAAAGAAATGATATGATTTCATGCCTATAATTGTCCCTAAGAGTTACTTGAACAGAGAAATGAATATGCTCTTGAAATACGCTGCGCACTGCCTATGAAATGAGTAGTCCCTTGTATGTTTTACATAAAAAGAAAAGAAATAAACTGTGACTTTTCAAAGATGTTTTCAAAAGAGATGTAAACTGACTCTGTATGTATGGAATGAACATAGGTAAAAGTAGCAAGATCACATCACAAGAAAATGTTTTCTCACTAAATGAACAGTGATCGTTTCAGAAGAATGTAGCCCCTTTGTCCATAATTCACCAGTATGCTGATATACTGACCCACCATCAGTCTGCATGCAGGTGCACTATGCATCGAGAAGGATAGTCCGAAGCGATAGCCCGAGCCTCATCCTCAGGAGCCAGAAATCAAAGAAGAGATGCCACGAGATGATATTTGTTGCAAGAGTTGGTTTTGTATATAAAGGGATGTAATGTATGGGAACGGGATCATTGTAATCTGTAAAGTTCTGAAAGAATGTAACATTGTATCAGAGAGAATCGAAAGCTTGTAATCTGTCCAAATGAAATCAATAAAGAGAGTTGTTTCTTGTTACCATTATGTTCAAAGCATGTATTCTGAAATATGTCCGCTGCTGCTTCAATTATCTGCGATACATTCTACTGCGTATTGTCAACCTTGTCTATCTTATCTTGCTTCAGGTATTGGCCTTATGCAATGCAACTTAGGCTTGCACGGCATCATGCCTTAGCGAGGACGAACGGTCTTGAAGAGTCCGAAACGAGGACGAAAGGACTCTACGGGATCGGGGCGTGACAGATAAGCAAGTTGATGTCATAATCCACAAGTACCTCTAGCCATCTCTTTTGACGCATATTAAGATCCTTCTGGGTAAACACATACTTAAGACTCTTTTGGTCGGTAAAAATCTCCACCTGATCTCCATACAAATAATGCCTCCATAACTTGAGTACGAAAACCATCGCTACTAACTCTAAGTCATGGGTTGGATAATTTCTCTTATGATCACGAAGCTGTCGTGACACATAAGCTACTACCTTACCATGCTGCATCAAGACACATCCCAATCCCTTGCCGAAAGTATCACATTAGACTAAAAATCTGCTAGTCCCATCTGGAAGCGTGAGAATGGGTGCCGTCATCAATCCTTACTTTAACTTCTTAAATAAACTCTGACACTTGCTGTCCAAGCGAACTGCACATCCTTACGGGTCAACTGCGTCAATGGTGGTGAAATTCGAGCAAAGTCTGATACAAACCGCCGATAATAGCCGGCCAATCCAAGGAAACTGCCAACCTCAGCGACTGTACTAGGTACTGGCCATGTCTCTATGGACACTATCTTCTGGGGGTCCACTTCCACTCCACCACTGGTGATGATGCTACCCAAGTACGAGATGTGATCTAGCCAAAACTCGCACTTACTGAACTTCGCGTACAACTGGGGCTCTTTGAGAACCTGAAGGACTACACGGAGATGCTGCTCATGCTCTGCCTCATTCTTACTATAGACTAAGATGTCGTCTATAAACACAATCATGAACTGGTCCAAATAGGACATGAAGATACGATTCATGAGGTCCATGAATACGGCTGGCGCATTGGTCGCTCCAAATGGTATAACAAGGAACTTCCAATGTCCATATCTAGATCTGAATGCTGTCTTCGAGATGTCTTGCTCTCTGACTCTGATCTGATGGTATCCTGACCGCAAGTCAATCTTCGAGGATACCACCGCTCCTCTGAGTTGATCAAATAAATCATCTATCCTAGGTAGAGGATATCTGTTCTTGATTGTTACCGAATTCAAGGTACGATAATCAACACATAATCTTGACATACCATCATTCTTTTTCACAAGAAGTATCAGGACTCTCCAAGGTGATCCACTAGCACGAATGAATCCTTTGGTTCTGATTTCTTCAATCATCTTGTACAAGATCTCTAACTCTAAAGGTGCCATCCTGTAGACTCCCCCTGATACTGGTGCCATTCCTGGAAGCAAATCAATGGTGGACTCTATCTCTCTCTCTGGGGGCATACCTGGAAGCTCTTCAGGAAATACATCAGGAAACTCTTCTACTACTGTAGAAAACTGAACTGCTACCGCTACTGCCATCCGCAGGACTAGTGGAGAAGGTTCTACTTCGCCTCTGGAAAATGAAAACTCTGGCTCGTCGGAAATACCAAAAATAATCCTGCCAATATGGAAGTCTATTCTCGCGTATCGATCCTTCAACCAATCCATTCCTAGGACCACATCATAGTCTGCCATCGAAAATTCTATCAATCTAGCGGGAAACTCTCTACCGCTAACTACGATTTGACACGAGAAATAGACTCTATCTACTCCCACAAGACCGTTACCTGTAAGTATATTGAGCCTTACTGATAATGACTCGGGCTCCAGTCCTATCCGTATTGCGAATTGTACAGACATAAATGAAAGCGATGCACCTGAATCAAATAAGACTGATGTTGGAAAAGAGTTGACGAGAATAGTACCTGCCACCACCTCACCTGATGCCAATTTTTCTGCTTCGGTCAGAGCCATAGCCTGACCTTGTCCTCTTGGCGCTGGTCCCCTCTGCTGGAAACCTCTTTGTCGGTTCTGAATCTGAGCTTGGGAATACTGTTGAGCCTGAGGCGGCAAAGGCCTCGGAGGCTGGTACTACTGCTGTACTGGTACTGGACCCCTAACCGATGGAGTGGTTAGGTTTGATGACGATGAACTGGCTCTATTCGGACAGGACCCTATCTTTTGATCCAGTGCCCCATAAGCCAACCACAATCCCTATGCTCTACGCCACTCTGATACTACATGTTCTGGCTTCCCACAATGAGAGCAACCCATTGCAGAAGACTGCTTCTGCTTCTGCTGCTGAGGATACGTCGGTGTTGAGTACTGAACCGATGAGACTGTGGTCGCCCTCCTAGGAGCTCCAATAGTCAAAGCCCTAGCTGCCGGGGCTGGTGCTGATGACTGGGACATCTGCCCATAAGACCTCTTCCTTCCTCCGCTTCTATTTACAATCCTCTGCGAAGTATACTCATGCCTCTTCGCTGCTCGCAAGACGACATCAAACGTCTGGTGCTCAAACTGCTCCACTGATGTAATGATCTCTAAGTGGAGTCCCTGCTAGAACCACTGGGCTCGATCCAATTCGGTCGCCACCAAGGTGGGAGCAAAGCGACTGAGTCTAGAAAACTCGACCGCGTATGCATCGACTGTCCTTCCCATCTGCTTAAGATTGGTGAATCTTATCTGCAGATCATACCGAGCTACTGCGTCGAAGTACTTGGTCTGGAACTTATTGCTGAATACCGCTCATGAGACAGGCGTTGCTAATCCAACTGCTAGCATCGCCCACCAGCTGCGGGCTAAGTCCAATAATTGTAGGCGCACAACGGCCACCTTCTCTTCCTCCGGAATCCTAGCTGTCTCTAGGATAACTTCTATATCCTGAAGCCACGTATCAGCAGCGATAGCATCTTCACTGCCGTCAAATAAGGAAGGGTTCAGACGCTTGAAGTTGTTAGCCACGTTGTTTCCTTGGTAACCAACTCTGCCCATGGCATCTTGTACTGTCTGGTACAGGGCATCACCCCGACGATCTTGTGACACTAGAAATTCCCTGATAAGCCCCACTAGGGTTCTATTGCCTGGCTCTGCAGGCTGGACTGGCTGAACTAGGGGCTCTGGATCCCCGAAATGCATGACTCGAGAGACTGCTCCTGAGTACTGGGCTTGGTCTCAAGGTTACTGCTGGTTCGCTAGAGGTGCTCCGCATTGCTGATCGGTAGGACCAGGAGCAATGCCACTGAAGAAATAACATAGGGAACAATAAGGAAGGACCATGATAGATCGAGGATATAAGCATGTGATCAGGTCAAGATTTTAGAAAAATTAGAAGACACGAGTAGAGATCAAGGGTGAGTGCTGATTGAGACATCTATTCAGTGAAACCCTCATACATCTTGATTTACAAGACCTGTATGGGCCACCACTTAAACCGTGGCATGCTTCAGAACCAGAATACTAGAGAGCGGGGGACAGACACAGCCAGCTACGTACATTAAAGTGTAACCCACCTCGATGTACGGTCACGGCTGTCTAGATGCATAATGGTTTTACTACAAGCCAACAGTCTCCTATGGTCAAGTACAAGCCTAGTGTCTTAATCTTAAGCAAGCAAGTAAATATAACAAGAAGGTAGATCATCAGACATACAAAGTAAGGCGTCCCAAACATTACATATTCAGATGATCATGAAGCTAGTCATACAAAATACGAAGACTAGTAAGATTTAAAGTCATACATGATCAACCCTAGGATTTGTCAATCATGTTACTGCCCTTAGGCAGATGGGAATGTAAATTCAATACGAGCTAACACTTGCTCAGCGGCTAAACGTCTCAAAAGAATAATTTACAATAGAGGGAGAGAGCAAAATAAAATCCACTCGTTGCCAGGGTTGCGTCTAGTGTTCACCATCTGGCTGGAAGGCTGGGAGATCCTTGGGAGCTACTCCAAAATCTGGCCTCACAAAACAAGCTGGGTCAGAACCCAGAGAGGGCAAGTGCCACAAGGGAGGCTTCACTCAAGAACTAAAACCATCATATTAGCACATAAATACATCAATGATAACGAAAGACATGAGTTAGAGAAACATGGCGATAAACGATAAGATAACTAAAGGACCATTCTGGTAACTAGGTTACAACCCGTAAACCAAACAAAGAACGGGGTTGTAACCCTTCACCTGAATAGAACTTAGTCTCTAACCAATTATTGATACGTAAGCATAAACAATAATGTGCTGAAGTAACCACGTACTGGCCTTGTCTAGGCAAGACTAGACAGGACTCCAATCATCAATCACGACCAACCAAGGTGCACGGCTTGATACTTTAACTAATTAGGGTTATCACATGCCTAATTACTACAAGATGCATTGAGATGTCCCAGCAGTCACAAGCCCTGCAGCTATCCAGTTATCCTTTCGCAGGTTGAGAAAGTTGATTCGATGACTTGGGGGTGCAACACATGACAGCGTGCTGGAAATGTGCCCTACTCGACGGCAGGCTACAAGTCTAATTAGAGCGCCTAGATAACATGATTGCCTATGACTGAAGAATCTTACTATGAACTACTTGATCAATCTAGTTGTTAACTTAGTCAGATTCAGTATGAACCCCTGACCGTGAAAATCAGGAATTCATGTCCTAGACATGATGCAAGACGAGACATGTAGCTTATACAAGCATAAACACCCACGGTGTCAAGACAAGAGTTATTTAGCAAGTTAAGATAGCCGTCGCAATAGCATATCAGGATTATCATGTTAGGTTACTTTTCAAGATTATTTGTCAAGAGTGTGCCTCAGCGGGCCACTATCAAGTCTATTCATGTCATGTTTCTTATCAAGAGTGCACCACGATGGGTCACTATCAAGAGTTATCATGTAAAGTCACATTTTCATGTCGTGTTCATGTAAGTGCACCACGACGGGCCACTATCAAGGAGTTGTTAGAGAGTGTACGTGCCCTACCAAGATCGTGTTTAATGCTCAAAGTACACGTGCAACATAGAAAATAACATTATAGGACTAGTCAAGTAAAGAGTACAACAAAGTCACAATTTAAAGGACCATGGGGACAAATACGGACATTTGCAAGGGATGGCACAAGGGTCAATGGAGTGTCAAAAAGTGCATGCACCCAAAATGTATGTGCTGAGAGTGGCATACGCCCAAGGCTATGCGCCTAAGGGAATGCGCCCACATGTATGCACCCACATGAGTGAGGCAGGGTGCATGGTCTATGTGTGCACATGCATGCGCCCACATGAGTGAGGCAGGGTGCATGGTCTTGCGTCCACATGAGTGAGACAGGGTGCATGGGGAGCTAAGTCAGGAGCCATCTATACTGGCTATGTGGGCGCTTAATAAGGGCTATGCGCCCACAACAAAGGGTTACTATGATTTAACACATATCTAGAGTTATGTGCATAAGCAACCAAAGTCATGGGCGCATATAAAGCCATGTGCCCACACTGAGGAAGGCAGGGAGCTTGGGCGCATATAAAGGGCTATGCACCCAAGGCTGAAGCCACTGTGGGCACATAAAATGCCATGTGCCCGCACACTGTTCTTCTTCTCCAACCCGAGAAGAAGAACCATGGAACCCATGATCTTCTAAAGTCCATAAATCACTCAAAATAAATTAAAATTCGGGTTTTCAAAGGTCTATTTTGGGTAAAATCAAATTCTCTACAATACAGAACAATCAAAACATGAAAATAATGAAGTTTGATAGATCAAAACCCAAGAAAAGCAAGATTTAAGAAAACTTAGATCTACAAGAATCAATCCTCCAAAACCAAAAATGCTAAGTACTAAATAGTCTTAGAAGCTTACAGGGAAGACAATAGAATAAAATAAAATGGAGTTCCTCCATGAAGCAAGTTGCACTTGCCTAAGGTGGTTGGAGAGAATTAATGGAGGAAGAAGAAGTAAATGAAGAAGCAAAGGAAATAATGAAGAGAGAGAGAGAGTAGAGTTGATATTTATATCAATCCTCTCCATCTCTAACCAAAACCAAAATAAACCAAACCAAGCCATGCTAGAAAAGTCAAAATACGGGTCAAATATCCGTACACGTATACTTGAAATACGTATAATAAAAAAGGAAGTGACACCTTTCGCCTCGCGTCCACTGTTGTTGGTAGCAGGCTGTTTCCCTTTGTCATCAAAGGCGGAGAAGTTAACCCCCAGAAGGCGAGCATTACGTGCCTTCTTCTCAGCAGCTTTGGCCTCGATGATCAATGAACTCTAATCGGGAGGCTGGGTGGAGTCGAGCCAGAAATTGATTGCAGAAGTCATGTTCATGCTGCATGCATCGATCAGTGCATATTCTGGCATACCCGGAGACAATATTAAGCATGCTTGTCGAAAACGTTCGATGAAGGCTCGAATAGTCTCCTTCTCTGTCTAGCGTACTTCTATAAGAGATGAAATGGTCATGTCCTTCCTACCGTCGTAGAATCGGTCGAGGAAGAGGCATGTCAAGTCATCGAATGATGAAATGGAGTGGTCAGGGATATTGTAGTACTGGTCATAAGCGACTCCCTTAAATGCCCTGACAAATAGGATGGTGAATAGGGCGTCTTCCTTTGGGAGATGTCTCGTTTGAGACTGGAAATAGGTCAGATACCAGCGAGAAGAATCCTTCCCATCATATGGTATCATTGTTTGTGGTTTATACTTGGGATGGTAAACCACTTTATTCCACTCAAGAGGGTAAGGTTGCAGGATTTCCATCTTCTGATGTTCTTTCTGCTTGTTTTGTGCTTCAAAGCGCTCGTACAGATCTCAGATCATGTCAACCAGCTCTTCTGTAGAACTGGGAGCCGGTGAGGGCGGTAAGGTGTGAAGCTCGACATTTGGAAGAGCCGATGCCCGAGGTGCACTATGATGATCTGCACCCGAAGATACCCGTTGAGGGGGTATACTTGATTCTCCATTGGCCCCTGGATCGAGACCGGTGAAGACAGGTACCCTTGCTAATGGTTGAGATGCCAGATTAGTCCGAATCTCAAATACCATTTGAGTCAAGGATTGCATGGTGGTAGAGAGGGTTTTGAGACCCCCTTCCAGGGTGTCCATGTGCTGCACGATGTCCGGAGCTGGTGCATCTGGCTCTTCTTCATCACCACCCCAGCCATGTTAACTGGCATAACATGGGTGGAAGTGGATGGATCGTTTGAGGCTTCGCTTTCGACCTTATTTTCCTTCGGAAGAGCTTTCCCTTATGAGACCTCGTACTGGCTACCCCCAGCTACCTTGGGGTCGGTTCCTTGGAGAACGTCCTCATCTTCAAGCGGAGGGTTGTCATGGATAGCAGGAGTTTGATCACTCCCTGCTGATGCTTCCACTAGAATCTTCTTCCTTAATCGGGTGCCCTCAAATACCCCTGAGGACAGGAACATCATTTTGCTTTTCTTCGGCCGACTCTTGGACGATGCTGCTGAGGTCGAGGGATTAGTGGTTGTCTTTCTCCCCGATGAATGTGAGTTGGAGATAATATGGCAAGAAGCGTCCTTGGGCTCTGACTCATCTTCAACTGGCACCTTCTTTTCGAGACGACGTCGGATGGGTGTAATAGATTGCAGTCACTGGAACACAGACTGCCTGGATGATAGAGCCGTTGTTTAGCAACAGCAGCAGTTGATGGTGACCATGGCACAAGTGTGACCAGCGAGGGGCGCATCGTGCTTAAAGGTCAGCTCTCCTGATCTGCGTTTGTAAGTGATCACATTACGCAAATCATGAGGGAAGAGTTTCACTTTGACACCCCCTTCAGGTGCATGGCGAGGCCCAGTGCCGGGGTGATCATATGAATATTGCACACCCTGATCCAGTTCCAGCGCATGAGATACACTCAGATCATTGGTGGGGGTGCAACATGTACTGCAACTTGAACCCACTTTATGTGCACAACCCACGTGGGCGCATGGGTTCAAAGTCATAGGTTTTGCCTCACACGACTAGGTTCCAAACGCAGAAGATGCGCCCAAGCGAGACGGGGACTTTGAGATTCGGCTCGTATCTGGTGAAAACGTATCCGAGTCGACTCTGTACAGTTTACCATCGACAGCGCGCACGATTTTGAGCGCGCAACTCTGGTTCACTGTAGGCGTAGCACATTTGGGGCGTATAGCCCGTGCTGCCTCAGATTTTTTTATACCATCCCGCGAAGGCGTATAGTACTCAAAATCCAACTCATTCTCGCCATGACATCGAGTGATTCTGTCAAAGACAGAGGCCCTCTTCCGTATGCAAGAGTTCATGTACGGAAAGCTGGATGCACCTCTGTTTCGTCGGCACATCTTCTTCGACTAAGAAAAAGACAGTTGGGGAATGTAGTCAATACTGTATTTCCCTAGCAGATGCGTTGTACTGGCGGGCGCATCTTGCTTGCTGAGAACGTCAGCAGGAAGGGTGGGCTGCGGTGGTACGTCCCCTTCAGTGGTGGTGCTCGACGCATCTCCTTTGCGCACCCAGACTTGGCGAGTCTTCTTCGGCTTTAGCAGCCGCTTCGAAGGACTTGTGCTGCCTTAAGAGATGAACTACTCATACGCCTGTTGATTGAGGCACACCACGAGTGTTTTATGGGAGGAGCCAAGCTTGATGTCGTCGGATTGCGACACAACTTTCTCTTCAAAAGAGAAAGAACTCCCCAGCAGAGTCGCTAGCTTGTTTGCCATCGAAAATGCAACAAGGTTTTGTTGAGATAAAACTTTGGTATTTCAATTACAAATGTTTGTAAAAAACAAAAGAGGTTTGATCTCTACAAACTGAGAAAGAGTATAAAAAGTACAATTGATTTTTGTGGAAGTACAACTGTAGGAATCTGATCAGAAGACGATCACTTTATCCCTTGAACGATGTGATATCGAAGACACGAGCCTCTGGAGGATGCAACAGCACTTTAGTTGGAGATTATGATCATTCGTGATTCTTTGAGACTGATTTAAAAATCTATTTATAGAGTTCTTGGAATAACTGTTTAGCAGTAATTCTGGGTTGTGCGTACTTCAGGTTGCGTGCCTGTTCACTTGTGCGAGAAGTTACACCAACTGCTGTAGACGCGTGGCATCGTTTGAGTAAGATGTGCATGGTCGTGGGTAGTATAGTAGACACATTCTGCGAAGTTAGTGGCTTGTGCGCCACGTCACCCTGCTCTGGATATCAACTAAATCATATTGCACAAGCTTCATCAGGTTGTGCGGTGGCACAATGTAGCAACTTGTGCCTGAGTTCAATCTCGCGCACCCAGACACGTTGTGCAAACTGTTAGCTGTCCAAATCTTCTCGAGCGTCGTGTTGTGCGGAATTCAAACAGATTTTCCTTGATATACGTGCTGTCTGTTGTCAGGTAATGATGATGCTGTTATAGTCTTTCGAGGAAACTGCCATGTGTCTTTCGTGCAACCTGAGGTTGAAGTAACCTGAGATGGTCGCAACCTAATGTGGCGCAACTTGATGTAGGCGCAACCTGATATGGCGTAACCTATTGATAGGATGCATTTTGATGAGATGACTTCTGGGTGAGTAGCATAGCTTAATTTTTAGCCTATACAAGACCCCCATCAAAGTTTTTGAAACTTGAAAAAGACTTCAAAGTTTTGAAATACTTTGAATTAGAAATGACTGTCTAAGTTGCGCCAGTCAACTCGAGCCCGGTTCTTTAGCGCAAGTTGCGCGGTTCAGCCTCACTTGCAAAGCTATAAATTATAATGCTCCAGTCCCAAAATACGTAGGACTAAGAACGTAGACTTGCCAGTTGTATACATACAAAGTACATGGGCCTCGTATGGATACATAAGCTGTAATGTGCAGTAAACCACAACTAACTAATCTCATCCACAGAAATGTAAAAGGTATCATATAATAACCATGATCTATCTTGGTATAATATGTTGGGTGGAGACACATCCACTAACAACCAAATAAAAGGAAAAAAGTACATGATATATAAAATTATTTGACGAAAGTAGCAAGATAGATCCAAGACACGTCATCTTCGAATAAATGAAGAAGATCACGACCTCGGTAGAATACCTACGGAAGGCAAGAACACACACCTGGAGAGATAACCAGGTCCTCAGAGGGACGTAACAAGGTACATAATATCATGCCATATAAACTGAATATAAAATATGTCATAAAGTCACAAAGTAAGGTAAAGTGTCCCAACCATAACACGGCCCAATATCCCATCGTCGATACAGTAGACTACCCCTACAACCAAATAAGGACAATGGTGTAATGCACTATTCCGCGATGTGACATTGCCCCGTGCCATGACTAGAACAAAGTGTGACATGACATTAACTATGGTCACCTAACCAATCTAGTATGTAATTTAGAAGACATCTCAATGTATGGGCAGGTAAAGGCTGACTCCCCCAGGACAAGGTAACAACTAACAACACACACACGTCAAGTACCAATACTATCAGACGGCATAACTCGAGGCTAGCAGCCCACGTGACCTATCAGTCTACATAGCTCGAGGCTAGTGACCCTCGCGACTCGACTACCATAGTACGCAGCTACTACGGCCTTTGGTTTTGGGTAGCCTATACATCAAACTATCTTTACCCTCCCAAGGATTACTAACAAAAGGTAGTCTGCTAAGACTAGGTCCACATGCATATTAAAACACAAGCAAAAAAAATAATTGAAAGCAAAATAAAGTAACTATGAACCGCAAGTCATGGATCCAACTGAAAATAAACAAGAAATAAATATACAGTAAATAAAAAAAGATACAACTAATTATAAAAAGTAAATAAGGCAAGGTATCTTGCCTGATGTACGGAGTGAGGTAAGATGATGTCCTGGCGACGAATCAACAACAACGCACAAAGGGAAGGTGTAGGAACAACTTTGAATGCTGAAAATAGTCTATTATCTAATTATAATAAATACTGCACCTATTATATTTATCTAATAGATTCTGAAATTAGGATATGGCATAGGTTTTCGTATCAGCTTTTCGAAAAACTAAACGGATCGCATTTTCGTTTCCGAAATCTCCCAAAATTGCAAAAATACTGAAACATGTTTATTTTTGGGATACTAGATACTCAAACAGTTTTGAGGAAATCTACAGAACAAATTTTATCTATTAAAATATGTTTCTGGAAAGCTTACCTCGATACGCTTCTTTTAAAAAACTGGAGACGAAACGGAGTTCGAAGCTAGGAGATATCGTCGTTCCAAGTTGCTCTTGCTACTAAAAAGCGGGGCTGAATTCTGATGACGAATTTTTGAGTTCATATTGGACTAAAAATAATTTTGAATTATGGTTGATAGGAAGGGAATGTATTGGGTATATATAGGTACTTATTTCAGATTTTCCTCCTAAATTATATAGGATTTGATTTAAATTGATAAGAGTTACTTTGTTATGATATAATATAAATAGGGATGCTTTCCTATTAGACTTAGGATTATGATTAACTTAAAATATAGTTCATATTTATCTGAATTATCTATAACATTATTTAAAATTACTAGAGATAATAAATAGAGTTAATATTTATTTAAACAACCTTCATCTAATTTCATTTATGCAAGCTGAAATATTTAATACTAATTTGACATTTATTCTATATTATGTAAATAGTGTACAATATAAGTAACATGTGAAAAGTAATAAAAATTATGAAATAAATCCTAAAATTTTGAGAAAAATTGTATAATATAGTTTAGATCCTTAATGTACTAAAAAAATAGCTTTATATATTTTTATACTAAATTCACTAATGAGCACTATACTAAATATATGTAAAATAATACAAATTATATAATAAGTCAATAAATAGTTATTTAAAAATCCAAAAATTCCACAAATATTTATTTTGAAAAATCAGGGAGTTTACAAAAGTTTTATCTAGATAATGACTAAGTAGAGTTTTAATTCCCCTTAGATTTTTCACTATTTAATTCAAATTGATTTAAAAGTAACTCAATCAAATATAATCTAATGTAGATAGATTCTACCTCTAATTTAAACTGTATTTAAATAACTTAATAATTTTTTTCCAACTTAAATCACCATAATTAATTACATATTAAATCAACCCATATTTAATATACCTTTTTTGAAATAATATATTAATGATAATAATTAATTTTGAAAATACAAATATATACACACTCGCATGCAAAAATAATACTAAAACACAGTTTTTCTAAATTACTAGTCATACTTGTACCATAAAATAAAATGGCCTTTTTTAAATAAAAATTAAGTTTGGCAATCATCGGCGCAACGTATTTACAACTTCAAGCAATATAAAATATTTATTGTCTATTATTTTGAAATATTTTCTACATTTATATAATTAAAACGTTTTATAAATATATGTACTTTGCTCTTATTCGCACTCGACGAAAAATTTACAAAACGCAAACTCATACGCGACGTACAAATACGAAGTACAAAAATCAATACCATATTTATTAAAAAAAATTGTAGTAGAAATTTAGGGGTTTTATATCCTACACAACTTACAAGAATTTCGTCCTCGAAATTTAGGAATAGCTAGGGTAGGGGAGATAGAGAGAGTTCATCAATACCGAAATACGATTAAATTTTTGGATGAGGCGAAGAAACGACGTTCGACACAAACATGCATTAGAAGATCGTAATTTTGATATCTGCAAAAATACATCATGGTTATGGAATTGAAGAAGGGTCGCTAGTTAAGGTAATAAAAGTATGATAACACGAATTAGAGAATAGAAAGGAATTGAGTAGGTCAAAGAGAATAATTTAGACATTTAGGAGAGATGGTTTCTTGAGCGAATATAGTCGTCTAGGTTTAAGGTATGGTTAAGAAAATAATTTGAATCATTTTCAAGTATCAAGAACGATTAGAAGGTTGCGATAATGAATCTAGGGTAGAGGAAAAAGGTAACTCAAGACGGGGATATATTCACATTGGTTGGTCAGTGGTTAACTATCTTGGTAATAGATGGTGGACAACTAAGGGGATATCAAGTACGAGTGTTTGTCTTTCTAATATAGGCAAAAGACGAAAATAATGAAGAGTTCGAAGAAGATATTATCGAATACGAATAAGTGGTTCAAAGACGATTGAAAATTTTCAAAAAAATTGCCAAGGCAATCGCGGATGGAATTTTAGAGGCCAAGTTTAACTATGTCTCCATCCACGTCGAACAATATATGAAAAGCGAACCAAAGTGCACTAGGTTGATCAGACCATCATGCACCGGTTCTGATTAGACAATATATTAGTGGGCGTCCCCAATAACACATATGTCGTGAACAAGCTCGATAAAAGAATAAGCTTGCAAAACTAAGGCAAAATTAGCATCATAAGATAGTCAAAATATAAGTAAGGAATACTAATGAAGGAAATTAAATAGTCGAAGATCCATTAAAATCTAAGTCTTGCCCGAAGTTTGGGCTTATGCAGTCGTCCTAGTGTTTTCTTATCTGTGGCTTGGTTGACTAGATAAGTTAGGGTCCTCTGAATTCTATAGTCTAAGTAAACTTATCAATATGGGTCACAAGGACAAAGGTTTGTTAGGTCATGAGGTATTCTATCCAACTTACAAGAGTTAAACTAGTAGTGTGATGGGACAATAGGTCAAGCAATCAAGATAAAGCACAAAATTAAGCATTTAAGGAATTAAGTAAAACAAAATCACATATCGGATCGAAAGAATTGAGTCGAGGTTGAGTCCCTATCCTTGGTCGAAAAATATATCGGTATCATGGTAAAGGTTATAGTCTAGTCTTTATGACCCAAAAGTTATATAAAAAAAATAGAGTACCAAAGGACGTGTTTGAGTGGGACATGATATACCTACATGAAGGTGAGCTCGTCTAGGTCTTACATATGAAATTTGTTGGAAGGTAACAGCTAATATTACACTCCAAATATCAAAGTCATGGTAAAGGACACAAAAAGATCTAAAATAGAAAGTGGGAGTTCATGAAGTGACAATTAATGCACAAACATTAAAGAAGATCAAGTTGAAGCATGAAATAAAATTAATTAAGGAATCTAGTAAAATAATTTAGGGACACAGTTTTCAGAGAGAAGATAGTCTCCTAGGTGGATACAGTCAAGGAACGATTAAATCATTTCTCAAATTTCAAACGGTTAGAAGGTCACAATAAAATATCTGGATTTGGAAAAAGGTCGAGTAAGTCAAACTTGAGATATAATCACATGGTTTGGTCGAAGACTAATTATACTTGTGTATATACAACTATCGTGGTCATGGATAGAATGTAGAGTACCTCTATCTCATTAGGGTGACCTTGCCTGCTTCTTGGTTCTCTATCAAGATAAGATTTAATCCCAAAATTTGAGTTCCCAATATGTATTTCCAAGCTTGACATAAACTACAATATTCAAGCATAATCATAAAAATAATTCAAGTCTTTAATAACCCTAAGATAACCCTTAGTATGACAAAATATATATATATTTTTTCCCTCCAATTTGCACAAACTAAACTTTCTTATTCTCTAGTCGGTTGAGGTCATCCATCATGACTTCAAATTTTTAGATTCCTCTGATCAATATCATAATAAGCTTTATCATATCTCTTAAGAAATTTTTCACAAAATTGCAATATTATAAATCCAAACTTTAAACTCAATATTTAGAAAATCTTATCCATCGTGAATTATGCGACAAAATTTAAAGATTTTTTTTCATAATTGAAATATTAAACTCAAAATCTAAATAAATTTATCAATCATAGATCGTATGACACAGTTCAAAATTTAAAATTTTCCTCAAATCAATTTATATCCTCAAAAGATATTAGTAGCTATAACCCGAAAATCATAAATATTTTCTAAATCTTCAAAATCAAAGATTTTACTCAATCTTCTATCAAACCTTTGGTGAATACTCCTAGTAGTCTCAAGATAAAATTCTTTCTGTCCTCAAAGTTGGTAATATTGCTACTACCCAACTTAGAATTAACTAATCCTTAAGATCATACTTTTAGAAAAATAAATGCCTCTATATCTTAAATAAGACCTCAATGTATATAATTGTGAATATAATCCTTCTAGTCACGTGTTTGACCTATGAGCATATACTAGAGTAGTCATCTTCCTAACCGACATTAAGCACGAGAAAGTAAGGATTCACGGTAGAAAGGGGTCAAACAAGATGCAATCACGGGAGGCAAACGAGAGTTCGGAGTTTGGAGTCAAGAAAGAATGTCAAGTATATGGATGAGATCCTAGACTCTAATCCTATCTGCAGGCTCACATCGGTACAATAACGTAATCGAAGTGATAAACATGACCTGTATGGGCTACCACAAAAATATGTAATATTCCAGTCCCAAAATACATAGGACTAGGAACGTAGACATGCCAGCTGTATACATACGAAGTACATGGGCCTCGTATGGATACATAAGCTGTAAAATACAGTAAACCATAACTAACTAATCTTATTCACAGAAATATAAAAGATATCATATAATAACCATGATTTGTCTTGGTACAATATATTGGGTGGGACACATCCACTACCAACCAAATAAAAGGAAAGAAGTGCATGATATATAAAATGATTTGACGAAAGTAGCAAGATAGATCCAAGATACCACATCTTCGAATAAATAAAGAAGATCACGACCTCGGCTAGAATACATGTGGAAGACAAGAACACACTCCTGGAGAGATAACCAGGTCCTCAGAGGGACGTAATAAGATACATAATATTATGCCATATAAACTGAATATAAAATATGTCATAAAGTCACAAAGTAAGGTAAAGTGTCCCAACCATAACACGGCCCAGTATCCCATCATCGACACAGTAGACGACCCCTACAACCAAATAAGGACAATGGAGTAATGCACTATTCTGCGATGTGACATTGCCCAGAGCCATGACTAGAACAAAATGTGACATGACATTAACTATGGTCACCTAACCAATCTAGATGCAATTTAGAAGACATCTTAATGTATGGGCAGGTAAAGGCTGGCTCCCTCAGGACAAGATAACAACTGACAACACACACACATCAAGTACCAATACTATTAGCCGACATAACTCGAGGCTAGCGGTCCATGTGATCCATCAGTCCACATAGCTCGAGGCTAGTGACTCTCGCGATTCGACTACCGTAGTACGCAGTTACTACGGCCTTTGGTTTTAGGTAGCCCATACATCAAATTATTTTCACCCTCCCAAAGATCACTAACTAAAGGTAGTCCGCTAAGACTAGGTCCACATGCATATTAAAACACAAGCTAGAAAAATAATTGAAAGCAAAATAAAGTAACTATGAACAGCAAGTCATGGATCCAACTGAAAATAAACAAAAAATAAATATACAGTAAATAAAGAAAGATACAACTAATTATAAATAGTAAATAAGGTAAGATATCTTGCCTGATGTCCGGAGTGAGGTAAGATGATGTCCTGGCGACGAATCAACAACAACGCACAAAGGGGAAGGTGTAGGAACGACTTCGAATGCTAAAAATAGTCTATTATCTAATTATAATTAATACTGCACCTATTATATTTATTTTATAGATTCTAAAATTATGGTATGGCATAGGTTTTCGTATCAGCTTTCCGAAAAACTAAACGGATCGCATTTTCGTTTTCGGAATCTCCAGAAATTGCAAAAATACTGAAACACGTTTATTTTTGGGACACTAGATACTCAAACAGTTTTGCAGAAATCTATAGAACGAATTTTGTCTTTTAAAATATATTTCTGGAAAGCTTACCTCGATATGCTTCTTTTAAAAAAATTGGAGGCAAAACGGAGTTCGGAGCTAGGAGATATCGTCGTTCCAAGTTGCTCTTGCTACTAAAAAGCGGGACTGAATTCTGATGACGAATTTTTGAGTTCCTATTGGACTAAAAATAATTTCAAATTATGGTTGATAGGAAGGGAATGTATTAGGTATATATAGGTATTTATTTCAGATTTACCTCCTAAATTAGATAGGATTTGATTTAAATTGATAGGAGTTACTTTGTTATGATATAATATAGATAGGGATGCTTTCCTATTAGACTTAGGATTATGATTAACTTCAAATATAGTTCATATTTATCTAAATTATCTATAACATTTTTAAAAATTATTATAGATAATAAATAAAGTTAATATTTATTTAAACAACCTTCATCTAATCTCATTTATACAAGCTGAAATATTTAATACTAAATTGACATTTATTCTATATTATGTAAACAATGTACAATATAAGTAACATGTAAAAAGTAATAAAAGTTATGAAATAAATCCTAAAATTTTGAGAAAAATTGTATAATATAGTTTAGATCCTTAATGTACTAGAAAAATAGCTTTATATATTTTTATACTAAATTCACTAATGAGCACTATACTAAATATATGTAAAATAATACAAATTATATAATAAGTCAATAAATAGTTATTTAAAAATCCAAAATTTCCACAAATATTTATTTTGAAAAATTACGGGGTTTACAAAAGTCTTATCTAGATAAGGACTAAGAAGAGTTTTAATTCCCCTTAGATTTTCCACTATTTAATTCAAATTGATTTAAAAGTAACTCAATCAAATATAATCCAATGTAGATAGATTATACCTCTAATTTAAACTGTATTTAAATAACTTAATAATTTTTTTCCAACTTAAATCACCATAATTAATTACATATTAAATCAACCCATATTTAATATACCTTTTTTGAAATAATATATTAATAATAATAATTAATTTCAAAAATACAAATATATATACACTCGCATGCAAAAATAATACTTACATAAAACACAGTTTTTCTAAATTACTAGTTATACTTGTACCATAAAATAAAATGACCTTTTTTAAAATAAAAATAAAGTTTGGCAATCCTCGGTGCGACGCATTCATAATTTCAAGCAATATAAAATATTTATCGTCTATTATTTTGAAATATTTTCTACATCTATATAATTAAAATATTTTACAAAAATATGTACTTCGTACTTATTCGCACTTGACGAGAAATTTACGAAACGCAAACTCGTACGCGTACAAAAATTAATACCATATTTATTAAAAAAAATTTGTAGTCGAAATTTAGGGGTTTTACATAAATAGTCTTACCCTTTGGATTTTTTATCCTTCATCGTCGTTTAGGATTCCTCAAAATCCTATTTCTTCTTCCTCTTCCCGATCTTCGAGAGTTTCCTTCAACAACTGTCAATGGCTCCCAAGCGCTCTGCTGCCGAGAAGGGAAAGGATGTGGCCGAGTCCTCTATGCGAGCTCCGCCTTCGTCACGTGGAGAGACGGCCAATCCGGACATGGAAGGTAAGTATCTAACCATAGACCCGATTGTCGACCACCCTATTTAGGGTTTGGCCTGATTCCGTTATCGTGCAACCACTCTTTTTAGAGTTGGACGCACCCCATAACTTGTGCCTCCCTTTTTAGGGTTTGGTTGCTGTCGACCCGCGTTGCGCAGCGTTTTGAAAGTTGTGCTGTATTTTGGGCGCGACTTGACATAGTACGCAGCATGATACGGCGTAACCTGATAGCTGCGCATGGTCGCGCAACCTGATGGTCGCACAGTCTAAGTGATGTACAATGTGAGGGTTGTGCACTCTTAATCAAGAAATAATTAAGTGCTCGGTTCATTTCCAACAATGAACCTATTTATGGAAAATGACTCTCTTCTCCGGAAAGTCTTTCCTCATTGTTCCTCACTAAAGGTTACCCGCCCATTTATGGAGAATACAAAGTGTTGGAGGGGGCCGACCTTCACTTTATATATATGAGTATTAGGTTCAACCTCCACCTTCATTCACTCTCATGGCATCCAAAGAGAACATGAAAAGAAGGCGAACAACAATACTTCTGAGGAGAAGTCACACTCTGCGCCTACGGCATTTTTGCTGGAAGCTGACCCGTCCTTGAGGGCGGAGAACTTTCTAGACTATTTTGGCCTGACCCCAACAGTCTTTGCTCGTTCCAGAGGTGGACCATCATCTTCCGAAGAGCATGGCGTATTGGAACAGAGGGACAGATTCCTCCGTCTGATACATCGCTCGGGAATCCACAACCTGGAGGAGTTGAGCACTGCTTTGCATCAGACTGATGACGGAAAGAAGGAGTGAAGTGATATGAGAGCGTCATTTTCCATAATGGCCATAGCACCTACGTCTGTAGTGTTTGTCTTCTTTTTATAAAAATACAAAAGTTTGGCTTTATTAAATCCTGGCGTGTTTAAGTTTTGTTGTGTAACTGTTTTGACACATCCCGTACTCCAGATTTTTCTCGATTTTGACAATACCAACTTCTGAACAATACGTGGCACCTTACAAGTAATTTCAAATCTTTTGCGTTCTATTCTTTTCGAAATATATGCTTAGGTACGCACATAACGTTCTAGCCTCAATTGTATAAAAATAGAAAGAGAGCATTCACTGTATTCTCATATTCTTTCTAATGCTTGCAGGGGATCGACTAACAAAACTGCCCAAAACTGGTATCGGTGACCTTGGATTCTATGGAGCTGAACCACCTTGACACACATCAGACAGCTCAGAACTCTTCATGTATAAAAGGGCTTCCTCGAGATGGTAGGAAGGGCCTTTATACATGACAGTTGGATGGTGGAGACACAGAATTAGGAATCGTATCACAAGGGTGATCTTATTCCTACTTCTCACGAAGGATCGTCGTTTCTCCACCAGTTGTATTAACAGCAACTTGTCTTCGAGCTACTGTACTCTGTCGTTCTCCTCTCGTCTTTCTAAGAGAGAAGACCAGAGTTGATTTCGTTGCCTTGCTCGCTGCTTCAGGTCGAGTTGACAAGAAACTGGCACCAACAAGAAGATCCAAAGATGTAATAGACCTCTATTTGTTATATTTAGAATAAAAATCTGAGATGTAATAGATTTCCATTAAGATGTATCTATATTTTTAAAGAAGGAATAGAGAATGATTTTTCTCTCCTTTATGACTTGATTTGATGTGATGATATAAAAAATAGAATCCAGAGGTAATATGGACGTGAGCTCATTTTTCTATTGATGATCTTCAAGTTAGCTGGGACTCAAAGACAGGATATCATGTCTAAAAAGATGATATCTGTGATAATACAGATTTATCATAAAGATAAGATACCTTTTAAAATAGCTAGTTTTCAAAAGACAGAATTGATGATTTGGATGGACTTTACTGGAGATTTTGAGTATTTATTATCTTTGGTTTTATTTACGAGAAAGTAAATAAATGATAATAAATGTAGGCCTATTCGCAAAATGAATAGAGACGAAAAGATTGATGAATGAATAAGCATACCTTTTCGAGGAAAGGTCGCTTCGGTTCTCGAGACAGACATTAAATGAGGAACTCTTCACGAGATGAAAGGATATGAATGAACGAACATGCCTTTTTGAGGAAAGTTCGCTTCGGTTCCCGCAACAGACTGTTTTGGCCTTTCAGTCTATAAGTAGTGCAGAACTTTTTGGAGAATGTTATCCACACCAATTCCTTCATTGCAAATGTCTTTCGAAGATATACCTAAGCAGGCTGAGATCATCCCGACGATCGAAGATGCTATCGACACTTCTTCTAACGAGCTTTCGCCGCCTATCCAGCCAGAAGTGGAAGGAAGCTCGGCTGTTCCTGAACAGAAGCAGGATATTCTTGCCAAACTGGTGGAATCTGGAAGCACTGTTGAAGAAGAAGCTCTGAGGAAAGTCGCATGTGAAATGTTGGTGTCATCCAACAATAATGTATTCGAGCTTCTTGCAAAATTTGTCTTCGATTAGGAGGGCTCTAGTTCTCGTTGATTTTATGTATTTCCTTCTGTATGAGTCATACAATAAAAGGAATTTTATTTATATTCTGGTTTTTGTGCTGATGCATTTTTATACATAGTATTTCTTGAGAAATTTGCCATTGATAGTCATCATGGCGACTCGACCATCCATATCAGTCAATTGATAAGCTCTGTTTGAGAAAACTTTGCTTATAATGTAAAGTCCTTTCCACTGCGCTTCGAATTTGCCTTTGCTCATGTGCGTCATAGTCATAGGATGTCTCAAGGTTAGAACTAGTTCTTCTTTTTGAAATGCTCGCCCTTTGACTTTACGGTTGAAAGCTTTTGATAGACGGGCTTGGTATAGCTCAATATGCTGTTGAGCTAGGAGCCGTTTCTCGTCAAGCGCTTCAAGCTCCTGAAGTCGAAAACGATTATTGTTTTCTGTTGTGAGTTTATTAGCAATTACAATCCTTACGAAATGGATTTGAATTTCCAATGGTAGGACAGCTTCACAGCTATACACCAAGGAAAAATATGTGCAACCAGTTGGAGTACGTATAGTAGTACGATAAGCCCATAAAAATTCTTCAAGATTTTCACTCCAATATCTTTTATTGGTAGAAATGAATTTCTTGAGAAGCTTGATGATAGTTTTGTTAAATGCTTCAGCCAACCAGTTCGCTGCAGGATTGTAGGTTGTGGAAGCAACATTGTTGATTATGTTATCATCGCAAAACCGAGTAAATTTTTGACTGATGAATTGTGGTCCAATATCATGAATGATTCATCGAGGAATGTCGAATCTGTATATCACATGATGTTTGATGAAATTGATGACGCTGCTAGTCTTGACTTCAGATAAAGGTATAGCTTTCGCCCATTTTGAGAAGTAATCGGTTATAGCTAGTATAAATTAATGTCCTCTAGATGACGGTGGATTGATAGGACCAATGACATCCATACCCCAAGCTTCAAAGGGCCATGATACAGCAGTCGGATGAAGGAATTCTGATATTTGATGGATGAAGTCTGCATGAATTTGACAGGCTCGACATTTCCTTACATATTCAATGGAGTCTAATACTATAATGGGCCAATAATAGCCCATATGCCGGATAAGATCTTGTAACTTAGGACCAGGCTGATGTATACCAGATATCCCATCGTGGGCTTTACGTAGTATTTGTTTTGCTTCATCTCCCGCAAGACAGCGTAAAAGAAGACCATCAAATGTTCTTCGATAAAGATTCTTAGAAGCATGATCATAATAAAACCGAAGTGATCGCCTATAGATTGTTGTAGCTTCTTTAGAATCTTCAGTAAAATATCATATACCATAAAATCAATGAAAGAAGCTCTCCAATCTTTACTAATGACATTGATTTCAGTTGAATTGTTGAACTCAATATTTGAGTTATTCTCAATGCAAAATAACTCTCTATTAGTGATGACAATCATCTGTTGCCTTTTCACTAGGATTGCTAATACAGTTGCCAGATTAGCCAATGCATCAGCCTCCGTATTGCATGCCCGACGTACATGTTCAATGAAGAAACCCTTGAACGATGTAGCCAGCCTAACTGATGTTTCATGACATGGGATAAGATCTTCGTGCCGAACTTCATATGTGCCTCTAACCTGATTGATAATCAGTTTAGAATCTCCATATACTTCAAGATATTCAATATCTAATTATTTAGCCAATTGGAGACCAATGAGCAGAGCCTTGTATTCAGCCACATTATTGGAACACGACTCATCTAAAGAATAAGCTCTTTGAATAGCTAATCCTTCTGATGAGACGAGGACGATTCCAACTCCAGCAATAGTGGCAGCTTTTGGTCCGATTCTGGATGCACCATCAAAGAATAGACGCCAGGTAACAATTTTTTCTGAAATCATGTTGGATTCCAAAGTTTTGTCTGGAATCTTGTCGTAGATTTTAGATATTTCGGGAATTGGATGAGCTGCCAGAAAGTCAGCAAGAGCTTGACCTTTAACAGACTTTTGAGGAACATAAACCATATCATATTTTGCTAACAATATGGCCCATATTGCAAGCCTGGAATTGAGTGTACTGGGCTTCTTCATCAAGACCCGGAGAGGGTTAACTCTAGAAATAATATGAATAGTTTGGCCAATAATATAATGTCTCGTCTTTTGAACAGCAAACATGAAAGCTAGACATTCTTTTTCCACTGGGGTGTATCGATGTTCAGCTCCAATCATTGTACGGCTAAGATAATAGATAGCCTGTTCATGACCTTCTTTATTCTTCTGAGCTAATAAAGCACCTAATGAATGGTCCATCGCTCGAACAAACATCAGGAAGGGTATCCCTGATACTGGAGGCACTAGAACTGGAGGGTTCATCAAGTACCGCTTTATGTCTTCAAATACTTGCTGACATTCTTCAGTCCAAATAAAAGACACACCTTTCTTCATGAGTTGAGTGAACGGTCTACAGCGTCCAGAGATATTTGAGATGAATCTTTTGATGTATGCAAGTCGTCCCTGGAATCCTCGTAGCTCTTTTAGGTTGCGTGGAGGACGTATCTCTTGAATGGCTTTGATTTTTTCTCAGGGTCAACGTGCATACCTTTAGAGGTAATAACGAATCCAAAAAATTTGCTACTAGAGAATTCCAGGAATGACTTGGTAGGATTCATCTTGAGTTGATGCTGGTGTATTAGATCGAATATAGTTCTCAAGCCTTGAATGTGGTCTTCCTTTAGATGACTTTTGACAACAATATCGTCTACATAGCATTCAACCGTCTTTCACAAATAATCACAAAAGATAGTACTCTTTGCCCGCTGATAAGTTATACCAGCATTTTTGGAACCAAATGGCATGACAGTCTAGCAATAGACTCCAAGAGGAGTACGAAAAGATGTATGTTTCTCATCTTCTGGATGCATCTTGATTTGATTATATCCTGAAAATCCATCCATAAAAGACATTCGTTCAAATTCGCAAGTATTGTCGATCATGACATCAGTGATTGGAAGAGGAAATTCGTCCTTGGGACAAGCTTCATTAAGGTCTCTGAAGTCGATGCAGACTCGAACGTTTCCTTTTTTTTTCAAAACTGGGACAACATTAGCCACCCAGTCCGGATGTTGTTCTTCTCTGACGAAGCCACAGGCAATGAGCTTCCTGACTTCGGCTTCTATGGTGTCCATCATGTCAGGTCAAAATCGACGTTGTTGTTGCTTGACTGGCCTTGCATTCGGCAGAATATTGAGTTTATGGGTAGCAATCTGGGGATCTAATCCCGGCATATCTTTATAGCTCCAAACGAATACATCAATGTATTCCCTAATGAGCTGGATCAGTTCTTGTTTATCCGCTTCAGGGGGGCTTTTGTTGACAAATATTAGTTTTGGGGAAGTTTCATCTCCAACATCGACTTGAACCAATTGATCTTCGGTAGTTGGCTCACGTTGCTCGAAGTAAAGCTTCCATTGAGTATCCATCCTTTGTGCCCAAGGATCAGATTTAGAGGCTTTGGCAAAGTCTTCTTCGTCTTCTGAAAACTCGGCAGTAACCATATTAGAAGATAGATTCACTCGATGGACGTGCCCTACACTGGTGTCTGAATCCCATGAAATAGAATCAGAAGAGTTAGATCGTTCTTCTTCATCGGATTCGGAGACTTCTGGAGTCAAAATTGGTGAGGTATAACCTAATCCTTACTTCGTTTTGCTGTAATATTATTGTGACTTTCCTTTTGGACCAGGAATACGAATAGGAGTTCGCCTTCCCTTACCATCATTGAGACCAACTTTAAAATTATAGCCCATCTTTTGAATGATATCTTTTGATTGTTGACAATAATAATGTAGTTGAAGTCTTCCGTTATCGTAATTTTCTTCTTCACCATTGGGCATGATCTTCTGTTCTGTTCCTTTACTAAAAAGTATAGGAAGTTCATCTTTCTTCCTGAAAGGAACTAAGAAGAAGGAGTCCTGCATTGGTTCGAGCAATACTTCGTTTTGGAGAGGTTGAACTGCTCCTATGGTAAGTGGTTCGAAGTTATCTAGCATTTCTAAATAACATCGAGTATAATAAAGAACATTAGTATACTGTAAAGGAGATGCTACTTTATTGATTTGTACATCATCATTTAGAATAAGATTCTTAGCCTTAATAGAAGGTTTAGTAAGGTTGATAACTAGAGGAGGAGGGAAAGGATTTTTGGCCTTAACAGAAGGCTTAGGAAGGTTGATAACCAGAGGAGGAGAAGGAGAAGGTTTGTTACGACGAAGGTCGATAACAAGAGGCTCAGAAGAGGTGAGCTCTCTTTGTTCCCTTTCTACAGCAGGAAGCTGTTTGTTATGAGAGAAAAGATGGATAGTCAAAGCCTGAGAAGAAGAGGGACGAGTAGTACGTCCTTTGACAGGGATTATGAGAACATCTTTTGAAGTATCTTTCTGATCTTCCTCACTATCCATTGCTAATACAACCTTCATGAATTCTTCCTTGTACATCCGATAATCAGTACAATATGCTTCAATGGCCCTGAAAGGATTTAGATCAGCTACTTCCTTTTGGACCTCTCGATTGACGTCTACATATTTAAAGCATTGGTATAGAGTAGATGGTACAATGTTATGCTCATGTAGAAAGGATCTTCCCAGCAAGGCATTATCAGAGCCATGATTGTCGATCACATAAAAAATAACCTTTGTACGAAGATTGCCTATTTGAACTTTCAGGCGAATCTTGCCCAAAGGTTCACTTCTTCCAGAATTAAATCCCAGGATTGTTGTGATGGTTGTTGAAAGATTATGTACAGGAATCTTTAAGACATCAAGTAAAGTCTTTGGCATGATGGTGAGCGCAGACCCAGGGTCGATCAAAATGCGATCAACCTTCATAGTATCGACATATCCTGTGAAGTAGAGGGGTCGGTCATGACGATTATCTTTCAGCAACATATTATCTTGTGTAAAGGTGGTGTTGGACATCAGCTCCATCACACTATGACAATGAAAGCAAGTTACAGGCTTCTCCTCTGGCTTCTTGAGGGGCTTCTTGAGGAGTGCTAGACAAGTATCAGCTTGCATCAAGGCTTCACTCAATGTCTCTCGAGTTTCTTTTGAGAGACATAGTAGTTCAAAAATTGATAACCTTACCGGGGTATTATCCAGTTGAGCGAGTATATCAAAGTTATATAGCTTCTCGAGTCCTAGAACTGGAGTCTTCTTCAATACTTTGTCAAAGCGGACAGGCTGCTTTCCTTTGTTATCAGTCGTTGGTTTGGGAGGAGTTGGTTCCACTGAAGGTGATGAAACTAGTAGAACATTGACAGTAGGAGAAGATAATATTGGAGGAGCCTCTGGAGCTAGAGCAGGGTTCTCCTTGCCTTATGAATAGTCTCTCAGGTAAATTCTTCCAGACCTGGTACCAGTTAAAGACTCTTCCTCGGATATAGGTTCAAAGGTTACCATATTACAACTTTTTGCCTGGGTCTTGCTCCTGGAAGGTTTCTTTTGACAAGATGAAGAGTTCATCCTGTAACCCAAACCAACCCGAGATTGGTATGTGAAAGGCATAGAGAAAGAGGTACATGAGATCCATTTCCATAATTCAAGTCGAGAGCCTTTTGTAGATCATATCACATCTTTGTCATTAATTCACGAGACTGTGGACTATACAGATGGAAAGCTGGTTGATATTTGGCTTCTGGCTTTGACAATATTGTCTCAGAAGGGGAAAAAGATGAAGGATCTGCAGCAGAAATGAAAGGTACCCGTTAAAGTTGGAGGACAATATTTACTCAATGAAGTCATGTGACATGACTTATATTTGGTTGCTTTCTTGGATTTGTGGATGAAGAAGGTGCTTCAAAGTCAGCCACCAAATCAGGATGAATTCACATAATCTCCCCCTTATCAGTAGACAGAGGAACAAGACCATCAGTTTGGGCAGGTGGGAGATTAACAATCTCCAAAGTGGTTCTCGGGATGGGATTGATGCCGTCCTGCATAAGTTGAGCAGGAAAATTGCTAAACTTTAGAGAGACGACATTAGCTATTACAGTCTTTTCATCTTGTTGGAGAGTAATTGCGCCAGAATTAACCATCTCCTGGATCTTGCCTTTAAGCACATAGCATGCTCGAGTCGGATGTCCGATAAATATGTGGTAGACACAATATTTGGGGTGGTCAATTTTACCTACTTCATCTGACCATTTTTCCTCTGGCAGTTGAAGTTTATTGCTCTTGATCAGACAGTCAAAGATACTCATGGCATTATCTTCATCAAAAGAATATTCCTCTTTCGGACGTGGTGTCCTTTGTGGTGGTGCCGTTGGAGTAGGTGTTGATTGACCTATGTTCATGGCTAGAGTTTCTTTGCCTTTGACATTGATAGCCAAAGTCTCTTTACTCTTGCGGTTGTTCTGACGGCCACCATTATTAGGTATAGCATGTTCATCTTTGTCAAGATTAGACATCTGAATACCTATTTGCTTGAACTTGTCAACACTTTCTTCTACCGCTTTAGTATTTACTATGAATGAAGGCCAATCCTGGAACTATGTCGACCCGGTCCACATGCTGATTATAGGCAACATGTTTGATTTACAAGTGTCTATAGTCAGAGCATCTGGAGTTCCAAGAGGCATTTTGAGTGCCTCACGGCGGAATCGTTCAATGAACCTTTCAGTTGTTTCATTGTGTCGCTATTTAATTTTAATAAGGATAGACATAGTCATGTCATTTGTTCCCTCATAAAATCGTTCCAGGAATATTTGTTTGAATCCAGATAAAGAGGTTATACAACCATCTAGCAAACTACGGTACCAGTCATAAGCTGTACCTGCTAAACATTCGACGAAAACCTTAGTAAGTAGAGCATCATTTGGCTGGAGTTGATCAGTCAATACCTCAAAGTGATTGAGGTATTGAATTGGTGATGTGCTACTATCAAACAGCATAATAGTAGGGGGTTTATACTTGGGAGGAAATTAGACTTCCTTTCATTCTATGGGATAAGGCTGCTTAATCCTAAGCTTCTGCAAGCCATCTTTCTGTTTGAAAGCTTCAAATTGAGTACGTAAAAGTTTTACGGCCTCATTGGTATCTCCCGATGATTGTGGAGCAGTAGATTGATTTGATATGTTAGGAGGGGGTACTGCATGATAAGTACCACCCCTAGTACCAGATTGACTTGGAATAGCCTGCGCAGGTATGGAAGCGGTGTGAGGAGACTGTACCCCAGATCAATATTGATGGGAGCTGGTGTTGTTATACGTTCTTGAGTCGGAATCGGATTCACAACCGGTGGAACCGTATGTTTTACCATAATCATACCGTACATGCCTGTCATCATCTCAGTCATGTTCTTCAAATTAGCCTCCAAAGCAGCAATTCTCTGCTCTTGATTGTTAGAACTGGAAGCATCTTGATCTTTTGTGACGACATAAGCATTGAAGATGAGCTAGTAGAAAAGATGGTCCTTTCGGAACTTTCACTATCAGCATCAAAGTCATACAAGGAATAACCCCCAGAATAAGTGATAGGAATATTCTGTTGACTGAGAGAAACTTGGTTGGAATCAGGAAGGTTCCTTTGACCAATTGTTTCTTGGTCGGAAGGAAGATTCTTTTGACCGATTGTGTCTCAACTTCTTTATCTAGTATATTGGTATACTCCTTTGCCGGATTCATGAATCTAATCTAAGTATTATTGACTGGGGTTGCGGGATGCATTACGTCTCGGTATTTTCTACCCCTAGTGCTTCAAGACGTCATGTTGACAGAGGCATACAACAATTCATCTTCATCGTGTATCATCGGTTGAGAAACCTGAGAGTAATTCAGACGGTCGAAGGTGGACCATTTAGCTAATTGACAACAACATTTGATAACTACCTCATGGTGATGGTTATAATGATGTTCTTAGGAATGCATTGGATAAGACGGATTTGGGATCTTTTGCTTCTGTTTAAGAACTTCATGGAGATCGGTTACAACATCAGGATGAGAAGAGGTCGAAGGAATATATTCTTTAATGATATTAGGAATATGATTTCTATTCTTAAGGTGTCATGTTCCTTGAGTATACAAGGAAGTGCTGAGTTGATTAGAATAGGTAAAGGGATGCTTGACTTCAGAAGTCTGCTTATGGCATAAGTTAGCCAATGGTGCAGGCTGTTTGCATTTTGCTGAAGTAGGTGTTGAATGGCGCCTGTTGAGATAGGTACGCAGGTCAGAAAGATTTGCTACTTGTGTATCTGTCTGAGATACTAGTAGTTTATCCTGCTTGGATCTTGAGATGAGCAGGGTAGGAAGATTCGTAGTTGCATTTTTAGGATTTGGCATAATTCCTTTTTGTGTTACGCAAGCTGTTCTCATGTGCTTGCTTTGGCACAATTGAGTGACAGAAATCTCAGTTTGAACAGAACTCACTTTCTTAGTAGAGATTTGATTATCCCTGTTTAGAGGAGTAGAGTTCATGTCCAAAATAGTTTTCACACTGAGTGGCGTATAAGCGCCACTAGAGATAATTTCTACCGAGTCAAGGACTGGAGAAGACGAGGGAGTAGCCAAAAGGCATTTCCCTTTGTTTTGTGATTGAAAGGCCATAACTGCAGGTTGAGGAAAGGCCAAAGGGCGCTTCTCTTTGTTCTGTTTAACACTTCCACTAGATAGGTACTTTCCCGAGTTCAGAACCAGAGAAGATGAGGGAGTAGCCAAAAGACGTTTCCTTTTGTTCAGAGCCAAAGAAGCAGTAGGCACGTGTTGTACAGGGATTATGGTTGACGGAGAAGCATTCTGCACAAGTTAGACAAGAATTCTGATTGGCCGAGAGACAGACTACGCAAGTTGCATAAAAGCCATGGTTGGCCGAGAGACATGCTGCACAAGTTGCGCATGAGCCATGGTTGTCCGAGAGACAGGTTGCGCAAGTTGCGCAGGAGCCATGGCTGGCTGAGAGACAGGTTGCACAAGTTGCACATAAGCCATGGTTGGCCGAGGGATTGGTTGCACAAGTTGTGCAGGAGCCATGGTTGGCCGAGAGACAGACTGCACAAGTTGTGCAGGAGCCATGGTTGGCCGAGAGATAGGCTGCACAAGTTACGCAGGAGCCATAGTTGGCCGAGAAAACTTGGAAGTCCATACAGTGTGCCCTTTGCTCTTAGCAGCAATGGCGGTGCGCTTGGTACCCCCAACATTGATCATTGCCTCGTAAGCGGTTTGGTCGACCTGAACGACCAAAGTCTTCTGCATCTTGTCGATCGATGCAGTATCACATTGAGTTGTCACTTTCTCGTCAGAGAAGAAAGTCGTCCCCAGCTGAGTTGTCATTTTGTTTGCAAAAAACAAAAGAGGTTTGATCTCTACAAACTAAAAAAGAGTACAAAAAGTACAATTGATTTATGGGAAGTACAACTGTAGAAATCTAATCAGAAAACGATCACATTATCACTTGGATGATGTGATATCGAAGACACGAGCCTCTGGAGGATGCAACAACACTTAAATAGTAGATTATAATCATTCGTTATTCTTTGAGACTGATTTGAAACTCTATTTATAGAGTTCTTGAAATAACTGTTTAGCAGTTATTCTAGGTTGCGCGCACTTTAGGTTACGTACCTGTTCACTTGTGCTAGCGGTTACACCAACTACTGTAGACGCATGGTATCGTTTGAGTGAGATGTGCATGGTCATGGGCAGTATAGTGGGCATGTTCTGTGAAGTTAGTAGCTTGTGCGCTATGTCACCCTATTCTGAACACTGTTTGATCACCTTGTGTGAGCTTCTTCAGGTTACACGAGGGCACAATGTAGCAACTTACGCTAGCGGTTACACTAATTATTGTGGACGCATGACATCATTTAAGTGAGATATGCTTGGTCGTGAGCAATGTAGTGGACGTATTCGGCGAAGTTAGTAGCTTACGTGCCACATCACCCTGCTTTGGATATTAACTAGATCACATTGCACAAGCTTCATCAGGTTGCACGGGGCGCAATGTAGCAACTTGCGCCTCAGTTCAATCTCGTGCACCGTAAAATGTTGTGCAAACTGCTAGCTGACCAAATCTTCTCGAGCACCATATTGTACAGAATTCGAACAAATTTTCCTTGATATACGTGCTGTCAGTTGTCAGGTAATGATGATGCTGTTATAGTCTTTCGAGGAAACTGCCACGTGTCTTTCGTGCAATCTGAGGTTGGCACAACCTGAGATGGGCGTAACCTGATGTGGCACAACTTGATGTAGGAGCAACCTTATATGGCACAACCTATTGATAGAATGCATTTTGATGAGATGACTTCTGGGTGAGTAGCATAGCTTAATTTTTAGCCTCTGAAACAAATAGAACAATATACAATGTGGGACTTAGATGTAGTTCTAGGAGTACACTTTTGTTTTTATCTAGAAACTGTATCGATGGAGCGAGTGGTAATACATTGACTCCGTTAACGATCCGACGACGATCTTGGATTCTCTGAAGGTCTGGGCTACTCTGGATGTCGGAGCGTTTGGAGGAGAAGTAGAAGTTACGTGTCTCTTCTCGTCTTTGTAGGTAGATATGATGATCTATCTGTCTGTGTGTGTGTGGATGAAGGAATAATCCTTCTATTTATAGGCGGCAGACTGGTCTGCTCATGCACGCATATGTAGGATGCGCTTGGACGTGGGAACGCCACGTGGCTGATAATACGGGGCACATGGATGATGCGCCCTGAGTTGAAGCTGAATCTTGTTTGAATTGTACTATTGGGCTGCGGTAGACCTGGCACATGGTAGTTGCGAAGATTCGGCCGTTGTTGAGATCTTGGGTGGTTAGCACCCATTCGTAGGCAGAACTGAGTCAAATAACACGTGGCACATTTTCATCGCACAAAGATCTCGGATTTGGTGGAGGGTGATCTGTCAGGATGTGCCTAACATCTGACGCGTGGGGCGACTTGGTCTATGACTTTCATAGGTCACAGACAAGTCTGGGCGCATGGCCTCTTAGGCGCATGCAGAGCTTCCAGTGCATGGCTGTGGAGGTGCATGCAAAGACTTGGCTTCTGTCTTTTGGGATCAAGAGCAAGTCGGGGGCGCATGGCTTTTGAGGCATATGCAGGCTAGGCGTATGGCTGTAGAGACGTATGCGAGTGATCGAGCAGCCATGTGGCAAGGACAACTGTAGCCGACAAAAGTAAGTAATGATGATGCTGACGTTTACGGCTCTTCGTTTTTTGCAAAAAGCTGCCGACCGTTCAGTCTTCGGGGAACGTATTGCCGACACTGTCACATAGCATTAAATGCTTGATGGGTGACGATTTGAAGTGGGCGCATCAGTTTGCGCCCCACTAGGCACATGGGTCTATGTCCCATTGGGCGCATCGGTACGGAGCGTATGGTGCTGACGACGCATATGCCGCATGTCTCATCCTTATTGGCCCATCTTTGTTGGCTCTTCTGAGGCATTTAATGACTTCTTTGATGCTGAATTCGAATGGACAGATTCTTTACCATAAATGCAAGTTTATTGTACTGACTTCGGGAAAGTTGCCACTTGGTGCATAGGTTTGATTTGCCCTAGCCTATAAGTAGCAGCGTGAAGAGAAGTTTTGTTTCTCGTTTCACTTTTCTTCCCAAACGGAGATGAACTCGACCGGTCCTCCTCCTTGGCGAGACGCTGTAATGTGGATTGCTGATCTCTTTGTTCGAAGAAGCTTTGAAGATAAACTCCTTCAGAAGACTGAGATGCGCCGGGAATGGACACAATAGTTTTTGTTCGATCCCCTTGTCGGCAGTATTCTTCTATAAGATGACATTGGGTGCCAAGTTGAATGCATGGTTTGGGTTTGATGTGCCCAAGCCTTATTATAATGGAAGAGCCCCAGGCTGGCAGATGCTTTGTGCATTAACGAAAAAGTGATTCGCTCTGACGGAATAGAATGATGCGCTGACAGACTAATGCGTTGGGCTGAGACGATGCGCCTAGCTGAGACATCAGAGTGATGCTCCTAGTTGAGAGTTGGCTGTTACAAAGTCTTTAATTGGCATCATGTTTTTGAGATAATGTCGGACATGTGCAGTAGATTGAAGTCACTGGAACACAGATTGCCTTGGTGGTGGAGCCATTGTTTTGCAACAACATCAGTTGATGGTGACCATGGCACAAGTGTGCCCCGCGAGGGGCGCATCATGCTTAATGGTCAGCTCTCCAGATCTGCGTTTATGAGTGATCACATTACACAAATCATGAGGGAAGAGTTTCACTTTCGTACCCCCTTCAGGCGCATGGCGACACTACAACAAAAAATCCTTTTAATGACGCTCGACAGGGAGTTTTAATGACGGCTGATACATAAGCGTTATCAAGTTGAAAAATATCTTTTTTCTATGACGGTTTGGACTAATTTTGGGCTTTTTATAACGTTTATAAAATAAAACGTCATTAATACTTTAGAGCGGTGGCAAACTTGTAATTTTTTCACTGTATAAAAGCTAAGTGGGAGAGAGAAAATTCATTTCTTATCCATTTTCTAAGGAGCAGCATCTCTCCAAACCTTTTCTCCCCCAATTTTCTCAAGAGTTAGGTTAGGGTTTCTGATCGATGGATCTTAGCCGAGGTGCGATCTCGACCATATCGGAGGGGTCGTTGGAGGACCTGAAGCCGGTGATGGAGGTCCGGCTGGTGAACACCGTAC
The DNA here is from genome assembly GCA_029216955.1 of Iris pallida. NCBI lineage: Eukaryota > Viridiplantae > Streptophyta > Magnoliopsida > Asparagales > Iridaceae > Iris > Iris pallida. The sequence continues at coordinate 4,421,058 of JANAVB010001399.1, read as the reverse complement.
GCATATGCTGGAGATCGGCGGCGGGTGCGACGTCTTCGGCTCCGTGGCCGCCTACGCCCGCCGCCGCCAGCACGGCGTCTGCCTCGGGCTCGTTCCTGCCCCCGTCGGCCCCGCCGGGGGCCACGAGCCTCACCGTGTTCCTGGCGGAAGGGCAGGGGCAGGTGGTCGGGGGCAGCGTCGTCGGTGCACTGATCGCCGCGGGGCCGACAATCAGATGGTTTAGTATAAAGCCAACTGATCAGAGTAAGAAGTTAAGAACCGTCCATCAGCTTGGACAGAAGACAATTTTAGTGCTATTTATTTCCTATCTATTGCTTGTGTCATGGATTTTTTGTCCTGTTGATTGACAAAAGTGAATATTTAGACATAAGAGTCGATACAAATTTGATGCAAATTTTTTATTTTTCTTTAAAGTGGCTTACTATACAGTCTATACTAACTATGCACGAGTGTGCATCAGAATGCATTCATTTAGTTTCTTGATACCTATAGCTCTACTACAGACCTAACGTAAGAAATTAGAAATTCATTAATTTAGCAAGAGTGGTGTAATGGCTTTATTTTTGCCTTCTCATTTTATGAATTATAGGTCCATGACTTAGTAATGTGCTTCTCTGCAGACTAATTATAGTATGTTCTAATGTTGACTATTTATTTATTGTAGGTAAGTTTTGTCATTTTTTGACTCATGTCTTTTTTAGGCTAAGGTGGAGGAAGGCTTTTCAGCTGAAGAATTATTTGCTAGAAAGAAGATTAGACTAGCAGAAATTGGGATGACTTTGATAGAAAATACTGAGTCAAGTATTAAATCCTTAAAGGAGTTGTTGCAAATTTGTAACGACGAGGACCATAATATTGTTAAACTTGGCCTGATGTCATTGTTAGTTGTTTTCAAAGACATCATACCTGGGTATTCTCTGCCCTTTCTTACACACTCTTTTTCTTTACATAAGCTTTCCTTAGTCACTTGTTGAGTACTTATTTTTGTATTGTTTCGCTACAGCTATCATATACGGTTACCGACTGAAAAGGAGCTTGAGATGGCAGTCTCAAAAGCAGTGCGACAAACACGGTTCTGTGAGTCTACACTCCTACAGTCATACAAGGTATCTCATTTTCTCCATGTACTTCTATATTAGTGTGTATTACCTGCATACATATATTTATACAACCATACATATATATATATCAGGTCTGCTACCTTTGGTGAATAACCATGGTTCAACTATTGACATATATCAATTTCAATCAAAACAACTTTCAATTACCTTCCTGACCTTGATGTTTAATAAAATTTGACAATCAAGTTGACAATCTGTCGTTGGCATGAAGTAATCTCAATCAAATATTGATTAGGTTTAGATACTTCTTGAGAATGGAAATAGAGAAAAGGAACAAAATTTGATGTTGGGAGCGGTCATATTGTAAAACATACCCGAAGAGTAGTAGCATAGAGGACTAGCAAAAATAGAAAGCAAGAAAGAGAACATGTAGTTTCCGTTTTTAACTGATTTTGGGCATGATTTAAACCACAACCAAGAGATGGTTTAAAATGACTGGTTTTCCAAGAGTATGTCAACTTGGATGGTTTACTTAAGAATGGTGAGGCATCCCCAACTGGACCACTTAAATAAGACACATATGGTTATTATCTAATGGCTAGATTTTGTATAATACTAGTCCTGTGATACTTTAGTTTCTATGTTTCTTATATTACAAACAGTTCTTGCTCTAGGTTCAATTTCTGTGTCTCATTTCTTTGTGAATATGATTCAGGATTTGGTTAATATTGGAACACAGGATTTGGTTGAAGGGAGAGTAAGTATAAGAATTTTGACATTTTTTCTTTTTGTAGTGCAGTCTTGCTATGGCATTCTTGAATTATTCCAGGTGTCTGCTCTGTTTGCAATTATTCTCGGGTTTGTTTTGATATACTTTTCTATGTGAAATACACATTTCTATCTATTTATAAAATAAATTGTTTTGTTATGATTGGTTTAGCTTCAAACTAGTTCATTTTGTGCACCTTTATGCTTCAAAACAACATTCTCTTGGTATAGCGATCTAAGACAATATCTGATTGCGTAGAGGCTCTAATTGGGGCATATTATGTTGGTGGCGGATTAACTGCTGCTCTTGCTGTATTGAAATGGTTAGGCATTGATACTGAACTTGAGTCTGAAATGGTTGGGAAAGCAATGACCACCTCTATGTCATTTTGGAGTTGTGTTCCCAGATCTGATGACATGGAAATTCTGGAAAAGAAATTACGCTATGAGTTTGCTATTAAACGCCTTTTATTGGAGGCAATAACTCATGCTTCTGAAATTGGAACTAGCTACTGCTACCAAGTAAGCAAGTTTGGAAGTTTTTTCCTAGTTGATACTAGATACTGATATATTTATCATTTTTTGTTTGACACTCAAAATTACTTTTCATATTTATAATCATGCATTTGACTTCTTTTTCTTTATTTTTTTCAAAACCAGAGGCTTGAATTTCTTGGTGATGCAGTACTAGACCTACTTATCACTTGGCATCTCTTTCAAACTCATACAACTATAGATCCTGGGGTGTTGATCACTGACTTGAGGTCGGCATCAGTTAACAATGAAAGATTTGCTAAATGTGCAGTCAAGCATAAGCTTCAACACCATCTTCAACATTCATCAGGGTTGCTTGTAGAGCAAATAACAGAATATGTCAAGAAACTGGAGGAATTACAAGAAGTCGAGTGTCCACTTGTATCAAATGCTTCGTCCAAAGGCTACAAGGTAAAGTTTTTTATGAAAGCCTAAACATCATATAATGATGACTGAGAAATCTAAACATTATGTATGATGATTTTTCAGAGTATCTAGCATTGCTTTTTACGGTGTTATTTACTTTGTATCATTTTTGCTGTCGCAGGTTCTTGCAGACATTGTCAAAAGCATAGCAGGTGCTATATTAATTGATACAAGGCTCAACCTACATAAGGATTAGGAGGTATTTGAACCATTACTTGCTCCCATTGTATCACCTGATAGTCTTGAACTGCCCCCTCTGAGAGAATTGTTTGAGTTGTGTAGTCATCTTGGCTACTTCTTTAACACAAAGTGTATGATGGAGGGAGACATTTTTCAGGGTTTTGCTACGTGATGCCGACAGTTTTGATGTGCTCAAAGTTGAAGCCAATGTACTAATAGTTTTGAGGGTCTACTTACTAGTAGTAGTTGTAAATATATATATTTGGATGTCTTATTTTGAAAAAATATAATGAAGATGGTGATATATGTTATGTATATATTTGTAAATGGATTAAATGGTACTCTATAACATTTAGATGTTTTCTTGTGAATATGGTTCAAAATGAATGTTTTGAAATTGAATTGAGCAACATTGAGCATTGATCTATAATTTTTTGGAAAGTAATATATAAATGTGCAGAATTGAGCGTTATAAATGTGCTGAATTGAGTCTATACAGATTATCTATTCATAACGCTTTCAAACTATGCTGAAAATAAGTGTAGCAGAAACTCATCATATTCATGACGGTTATTTTATAACGCTTTTAAAAAACATTTATAACACCCATTTTCATGACGGTTGCTATGGAAAAAAAGTGTCATGGTACGTCATTAATGACGCTTTTTAGCCGTCATTAAAAGGGTTTTTTGTTGTAGTGCGATGCCAAGTGCTGCGGTGGTCATGTGAATGTTGCACCCCCTGATCCAGTTCCAGCGCATGAGATACGCCCAGATCATTGGTGGTGGAGCAACATGTATTGCGACTTGAACCCACTTAATACGCACAACCTACGTGGGTGTATGGGTTCAAAGTCATAAGTTTTACCTCGCACGACTTGGTTCGAAATGCAAAAAATACGCCAAAGCAAAATGGGGACTTTGAGAGTTGACCTATTTTGGGTGCGAAAGCACCTGAGTCAACTTCTGTACATCCTGCTGTTAGTCGTGTGCATGCTTTTCAGCGTACATTTCTGGCTTGTTGCTGGCATAGCACATTGAGGGCGCATGGCCCATGCCGTCTTGGATTTCTTCGTAGTAGCCCAACTTTTCCTTGCCAAGATGGCAAGTAAAGAACTTGCAGCCGATCCAGAAGAAGAAGGCACTGTTACAACTTTTTGTGGCTCGAATGGGCACCCTGGAAATGGGCTCTCTTTTCTTTTTTTTATTTTGGTGCCCCCTTTTCAAAGGAGGCAAAGGGGCTCTTTATATAGAGTGAAATGAGACTTCTCCTCTTATCCTTTCCGATGTGGGATTAAAAGTAATATCCCTTTTTCATGCTTCTACACCCGCAAGTATTGTCGATCATGACATCAGTGATTGAAAGAGGAAACTTATCTTTGGGACAAGCATCGTTGAGGTTTCTAAAGTCAATGTAGACCCGAACCTTCCCTATTTTCTCTATAACTGGAACGACATTAGCCACCAAGTCAGGATGTTGTTCTTCTCTGACAAAACCATATGCAATAAGCTTCTTGACTTCAGCTTCTACAATGTCCATCATATCGGGTCGGAATCGACGCTGTTGTTGTTTAACTGGCCTCGCATTTGGTTGGATGTTGAGTTTGTGGGTAGCGATATGAGGATCTAATCCCGGCATATCCTCATAGCTCCAGGAAAATTAGTTCATGTTTATCCGCTTCAGGAAGGCTTTTGCTGATGGAGATTGGCCTTGGAGAAGCTTCATTTCCGACATCGACCTGGACAAACTGATCTTTGGTAGGTGGTTCACGTTGTTCGAAGCAAAGTTCCCATTGATTGTCCATTTTTGTGCCCAAGGATCTGACTCAGGAGTTTTAGGAACTTCGACAAAGTCATCTTCGCCTTCAGAGAATTCGACAGTCACCATATTAGAAGTTAGGGTTACCCGATGGACGTGCCCTACATTGGTGTCAGAATTCCATGAAACAGAGTCAGAGGAGTTAGATCGCTCCTCTTTATCGGATTTAGAGGCTTCTGAGGTCGGAATCGACGAAGCGTAGCCTAACCCATGCTTTGATTTGCTATAGTAGTGTAGTGACTTCCCTCTTGGGGCAGGGATACGAATAGGAGTTCACTTCCTTTACCACCGTTGAGGCTGGACCTGAAGTTATAACCCATCTTTTGAATGATGTCTTTTGATTATTGACTATAACAACGTAGTTGGAGTCGCCCCTTATCGTTGTTTTCAGGATCACTATCCAATATAATCTTCTGTTCTGTTCCTTTGCTGAAAAGTATAGGAAGTTCATTTTTTTTGTGAAAGAACTATAAAGAATGAATCTTGAACTGGTTCTAGTGATACTTCGCCTTGGAGAGGTTGAACTGCTCCTATTATAAGGGGTGCGAAGTTATCTAACATTTCTTGGTAACATTGAGTATAATAAGCAACATCAATGTATTGCAAAGAAGACGCTTCTTTATTGATATTTGCATCAGTATTTACAACGGTGCCTTTAGTAGTTGATTTGCTAAGCTTAATAACCAGAAAGGGAGAAGAAGGGGCTTGTTACGACGAAGATCGATAACAAGAGGCTCAGAGGAGGTGAGCTCCCTATATTCCTTCTTTTCAATAGTAGAAGGTTTAGTAGAAGCAGGAAGATGAATAGTCACTGGTTGAGAAGATGAAGGACAAAAAGTATGTCCTTTGACTGGAATCACCAAAACATCATCGGGGTTATCCCTCTGATCTTCTTCTTTATCCATAGCCAACACTACCTTCATGTACTCTTCTCTGTACATCATGGCATCTGCAAAGTAAGCTTCAATACCCTGGAAGGGATTGAGATCGACGACTTCTTTTTTTACTTCGCTATTATCATCAACATATTTTATGCATTGATGAAAGAAGGGACTATATTGTTCTCATGCAACCAAGGTCTTCCAAGTAGGGCGTTGTAGGATCCTTGATCATCAATCACATAGAAAGTGACTTTGGTACGAAGATTGTCGATTTGAACTTTCAAGCGAATCTTTAGTGGTTCACTTTTTCCTAAATTGAATCCTAGAATGTTCGTCACCGTAGTAGAAAGGCTACGAACAGGGATCTTCAATGCGTCTAATAGGGTCTTTGGCATGATACTGAGTGCAGACCCAGGATCAATCAGGATGCGACTGATCTTTATTGTATCAACAAATATTGTGAAGTAGAGGGGACGATCATGTCGGTTGTCCTCCAATAGCATGTCTTCTTGAGTGAAAGTGATGTTAGGAATCACTTCCATTACGCTATGGCAATGAGAACACGCTACTGGTTCTTTATCGGATTGCTCAAGATGTGCTAGGCAAGTTTCTGCCTGTATAAATGCTTCACTTAATGTCTCTCTAGTTTCTTTTGAGAGACGCAAAAGTTCAAAGATTGATAACCTCACTAGAGTATTGGCCAGTTGAGCCAATATATCAAAGTTGTATGTTTCATAAGACCTTGAAATGTTGTTTTCTTCAAGCTCTTATCAAAACGAGCAGGTTGCTTGCCTTTATCGACTATTTTTGACATTTGAGGCACAGGTTCCTTTGGTGGTGATGATGTCGACGGTACATTTGTAATAAGAAGAGTTGTAGGAGGGGCATCGGAAGCGAGAGGAGGAGCAACAACACCTTCTCCGTCTGGATAGTTTCTAAGATAAGGTCTTCCTGATCTGGTATCGGTCAAGACTTCTTCTTCTGGTACTGGTGATAAAGAAACCATATTGCAAGTTTTTACTTGAGCCTTATTTTTGGATGATTTCTTCTTTGAAAAGATGAAAGGTTCGTCCAGAATTCGAGACCAACCCGAGATTGGTTGTACTGAAGATGTAGAAAAAGAGGCATAGGAGGCCCTTTTCCATCATTCAGACCAGGAGCTTTCTGCAATTCATATCCCAATTTTGTCATTAATTCATGGGATTGTTGACTGTACCGATGGAATTCCAGTTGATAATCAATATCTGACTTTGACGGTATCGAAGTAGAAGAAGGAGATGGAATCCTTGCAAGGATAAATGTATCTATCAAAGGTAGGAGTTGACCACCAAGCGATGTCATGTGGCATGACTTGTATTTGGTTGCTTTCTTTGATTTGGCAGATTGAGCCAGTACTTTTGGCTCAAAATCAGCAACCAAGTTAGGATGAATCCACATGATTTCTCCTTTTTCAGTGGAGAGAGGTACGAGGCCTTCATTTCTGGCTGGAGTAAGATTGTCCATGTCCAAAGCAGTTTTTGGAATGGGGGCAACTCCACTTTAGACTTCCTGAGTAGGAAAATCACCAAATTGCAAGGAGACGACACTTGCAGTTACAGTTTTCTTATCATATTGGAGAGTGATTGCTTGAGCATTGATGAGCTCTTGAATCTTACCTTTGAGCACATAACACACTCTGGTTGGATGTCCCAAAAACCTGTGATACATACAGTATTTAGGGTTGTCAGTTTTACCTATTTCATCCGGGCGTTTAGCTTCGGGAAGTTGAAGCTTGTTGCTCTTGAGTAAATAATCGAATGTGCTTATGACATCGTCTTCTTCGAAGGAATATTCGATTTTAGGATGTTATGGTCATTGCGGGGGTGTCGTTGTTGTTGTGGGTTTCGGTTGACCCACATTAATGGCCAAAGCTTCTTTGCCTTTGATATTAATGGCTAAAGTCTCTTTGCCTTTGCGGTTATTTTGACGACCACCGTTGTTGGTTGTAGATTGCTCATCTTTATTGAGATTTGGCATCTGGATGCGAAGCTGCTTAAATTTGTCAGTACTTTCTTCAGCTGCTTTAGCACTCACTATAAAGGAGCCCCAGTCTTGGAATTGTGTAGATCCCATCCTCATACTAATTATAGGTAACAAGTTTGATTTGCAGGTATCTATAGTCAGTGCGTCCGGAGTCCCAAAGGCATTTTAAGTGCTTCACGACGGAAGCGCTCTATGAAACGTTCAGTAGTCTCGTTGTGCTTTTGCTTGATCTTAAAAAGATCCGACATGGTCATGTCATTGGTCCTTTCATAGAATCATTCCAAGAACATCTGCTTGAATCCCACAAAGGATGTTATGCAGCCATCTGGTAGGCTATGATACCAATCATAGGCTACGCCCGACAAACATCCTACGAATATTCTAGTGAGCAGAGCATCGTTTGGTTGAAGCTGATCAGTCATTACCTCATAATGGAACTTTCTTCCATTCTACTGGGTACGGTTACTTAATCCCGAATCTCTGTAGACCGTCTTTCTGTTTGAAAGCTTTAAACTGATTTTGCAAAAATTTGACGGCTTCTAGAGGATCTATCGAGGCTTTAGGAATAACAGATAGATTTAACGGGTTAGGAGGTGGAACCGCATGATAATTGTCACGCCCCAGAACCAGAATACTGGAGAGCGGGGGCGAACATAGCCAGCTACGTATATTGAAATGGAAACCACCTCGCTATATGGTCACGACTGTCTAGATATGAGGGTTTACTACAAGCCAATGGTCTCTTAAGGTCAAGCCTATTGTCTCAATCTCAAGCAAGTAATATAATTACAAGATGTTAGACCACCAAATATACAATAAAAGGCTTCCTAAATATTACATATTCAGTTGATCATGAAGCTAGTTATACAAAATACAAGGACTAGCAAGAGTTAAGTCATACATGATCAACCCTAGGATTTGTTAATCATGTTTACAGCCCGTAGGTAGACAGTAAGTAAATGTGCATCGAGCTAACAGGTGCTCGTCGGCTAAACGCCTCAAAAGAATAACTTTTACAATAGAGTGAGTGAAACAAAATAGGAAACCCACTCGTAGCCCGGGTTCCTTCTAGTTGCCACCATCGGGCTGGAGGTTCGGTAGATCCTCTGGATCTGCTCCGAAATCTGGCCACACAAAACCAGCTGGGTCAAACCCCAGAAAGAGCAAGTGCCACAAGGGAGGCCACGAAATAAGAACAAAAGCCAGCATATCAGAACATAAGAAAATAAAAGAAAAGTACAAGTAGTAAAGTACAGCAGGACAATATACGACTAGGGACATAGAACCATTCCGGGAGCCAGATTACAGCCCGTAAACCAAACAAAGACCGGGGTTGTAACCCTTTGATGAATAGCACTTGTCTCTATCCATTTATTGTTAAGATAAGTAAAAAAAACATGTTCAAGGGATCCAGGTACAGGGACTAGACACGACTTAGACAGGGCTAGACAAATCTATTAACAAGCGGCCAAACAATTACTACGGCTTACTACTTTAACTAATTAGGGTTATCACAGGCCTAATTACTAACAAGATGCAGTGAGAATTTCCCAGTCCTAAGCCCTGTAGACTATCCAGTTATCCTTCCGCGGGTTGAGAGTATGTTTGGGTACATCGTCCAGGAGACGATATACCCTTAGGTGACTTAGAGGGTGCAACACATGGCAGTGTGCTGGAAATGTGCTCTACTCGTCGGCAAGCTACAAGTCCAATTAAAGCGCCCAGATAACGAGATTGCCTATGACTGGAAATTCTCCATGAACTATAGTTAGATCTAGTCATTAGCCTAATCCATATTCAGTACGAATCCCTGACCGTGGAAACCAGGGAGTCATGTCCTAGACATGATGCAAGACAAGACAGGTGGATTGCACAAGCAAGCAAGCGGGAACTCCTACGGTGTCAGAGTTAGTTACGAGAGTCAAGTTACAAGTACAAGTCAAGTCAGGTACAAGTCAAGAGTGCGCCGCCACGGGCCACTATCAAGTTATCCAGTTACCAGGGTTAATATGAATCACAGGTTACAAGTTAAGTGTGCACCCCATCGGGTTACTATCAAGGAGATCAGAAGTACCAGGATCATAAATCACAGAAATTAGGAAAACATATTAGTCATAAGCAAATCATCAAAACCGTGCCAGGTTGTGTCGAGCCAAGACAGTCGTGTTATGTGGAACAAGATCTCAAAACTCCAATTAACAATAGAGAAACCAAGCCCTAGAAATAATACCAAAGCACCATGATTAGTGGATTGCACAAGGGTCCCTGGGGTCGGGTTGCGCAAGGTGTCAGGGGGTTAGATGGCGCTGAGTTGGGTTGCGCAGGGTGTGAAGTGCGCTGGGGTCAAGTACGCTGGGTCAAGGGGCGCTGGGGGTCAAGTGCGCTGGGGGTTGAACTGCGCGAGATGAGTTGCGCTGAGGATGCATCGCGCGAGGAATGAACTGCACAGGGTTAGCGGCGCTGAGTTGGAATGCGCAGGATGTGAACTGCGCAGGAGTCAAGCCAGCTGGGAGCGAGCGCGGTTCGCCAAAGGACGAGCTGCGCAGTCGGCACTGCGCTAAAGAGCGCTGGCCGAGGGGAGGATGCGCGGTTCAGCCTTACGCTAAGGAGCGCAAGCTGAGGTCTTCTTCTCCAGGCCGAGAGGAAGCTCAAGAACACCAAAAACATCAAATCTTCATATCTTGGCCAAATCAAAACCAAATCTGGATTTCCAAAGTTCTAACTTGTATAAAATTGAATTCTCTTCCACATGAAAGCATCAAAACAAGCAAAAATCAAAGTTTAATAGATCAAAACCAAGAATTTCCAAAAATGGTTAAAACCTAGATCTAGAAAAATGGAAGCTCCAATTCACAAAATGCCAAGTTCTAACGTTGTTCCAAATCATCTAATTAAGCTAATTGACAAATAAAAATAGGTCCTCATGTAGTGGCAAGATGCACTTGCCTATGGGTGGAGATGTGTGGAAGAAGGAAGAAGAAGATGGAGGAAAAATAAATAAAAGTAAAGAGGAGAGAGAAAAGGTTGGTGGGGATTTAATGAGGGTGGTTGTGGTGGAAATGAGGGTGGAGAATAGGTTAAGGTGTTCCATGCATATTAAACCAAACCAACCCAATCCTACTCCACAAAATAAAACCAAGCCATGCCAAAACCCATTTTACGAGAAAACCCAAAATCTGTAAGTCGAGTCAAAAATACAATTACAGGCCAAACTCCGAGAAGAGAAAATACAAGTCCGAATACATACAAGCTAAATTCAAATACGTATTCCGAATATGGGCATTACAACTCTACCCACCTTAAAAGAATTCCGCCCTCGAAATTTAAATCAAGATGCTAGAGATGTAAGAGCCAGCTATACTATCCATAATTAAGCTACATTAAGCAAACAATCAAGCAATCATACATGCAAGCAAGGGATGGAAAGCATAAGGCATAAGGAAGATATTATACCTTATGAGTCAAACAGGTAGGGATATCGCGATCGGATGTCGTCCTCACGCTCCCACGTTGACTCACCTGGAGAGTGAAGACCCCAAGCAACACGGACTAAGTTAATAGTCTTGTTCTTGAGTATCTTCTCTCTCCGGTCCAATATAGATACGGGCCTTTCCTCATACGAAAGGTTGGTACCAACAACTAATTCTGAATGGTCTAGGATATAGCTCGGGTCTGGGATATACCGTCGTAATTGAGACACATGGAATACATCATGCACCTCACTTAGCAACGATGGAAGAGCGAGACGATAGGATACATCTCCTACTCGCTCTAGAATATCGAACGGCCCTATATACCTAGGACTAAGCTTTCCCCGCACGCCAAAGCGTATGACGCCGCAGTTAGACGAGATCCTAAGGAATACATGGTCGCCGATAGCAAACTCTAAGGGACGCCGATGAGCATCGGCCCAATGTCGCTGGCGATCTTGGGTAACTCAAAGATGATCCTTGACTTTTCTGACTACTTCAACTGGGCAATTATTTTTGGACCGAGCATCTGCCTCTCTCCGACATTATCCCATGCTAACGGGGATCTGCACTTCCTACCATACAGAGCCTCGAACGGAGCCATCTGAATACTGGCCTGGAAACTATTATTGTACGAGAATTCCACCAGGTGCAGGTGATCCTCCCATGAACTACCGAAGTCAAGTGCACAAGATCTCAACATATCTTCAAGAGTCTGGATGGTGCGCTCTAGCTGGCCATCTGTCTGCGGATGATATGCTGAGCTAAACTGTAGGTGAGTTCCCAAACTCTCTTGCAAGCTACGCCAAAAGTGTGAAGTGAATCTTGAATCCCTGTCCGAGGTAATGCTGACTAGCACACCGTGAAGCCTGACAATCTGCCTGAGGTACATCTCCGCTAGCTGAGCTGTCGACTGACCAATTCTGAATGGGAGAAAATGAGCCACCTTCGTGAGTCGGTCAACTATAACCCAAATAGTATCTCTACCAGCTGGGGATCTAGGCAATCCAGTCACAAAGTCCATGGTCACATGCTTCCACTTCCATTCTGGAATCGGCAAGGGCTGAAGAAGTCCAGCGGGCCTCTGATGTTCAGCTTTAACCTGCTGGCAAACCAAACATCGAGAGAAAAACCGGGCTATCTCCCTCTTCATGCCATTCCACCAAAAATGCTGGCGAATATCACGGTACATCTTCGTGCCACCGGGATGAATAGAATATTGTGAACTATGAGCTTCTGCCATGACCTCCTGTCTGATATCTCCACTGGGTACACAAAGACGAGTGCCGTGTCGATATGTACCATCTTCATGAATGCACAGCTTTGGTCTTCTTCCTGCCTCACATTCTGTTCTAAGCCGCTGAATCTTAGAATCTGTAGATTACGCCATCCGGATCCTCTCAACTATGCTGGACTGAACCTGTAGACTGGCCATCAACGTCACATTGGTAGAAAGAACCACCTCAATTCCCATCTTCTGAAAATCTGCCAATAACTCTGGTTGTGCCGTTAAGAAATAAACTCCGGCTCTCCTGCTCAATGCATCTGCTACAATGTTGGCCTTCCCTGGGTGATACTGCAAGTCCACATCGTAGTCCACCAGTAGCTCGAGCCATCTTCTCTGCCGCATATTAAGGTCCTTCTGGATGAAAACATACTTCAGGCTCTTGTGATCAGTAAATATCTCCACTCTATCTCCGTACAAGTAGTGCCTCCACAACTTAAGTGCAAACACTACTGCTGCCAGTTCCAAGTCGTGGGTCGGGTAATTCTTCTCATGATCACGAAGTTGACGTGATGCATAAGATATTACCTTCCTATGCTGCATCAAGACACATCCCAATCCTCTGCCTAAAGCATCGCAATAAACTGTGAATCCTCCGCTCCCATCTGGAAGTATGAGAATAGGAGCCGTTATCAAACCTCGCTTCAACTTCTCAAATAATTCCTGGCACTCTGTTGTCCAAGCGAACTGTACATCCTTGCGGGTCAACTGGGTCATCGGTGCCGAAATCCTTGCAAAATCTGAAACGAATCGCCGGTAGTAGCCGGCTAATCCAAGGAAGCTGCGAACCTCTGCCACTGAGCTTGGTACTGGCCATGACTCGATAGCCACAATCTTCTGGGGATCCACTTCCACTCCTCCTCGAGTAATGATGTGACCCAAATACAAAATACGATCGCGCCAGAACTCGCATTTACTGAACTTGGCGTACAACTGATGCTCTCTAAGGATCTAGAGGACAATCCTGAGATGCTGCTCATGCTCTGCTTCACTCTTGCTGTAGACCAGGATATCATCTAGGAACACAATCACGAACTGATCCAAGTAAGGCATGAAAATTCGATTCATGATGTCCATGAATACGGCTGGCACATTGGTCGCTCCAAAGGGCATAACAAGGAACTCCCAATGCCCATACCTAGATCGGAAAGCTGTCTTAGGGATATCCTGCTCTCTGACTCTGATCTGGTGGTATCCTGACCACAAGTCTATCTTCGAAAATACTGAAGCCCTTTTGAGTTGATCAAATAAGTCATCTATCCTTGGGAGAGGGTGTTTGCCATTAAAATTGTTTTGATTGAAATCTTAATACAAACAGAACAGTGATACAATATAGGACTTAGATGTAGTCCTAGGAGTACACTTTTGTTTAAGCTGGGTCCTTAGTGCCAATGGAGCGAGTGGTAATACGTTGACTCCGTTGACCGGCTGACGGCGGTTATCGGTTCTCTGAAGGTGTTGATTACTCTGGGTGCTGGAGCTTGCCGAGAGGAGGAAGACGTTGAGTGTCTAGAACTGCCTCTCCGGTGATTCTCTGTTGTGGATTCTCTGTGAGTCTTATGTTCTGAGTCTCCTGTCTGTGTATGAAGGGGATGATCCTTCTATTTATAGTTTTGCAGGCTGGCTGCTCATGCGCACATGTAGGATGTGCCGGTATGGGGACGCCACGTAGAGGTTGCTGATGGAGGCACATGGATGCTGTGCCCTGATCGAGGGGGAGAACTCTTCATACTGCTGTTGTGAGCCGGCACGTAGCAGGGGGAAGATCTTTCCGTTGCTGAAATCTTGGACGAGTTGAGTCAAAAGACACGTGTCGTCGACTCATGGTTCGAAGATCTCGGATTTGGTGGAGAGGATGATCTGGTGGGCTGCGCCTTGGATTGGGCGCAGGAGGAGGCTGCGGCTCATAACCTTTAGGAGTTACAAACCATTTGGGTGCATGGCTTTTGAGGCGCATGCTGGCGACTTTCCTTCTATCTTTCGGGATCAGAGATCAGTCTGGGGCGCATGGCTTTTGAGGCGCATGCAGGCGACTTTCCTTCTGTCTTTCGGGATCAGAGATCAGTCTGGGGCGCATGGCTTTTGAGGCGCATGCAAAACTTCAACTGGAGACTCTTCTCTTTATATCAGTGAAGGGTCTGAGGCGCATGGCTTTTGAGGCGCATGCTGGTTTGGACGCATGGCCGTAGATGCGCATGCGGGTGTGGACGCATGGTCGTAGAGGCGCATGCGGGTGGCCACGTGGCAGTAGCCGTCGGAATAGAGTCATGATGATGCTGACGTTGCCGACGCTTCGTTTTCTGAATAAAGCTGTCAACTGTTCAGACTTTGGGAGGCGTGCTGCCAACTCTGTCAGTTCAGCATTTAATGTTGGTGACGTTCGATGGACAGCTGAGTGGGCGCATCGGTTGGCGTTCCACTCGGTATGGAGATGTGTGGGGGCGCACCCTCTATAATGCGCCGAGTACTGTAGGGCGCGTCTGTGTGATGCGCCTAATGCCGAAGGGCGCGTCCGTGTGATGCGCTGTCTGGCTGGCACATCGGACATGTCTTTTAATGATGCGGCTGTCTCGCTCTTCGAGTGCTATAAATAGCCGTTTGGCTGAATTCGAGGCATCCGGTTCATCCATTTAATGTAAATTCATTGCACGGAATTCGGAGGGCCATCCACTTGGCGCGTGGGTTTGATCTGCCCGGCCTATAAATAGTGGCATGGAGAGAAGATTTGCTTCTCATTCCCTCACGTACTTCCAATATGAACTTGAACATACGGGTGCATTCTGCTGACGAAGTGCTCCCGAGGGTGAAGATGAGACGCTGTGTTGTCTTTGATACACTTGAAGGTGACTGTTACATCCAAAAGACGGAGTCGAGGGCTTCTGAGGCAGGCGGAAGGTGCCTGTTGCATCCAAAGATAGGGATGGTCGAGCCTCGTCTCCGTTATTCCAGAAGAGCCGTAGATCGGAATGGCGGTGCAAGGCTCTCTCTTCCTGCAAAGTGGGGTTTCCCCACTTTGATCGTGTCGAAAGCTGCTCCTTTAGCCGTGGTTTCGATCACGGTCTTCCTTCGGCTTTGGAGGCTCTTTCGAAGCCTCCCCTGGCCACAGCATTTGCGGTGCTCTTCTCTTCCTTGGTTCCAGCCAGAGGGTTAAATGCTTTATGTCGAAGCATTTATCGGGCGAGCCTGGTTGGAAGAGTGGCACATAACTGGGCTCTGCTCGGCCAGGTGAGCCTGGCTGGAAGAATTTGGCTGAAGGGATGCACATAACTGAGGTGTTGAAGAGATGATGGGATGCGCCTGGATGGAGGCGCATGATATCTGCTGCGCCTCACTGGTGGCGCATAGTGATGCTGCGCCTATCTGGAGACGCATGGTGGCCGCTGCGCTTATCTGAAGGCGCATGATGGCCGCTGGCTGTCGACTTAGGCTCTTTCTTTGTAGAAATTCTCCTTTGTACAACCTTTTCTAGACATGTAATAGACTTTTATATATAAAATGAAAAGTCCTTCTTCAAATGTCTATACTTATTGACTTTGCTGTGAAGTTCTTCGTCTGAGTTCTAGCGCATGTAGTGTCTGGCGCATGAGCTTTCTGGTTGTGAAATTCCATGCTTCTACAAGACCCCCTTCAAAGTTTTCAAAACTTTTGAATAAGTTTTGGAATACTTTGAATAAGAAGCATGGAGGTCAGGGCGCATGATTTCTGGGCGCATGCTTGTTCGGGCGCATGCTCTTCTCAGTTAATGATGATGGTGCCTCGGTAACCGAAAAGATTAATGATGATCTTTTGGTTTTATTTGCTGCTATCCTTGTACAGAACCCGAGGCGACGGCTGAGATCACACGTCATCTGTTCACGCGTGCGACCATGCCCTATAAATAGGTAAGAGTCGGAGAGAGAAAGAGTTCTTCTTCTCTGTGCCTCTGCTTCTTTAGAGTTTCTTCTTCAAAACCCTAACTTCTCCTTCTTCGAGAGAATGGCTCCCAAGACTCCTCGCGGCGCTGCCGGCAAGGGGAAGGAGAAAGCGAAGGAGCCCGCGGAAGTTGCGGCGGCTACCGTTCCTCGTCGGCCTGTCGAAGTTCGGCCGGAGGTGGTTGGTAAGTCTCATTGTCCGTACGCCAACGCACATAGGCCTTGAGTCTTTAATGATGTGCCGCGGTCTTTGCCCGCCGACGCGCATGGGTTTAAACCCTGGTGATGCGCTGAGGCTATACTGCTGACGCGCATGGGTTCAAACCCTGATGATGCGCCGAGGCTATACTGCTGACGCGCATGGGTTTAAACCCTGGTGATGCGCCGCAGTTTTCTCCTTTAGACACATTTGTGTGTTCTCTTCTGACTTTTTTCTGATTTTTTACTAGTGTCGATGGCAATCCCGCCTTTGAGTGAAGTTTTCTTGGAGGCTGCCTTCAACCAAATGGGAGTAGAGCATAACGAGGAAGTGATAAACCCTGCTCAAGATGCTCTTATGCTGGATCAGCCTCCTGAGAGAATGACCCTAATCCGTGAACAGCAGTATTGGTTCCTCAAACGGATGATGGAGCGTGGAGTCATTAAACCCTCCACATCTGATAAAGTGACCTTCCTGAAGCCTGAGTTCCTGTTTGGAGACCGTCTCACTTCTACTGATTCGTCAGTACTGAAGGTCAAGGAGGACTGGTTCTTTACTGCGAATGGAGTGCATATGACTGTTAAGCAACTTGAACGTCAGTGGCCTTTGACGTCCTTCTGTCGCCTTGTTTCCCAGAGGAGAATGTCTTGGGAGCTTACCCCTTCTCAGGGGGGGGCGATGACTGGTGTCATTCAAATTGATTCTACTTCCGACCAAAGGGATGCTTTGACCGTTGTACGGTCTGGGTCTTCTTACACTTGGCAGACTTTACGTCCTGGGAGCCTCTTCAGTGATGTACCCATTGATACGTTTGCTTATAGTGCTTCGACTTTTACACATCGTATGTTTTTGATGGAACGTTCCTACCCGACATGAGAGTTTCGGGTGGAGGGTTGGTGCCATTACGTCTCCAAATGGGATAAACTGACGCTCTGGATCTTGTCGCGGTTTCAGACTGAGCTCCGAGAGATCAGGTTGACTGCCGCGATCCGTGCTACCCAGGCAGGTGTTGACCTTAATAGGCACATGTTCCTCGCACTCCTGGAGATGTTTGATATCCATACCGGGACCTTCTTTACCCCGGTGGGGGAATTAGGATTCGCACTTCATGAGATGTACGAGGTGTCAAAACTCCCTTGGGGGTCGGAACCTTATGAAGAGTACTTTCCCACCAACGAGGAACTTCAAATCCTGGGGGACAGGGCTGAGGAGATGACGGCCGTCTTCAAGGAAGTGGCGAGTCATCATTACTATATGCAGAGACGGGATAGGAACGGGACGCAGCCTCATGTGACCGCTTGGAGAGATCATGTCTTTAGACAAGACAAGGAGGATCCCTCACAATTTTCCACTCCACCGGCGCTCTCTCGTAGCGAAGTGTTGTCCGAAATGAGCAGGTTAGGGGAGAAAAATCCCCGAGGAAATGAGAACCAGCAGTCAGATGCACGCTCCTACAGCTGCTTCTGGCATCTTGCTTATCGGATGTCACCCAAGGCGGTGTTGGCATCCTACCTGATGATATGGCTCCGGGATTGCGTATTTGCGGGCGGATCCGGTGCCGTAGAGAGGGTAACCCGAAACTTAATCCTGCCAGCCGTGAAGCTGGTTTTCGGTCGGCGTTTGGCTCTTCTCCCCGCAATGGTATGTAACCTGCAGCGAGGTTTGAGAGAGTTTGCTGGAAATGTGATTCATGACAGAGGCCGAAACAATAACTTCCCGCGCGCCGAACTGCCGTTTCACTATTTGATGGGATGGCTGATTCTGCATCATCCCAGTGTGATGAGCCCAGGCTCGAAAGGAGATTATAAGGCTGGAGATGCATTCCTTCGTCGTTTCCATCGGAGGAGCTGGTCGCATACTGGTGTCCCGGTTTGTAGGAAGGTTTTATCCCGTCTTCAGGGTTGGGAGATCACCAAAGTTGGTCCCATCTATTTGGGTTTTGAGGCCAACGAGGATTTACGGGACCTGGGCGAAGGTACTACCACTCTGCCTCAACGGGGATTCCGCTGGTTGCAAAATATCCGGCCGTCCTATCTGGTATACCGGAACCGGAATCAGTGCTACCTGGAACCGTACTTGCCGAGCCATTTTGTGCGACAATTTGGTTATGCTCAGATGATGTTGGATAACCCCAGTAATACCCTGGGGTATGTTGGAAGTTTGTTGGACGGTGCACGAGCTTGGCATTACTATAATGCCGGATGTACCGGAGCTCGTTTTACGTTGCCCGTCCCCGATCCGCGACCGCCCATTCTTTACTCGGCCGCCAAATTTTACTGTGTTATGGCTGCCCCGCCCTCCGGATATGACAGGGAGACCAGCCTTATCGCAGGCACCCAGTTAGCAGCGACTGGGGATACGCCAGGGAAGGCTCGGCCGCATCGTCCGTCAGGGGTGGGTCAACGGAGTGCCCCCTCCGCATCACAAGCAGAAGCCTCGGGCGATCGACCGAAACGATGTGCAGATACAGGGGCTGAATCTCTTGTGTCGAAGAAGCAGAAGAAGGCATCGTTACCGACGGTGTCATCGGATTCGGCGTCCGAAGAGGTAAGGACATCCTACTAAATCTGATTTTGGTTCCGCCACTTACGAGATCCCATCTTCTTTTGTAGGAGCCGCTAAAAAGAAAACCTCGTACTCCAAAGTCGGGTGGGAGTAGGCGAGAAGAGATGGCGAGCTCGTCTGGAGTGCGTATCCCGCCGACAATGATGTCTTTCATGGAGGAAGATCCGGAGGATACTGTTATCGTGGAGGTTCCGGTCAGGAGGGAACCTGAGGGTGCAGCAGCTTCCGAGGTGGCGAAGGCCACAGCGGAGGCTTCACATATCGAAGGTTTAGCAAGTGCGCAGCTTCCTGGTGATGAAGAGGAATGGAGTTCATCATCTTCCGATGACACCGCTCCGGAGCTGCAGGAGTCTGTTGCGGGGGCAGCAGAAGCAGTGGGGATAGAGGAGAGGGTTGATTCCCCTCCTGGTCATGATGAAGGGAGGTCGGCTGAATCATTGCCGAATCCTTCCTTGGCTTCAACCATGGACATAAAGATGGCTACCGATCAGGCGGTAGCGACAGATTCTGTCCCTGTAGAGGGATTTGAGAAGAGTGAGACCCTTCTGCCGGTCTTGTCTCCTGGGGCTGGCCAGGAGATAGATGTCGATCTCCCCGTTTTGCCGGGGGAGGTAGCAGATGCTGATAGAATGTCGGGGGTAGAAGTAGCCGTTGACGTCGGTGATTTCTCCGGGCTTGAGAAGGGTAAGGGTGTGGAACCCTCTGTTGCTCCTTCTACTTGGGGTACTATCACGACGCATGCGCCGGGTCCTTCTGTTCCTTCGGCTCCTCGGGCTAGCAGTCTGGGCCCTGTTGATGAAGAGCCTATTGCTGCCGAGATTCAAACCTCTCAGATCGAGGTCGACGGATCTTCCTCCGGTCCGCAAACTGTAGTAGCTCCCTCAACTCCTGCTATGACGCCGTAGGTGCTGGCGAAAGCCGACGGGTATGTGAAATTCCTCGTCGAGGAAGTGTACAAAATGCTGGAGAAAGGTGTATCTGCAGTGGTAGATGCCAAGGGGAGCTTTGCGGCGGCAAAAGCTTTGGCAATGCCTTGTATCGAGCTAATCCGCATTCACCAGGGCCATGACCATATAGCCAAAATTCTGGAGGTTTCGGTGATGGAGCTGGACGAGCGGCTCGCGGAACTGCAGCGCATCCAACGAAATGACCTCTCGGTCTTGATAGATGCAGAGATAGGAAAGTCGATGGCTGAGATCGAGGCTTCCCATCGAGCCGAGGTGAGCAGTTGGGAGCGTGAAGTGGCTGGGACTGAGGCTACGGCGGAGCAGCTGTCTCAATCTATGAAGAAGACGACGGAGAAGCGGGCTGCGGTGGATGCTAACATCGCAGAGGTTGATGCTCAGATGCGCCGTCTTGAAGACCAGCGGGCCCAACTTCAACTAGAGGCTGAGCGTGTCCTGGCTGAACACGTGGCATTCAAGCAGGAGGAAATGACTCTTACTCAGCGGACCCTTGCTTTGGCTCAGCAGCGACGACAGCTTGATGAGAAGTATGAGAGTAAAACTTCCGCTGAGGCTGTCGGGTTAATGCGTCAAGAAGCCGAGCTGCGAGTCCAGGCGACTGTGGAAACTCGCACTGCCGACCTGAGACGTCGAGTCAGAGAACTCTCATCCCACCCTGGGGAGGATCGGGGATTGTAGCTTCTCTTCTTTTTATGTGTTTTTTGCAACTCTTGCTGGGGAAATAGCGTATTTCTGTACTCCTTTTTTTAAAAAATAAAGAAATACACTATCTCTTTGATGTGTTCATTTTTGATTTCATGAACTTGATGATTTATGTGGACCTATTATCTTTTGCGCACCTTGGTTTTTAGGTACAGATAATAAGTATAAAGGAACCAACATGTTTGCTCAGAGGTAATGTGGACATGGCAATCATTAGGTTCAAATGATAGAATCTTCCTACTCAGAGGTGTTTATGGACGTGGTAGGAATGATCCTGGGGGATACGCTGAACAACTCAGAGGTAATGTGGACGTGGAAGTTCTGCGATCAATGTACGACAACGTAGGAGTTGTTTGTACGGGATGTTTACTCAGAGGTAATGTGGACGTGGTAAACATGAAGGATAGCGTAAGCTCACGAAGTGTAAGGTTCCGCTTTGTAGGATGTAGAGAGACAACTCAGAGGTAATATGGACGTGGTTATCTTTCTACGGAAGGATGCCACGGAACAGCTGGGTTCCGGAAGCGATTAATTTTGTGAAAAGAGGTTGTTTGGGGAAATACATGTCTTGGAGGATGTCAAGAGTAGTACTTCTTTAGGAACTTGCCGTTGATGGGCATCATGAACAAGTCCCCATTGGGTTTGGCGAGCCGGTAAGCACCGTTTGAGTATACCGTCTCAATGATGAAGGGTCCTTCCCATTTGGGCTCGAACTTCCCTGATGTCTTGTGAGTTAACACCATTGGCCTTCTGACTGCTAAAACCAGGTCGCCAACTTGTAAAGTTCTTTGCTTGACCTTCTTGTTGAAAGCCTGTGATATACGGGCTTGGTAAAGTTCGATGCGTTGTTGAGCTAGGAGACGCTTTTCGTCAAGTGCCTCCAATTCCCGCAGACGACGACGTTGATTGTCTTCTTCTGTAAGATCGTTTGTGATTGCCACGCGGAGCGAAGGTATCTGTATCTCGAGAGGCAGTACTGCTTCGCTCCCGTAGACCAGGGAGAATGGAGTGTTGCCTGTTGGGGTCCGTACCGTTGTGCGGTAGGCCCAAAGGCATTCGCCAAGCTTTTCATCCCAGTCGCGTTTGTTGGATGACACGACTTTTTGGAGTAGCCTGACGATAGTTTTGTTGAATGCCTCGGCCAATCCGTTTGCTGCCGGATTGTAGGCGGTTGAGGCCACGTTTTGAATGCGATTCTTGTCACAGAACCTGCTGAAAATGTGGCTGATAAACTGAGGACCATTGTCATGGATGATTCGCCGGGGTACCCCGAAACGGTAAATGACATGGTGTTTGATAAAGCTGACCACCCTGGAGCTTTTTACTTCTGCTAGTGGGACTGCTTCCGTCCATTTGGAGAAGTAATCGGTGATGGCCAGGATGAAGCGGTGTCCTCTCGATGAAGGAGGGGTGATTGGCCCTACAATGTCCATGCCCCAGGCTTCGAATGGCCAGGAGGCGACTGTAGGATGTAGAGGTTCAGATGGTGTATGTATGAAGTCTGCATGAAGTTGGCATGCATGGCACTTCTTAGCATATTCTACTGCGTCGGCAACCATGGTTGGCCAGTAGTAGCCCATACGTCGCAGTCGATCTTGCAACTTAGGCCCTGGTTAGTGAGCTCCGCAAGTTCTGTCATGAGCTTCTCGAAGAGCTTCGGCCGCTTCTTCGTTAGACAGGCATCGAAGGAGAAGCCCGTCGAAGGAGCATCGGTACAGCGTTTTAGTGGCTGTATCGTAGTAGAATCGAAGAGAGCGTCTCCTGACTGAGACGGCTTCCTTCGGGTCCTCTGGAAGGATTCCGTAGACAGCGAAGTCGATGAACGGGAACCTCCAGTCTCGGACATTAACCCCAGTATTTGTCGGTATGGCGTGAGCCATTTGCAAACATAGGTTGTTTCTGGGACAAATCAAGTCTCGGCCAGTTACCGTGACATAGTGTTGAGTCCCAAGGGGCGCGGCAAATGAGGCTGCGAGGCCAGCTAGAGCGTCAGCCTCCAAGTTTTGTAGGCGGGGTACATGTTCGATGAAGAACCCAGTGAAGGTTGAAATGATGTTCAATGCAACTTCATGGTAAGGGATCAAATCTTCATGGCGAACCTCGTATTGCCCCCGAATCTGGTTTACGACGAGTTTCGAGTCGCCGTAGGCTTCCAGATGATCCACCTCCAGCTGTTGTGCTAGCTGGAGTCCCATGACGAGTGCATTGTACTCAGCAACATTGTTGGAGCACGGCTTCGAAAGGGAGTATGCGCGCTGGATGACCAGCTGATCGGGGGAGACTAAGACTACCCCCACTCCTGCGATGATTTGGCCATTGGGGCCCGTTCTTGAAGCGCCATCGAAGAACATCCGCCAAACGGGGCTTCCTTCAGTGACGTTTGATTCTTGGACTTCATCCGGGATGTCTTCATAGAGTTTTGAAGATTCTGGGATGGGGTGTGCAGCTAAAAAGTCAGCCAGAGCCTGACCCTTGACTGCCTTCTGCGGGACAAACACCATGTTGTATGGTGTTAGTAGGATCGCCCATGTAGCCAGCCGGGAGTTTAATGACCCTGGCTTCGTCATGAGAACTCTGAGCGGATTGACTCGGGAGATGACGTGAATTGTCTGGCCCGAGACGTAATGACGAGTCTTCTGAATGGCAAACACCAAAGCCAAGCACTCCTTTTCAACGGGGTTGTACCGGTGTTCGGCCCCGATGAGTGTTCGACTGAGGTAGTAGATTGCTTGCTCGTAGCCTGCATCGCTGTTTTGAGCCAGCAAAGCACCGAGGGAATGATCCATGGCACGGACGTAGAGGAGGAATGGTTTGCCGGCGACAGGTGCCACTAGGACTGGCGGGCTTGTTAAGTAAGCCTTGATGTCGTCGAAAGCCTTTTGGCACTCCTCTGTCCAGACATAAGAGACTCTCTTCTTCATGAGCTGAGTAAAGGGTTGACATTTACCGGAGAGGTTTGCTATGAACCTCCGGATGTATGCCAAACGTCCCTGTAAGCCCCGAAGTTCTCGAAGGTTCTTCGGAGGATCCATGTTAAGGATGGCTTTAGTCTTCTCGGGATCGACATGAATGCCTTTTGCCGTGATGACAAAGCCCAAGAATTTGCCGCTAGAAACCCCCAGGAAGGATTTAGCGGGGTTCATTTTGAGTTGATGTGCCCGCATGAGATCGAAGACCGTCTTTAGGTCCTGTAGGTGATCTCTTTTGAGGCGGCTCTTGACTGCGATGTCGTCAACATAGCACTCAACTGTCTTGCGAAGATGTTGACGGAAGATGGTGCTCATAGCTCGCTGGTACGTTACACCGGCGTTCTTCAAGCCGAAGGGGATTACTGTGTAGCAGAAAACACCCTTTGGAGTCCTGAATGACGTGTGTTTTGCGTCATCGGGGAACATCTTGATTTGATTGTAGCCTGAATACCCGTCCATGAAGGACATGCGTTCAAAGCCACATGTGTTGTCGATCATTACATCGGTGATTGGGAGCGGGAATTCATCCTTCGGGCAAGCAGAGTTGAGATCCCTGAAGTCGATACAGACTCGTATCTTCCCGTTCTTCTTGGTGACAGGGACGACGTTGGCTACCCAGTCCGGGTGTTGTTCCTCACGGATGAAGCCACTGGTCAAGAGTTTGTCCACCTCCTGATCGATGGCGTTCATGATGTCCGGGCGGAAGCGTCGCTGTTGTTGTTTGATAGGTTTGGCATCTGGTAAGATGTTCAACCT
Organism: Iris pallida; assembly: GCA_029216955.1. NCBI lineage: Eukaryota > Viridiplantae > Streptophyta > Magnoliopsida > Asparagales > Iridaceae > Iris > Iris pallida. Next base: position 4,396,546 of record JANAVB010001399.1, on the reverse strand, counting down.
ATGCATCGCGATCTGTGGATCGAGACCCGGCATGTCTTCGTAGCTCCAGGCGAAGACGTCGATATACTCCTTAGCGAGTTGGACTAAAGATTCTCGGCCTTCTCCTTCCAAGCTTTTGCTGATAAAGATGGGTTTCGAAGAAGACCCATCCCCGAGGTCGATTTGCTCGACTTCGTCTTCGGTGGGAGGTTCTCGTAACTCAAAACGAGACTCCCATTGTTCTCCTAGGCGTTGAGCCCAGGGTTCCTCTTCGAAGGGTTCCGGCGGTTGGTCTTCGCCTTCATCTTTCTGAGGTTGCGCCGATGTCATGTTAGCTGACAGCACTTTCCTGAAGACTGATCCGATACTGGTATCGGAGTCCCACGTCGATGCTTCTGATGAGTAGGAATGTTCTATGTCTTCTGCGTCTGAACTCTCTGGAGTTGATGGCGGCGTGACATAGCCTAACCCCCGTCGAGTCCGATTATAGTAATCCTGTGGCTTTCCATTGGGCATCGAAAGCCGGACAGGGAGATGCCGACCCTTGCCGTAGTTTAGGCCTTTATTGCTTTTCAGGTCGTAGCCCATCTTTTGGATGATGTGCTTAGCCGCATCCGTGTATCGATAGACTTGTACTCTGCCGGTATCAGGTTCGGGCTCGATCGACGGAAGGTTCCGACGACGCTCGATTTTGCCCGAGATGATGGTGCCTTCGTCTCGGCTTCGTGGAGGGACTATGAAGACTCCTTGAGATGGGACTATTTGATTATGGTAGACGGTCGTTACTTGTGTTTGCAACGACCGTAGAGCGTTGTCTAATGTATACATGGCATTCCAGTGTGGAAGACAAGAATAATTGAAAGACACTCTATTATTGATAAAGTACGAGATTTTATCTCGTGGGATTACATTGTCGAAGGAGGGTGCATCTACATCAGCAGAGATATATTCGCCAAGCTCCTCGTCTGTAAGCACTGGGGCCGGATTAGGAGAGTCCTCCATCGCTCTGTCTTTGGGGTCTGAGAGGGTTATGTGAGCCCTCTTCGGCATCTTGGATGACTGCGGTGGCTTGCCTTTAAGACGCACCTTTAGGGGTGCCTCGGTTGCGCCTCCGATGAGTGGCACCTTCCCTTGTAATTTTACCACCAGGGGAGCCGCTGTTTGTGGTGGCTTTCCCTTGAGGCGTATCTTCAGGGGAGCTTCGCGAGCCGGCGCTTTTCCTGATAGCTTGATGCTCATTGGAGGCACCTTCTGGGGTAGTTTCCCCTTCAGACGGATTTTCAAGGGGGCGTCAGGAGTCGTCTCAGGCTCCATGTCCGGCTCTGTTGCCGTCTCGGCCTCATCATCAGCGTCATTGGCTTCCTCCTCATCAATAGGCTTGTACAAGTCGGAATCGGTGAAGTAGGCCTCAATCCCTTTGAAGGGATCAATATCTGCAAACTCCGTCCGGATGACGCCGTTGGTGGATACATATTTCATACATTGGTGGAGCGTGGAGGGCACCACCATGTACTCATGTAACCATGGTCGTCCGAGTAAGATGTTGTAGTTGACCTCGGCATCCACCACATAACAAGTCACTTCAGTTTTGAGGCTGCCGATGTGACACTTCAGCCGGATCTTGCCCAGTGGCTCGCTCTTGCTGGCGTTGAAGCCGCTGATGGTCGTATTGGAGGGCGCTAGCCGGTACATTGGGATCCCCAGCTTTGATAGCAGCGCCTTTGGAATGATGCTTAGGGAAGACCCCGGATCGATCTGAATCCTGCTCACCTTTACCGAACCGATGTACCCTGTGTAATACAACGGTCGGTTATGTCGGTGATGCTTGAGCAGCATGTCTTGTTGGGTGAAGGTTATGTTTGGGATAACTTCATCCGCACAATGACAGTGTGCACAAGTAGTTGGTAGGTCTTCAGGTTGCTTGACCTGACTGAGAAAGGATTCGGCATCCTTCAGAGCTTCGCAGAGAGCTTCTCGGGAGTCCTTGGAGAGACGCAGGAGCTCGAACAAAGACAAGCGTGCAGGAGTACTGGCCAGTTGTGCCAGAATGTCAAAATTGTGGGGCTTGGCTAGCCCCGAAGCATTTTCTTTCCGCAGAGGTCTGTCGAAACGGGCCTCCACTTGCTTTTGTTTATTGGCTGCTGAGGGCTTGGATGAACCCTCCTCAGGGATGGTGCCAGGAGGCACCACTTCGGCGGCAGCTTCACCGGGTTGGGAGTTCTGTTGTGCACGCGTCTGCACAGGAAGCGCCTCTTCCGTTGAAGAAGAGACCGTGCGGCAAGACTTGATCTTTCTGCCTTTTGCTTTGGAGGTAGGGCGTACCTCCGGTTGAGTTACCTCGGAAACGAGGTCGGGGTGAACCCAGAGGACCTCTCCTCGAGATGTGGTGAGTGGGACAAGTCCACTCACATTGTCACGGGTGGGTGGCAAATTCACCACCTCCATTGTCGCCTTAGGGATGGGGACGACGCCATCTTGTGTGGTAGTCGGCGGCAAGGTGCCGAACTGAAGTGACACCACATTAGCTGACACCGTCTTCTCTTCGTAGTCGACGGAGATTACATCCGTATTGATCATGCGCTGGATGTAATTTTTGAGGACGTAGCAGTCCTTAGTCGGGTGTCCAACAAACCGATGGTAGTGACAGTACCTCGGGTTGTCCACTTTCCCGACTTCATCAGGCCGCTTCGGGTCCGGAAGCTTGATCTTGTCACCCTGCTTCAGTATCTCAAAGAGTTGCAGGGTGTCGTCATCATTGAATGAATAAACCTCCTTGGGTCTTGGTGCCAGTAGAGGCTTTTGAGTAGGCGCAGATACGCCCTTCGAGGCATTAACAGTCAATGCCTGTTTCCCTTTTGTTTCTCGTTCGGAGTGGTTGGTTGCGGACTTTTTCCCCTTATCGTCAAAGGCGGGGAAGCTAACACCCAGAAGACGTGCATTGGCCGCCTTCTTCTCGGCAGCTTCAGCTTCAATGATTAGGAAGCTCCAGTCGGGAGGGGGAGTAGAGTTAAGCCAGAGCTTTACTGCAGGCAGCATGTTCATACTGCAAGCGGAGAGAAGCGCATGTTCTGGCATGCCTGGAGGTAGCCTGAAGCAAGCCTGACGGAAGCGTTCGATGAATGCCCGAACCGTTTCTTTGTCTTTCTGGCGTATCTCAATGAGAGACGCCATCGTCATGTCCTTCCCACCGTCGTAGAAGCGGTCGAGGAAGAGGCGTGTCAGGTCGTCGAAGGACGATATGGAATTATCGGGGAGGCTGCAGTACCAGTCATACGCCTCCCCTTTTAGGGCCCCAACAAAGATGCTGGTGAGGAGTGCGTCCTCCTTCGGAAGATGCCCTGTCTGCGACTGGAAGTACGTCAGGTACCGTCGTGGAGAGTCCTTCCCGTCATACGGCGTGAGTGTTTGTGGTTTATACTTTAGGGGATAAACCACCTTGTTCCACTCAAGGGGATAAGGCTGGGGAATGCCCATCTTCTGGCGCTCCTCCTGCCTGTTCTTGGACTCGAAGCGCTCCCGCAGATCTTTGATCATTTCGACCACGTCCTCCGTGGAGCTAGGAGTCGGGGAAGGAGGTACTACCTGGAGTGGAGCGTTTGAGGGCTCCGATGTCCGGGGTGCTTCTGTGTCTGAGGGTGTCCACTGGAGGGGCACACTCGACTCTCCATTGGCTCCTGGGTCGGGACCATTTGAAGGTGTCCTGATCAAGGCCGACCGCATCTCAAACACTGCTTGAGTCAGTGCTTGCATTGAGGCAGAGAGGGTTTTGAGTCCTCCCTCTAGCGAGTCTATGCGCTGGACAATGTCCTGTGGCGGCGCATCAGCCTCAAGATCACCCCCGGTCATGTATACTGTCATGACACGGCCGGAAGTGGATGGATTAGTTGAGGCTTCGCTCTCAGCCTCGCTCTCATGTGGGGGAGTTACTTCTCCTGGTGTTTGGCCACCCCCAGCCACATTCTGGAGTTCGTCTTCGACAGGCGCATCTGTAAGGGCTTGACTGCCCTCAGCTCTGTCTTGAAGGGCCTCTTCATTTTCAGCACTACCCCCGGCGGTGTCCTGGAGGACATCGTCATTTTGAGGGGCTTCAGGGAGGCCATCTTCGCCTTGATGAAGATCCGCCGCAGCTGTGCTTTGGACATCTTCGTCTTCGGAAGGAGGCTCGACAAGGGTCTGGCTACCCCCAGCTTCCTCCAAGGACTTCTTCCTCGACCGAGTGCCTTCGAACACTCCAGAGGTCATGACAGCTGCCTTGGTTTTCCTTGGCTGGCTTTTGGATGAAGACGAGGAATTGGCAGTCGTCTTCCGGACAGATGAGGAATTGGAGATCACGTTGCATGACGCAATCTTTAGTTCCTCTTCTGCTGACACCTTCGTCCCAAGGCGATGTCGGAGGGGTGTCGATGATTGTAGCCGTTGGAAGACCGACTGCTTTGGCGATACTGCCGTCTTGCAACAGCAGTTGATGGTGACCACTGCACAAGTGTGCCCCGTGAGAGGCGCATCGTGCTTGTTGGTCAACTCTCCTGACCGGCGCTTGTGAGTGATCACGTTGCGCAAGTCGTTGGAGGAGAGTGCTACCCTCACACCCCTCTCAGGCGCATGGCAGGGCCAAGCGCCGGGGTGGTCGGGTGAGTGCTGCGCCCCCAGATCTAATACCAAGCAGGCATAACGATCAGTAGTGGGGGAACCACAGCATTTGAAGTGACTTGAACGGACCTCAAACGCACAACCAGAGGAGGCGCGGGAGTTCAAGACCACTGAGTTTGCCTCTCTCGGCTTGGTTGTGCACGCAGTGAATGCGCCCAAGTGAGATGAGGACTTTGAAGGCCGACTCGTTGTTGGTACGGAAGCACTTGAGTCAACCTTGTACAGCTTGCCATCGGCAGCGCGCGTGATTGTAAGCGCGTGCCTCTGGCCGGATGCTGGCATAGCACGTTTGTGGCGCGTGGCCCGTGCCGCCTTGGATTTCTTCGTACCAGCCCGCTGGGGCGCATAGTACTCAGCATCCAAATTCTCCTCGCCGTTACAGCGAGTGAGTTTGTCGAAGACAGAGGCTCGTTGTGGCGCATCAGAAGTAATGTGCGGGGCATTGGCTGCGCCCCTGCTCCGTCGACGTATCTTCCTCGCCTGAGAGGAAGATGGCTGGGGAACGTGGTCAGCCGCACGCTTCCCCGAGAGATGCGCTGCATCAGCGGGCGCACCTTGACTGCTGAGGAGGTCAGCAGGAAGGGAAGGCTGGACGGGCGCATCCCCTTCAACGGTGGTGCCCGAGGCGTCGACTTTGCGCACCCAGATTGCGCGGGTCTTCTTCGGCTTCGACAGCCGCTTCGAAGGACTCGCACTTCCTTCAGAAATGAACTCCTCGTACGCCTGTTGATTGAGGCGCACTACCATCGTCTTGTGGGAGGAGCCCACCTTCACGTCGTCGGCCTGTGACACAACTTTCTCGGTAGAGGAGAAAGAGGTCCCCAGCAGAGTCGCCAGCTTGTTTGCCATTAAAATTGTTTTGATTGAAATCTTAATACAAACAGAACAGTGATACAATATAGGACTTAGATGTAGTCCTAGGAGTACACTTTTGTTTAAGCTGGATCCTTAGTGCCAATGGAGCGAGTGGTAATGCGTGGACTCCGTTGACCGGCTGACGGCGGTTATCGGTTCTCTGAAGGTGTTGATTACTCTGGGTGCTGGAGCTTGCCGAGAGGAGGAAGACGTTGAATGTCTAGAACTGCCTCTCCGGTGATTCTCTGTTGTGGATTCTCTGTGAGTCTTATGTTCTGAGTCTCCTGTCTGTGTGTGAAGGGGATGATCCTTCTATTTATAGTTTTGCAGGCTGGCTGCTCATGCGCGCATGTAGGATGCGCCGGTGTGGGGACGCCACGTGGAGGTTGCTGATGGAGGCGCATGGATGCTGCGCCCTGATCGAGGGGGAGAACTCTTCATACTGCTGTTGTGAGCCGGCACGTAGCAGGGGGAAGATCTTTCCGTTGCTGAAATCTTGGACGAGTTGAGTCAAAAGACACGTGTCGTCGACTCATGGTTCGAAGATCTCGGATTTGGTGGAGATGAGTGATCTGGTGGGCTGCGCCCTGGATTGGACGCAGGAGGAGGCTGTGGCTCATAACCTTTAGGAGTTACAAACCATTTGGGGCGCATGGCTTTTGAGGCGCATGCAGGCGACTTTCCTTCTGTCTTTCGGGATCAGAGATCAGTCTGGGGCGCATGGCTTTTGAGGCGCATGCAGGCGACTTTACTTCTGTCTTTCGGGATCAGAGATCAGTCTGGGGCGCATGGCTTTTGAGGCGCATGCAAAACTTCAACTGGAGACTCTTCTCTGTATATCAGTGAAGGGTCTGAGGCGCATGGCTTTTGAGGCGCATGCTGGTTTGGACGCATGGCCGTAGAGGCGCATGCGGGTGTGGACGCATGGTCGTAGAGGCGCATGCGGGTGGCCACGTGGCAGTAGCCGTCGGAATAGAGTCATGATGATGCTGATGTTGCCGACGCTTCGTTTTCTGAATAAAGCTGTCAACTGTTCAGACTTTGGGAGGCGTGCTGCCAACTCTGTCAGTTCAGCATTTAATGTTGGTGACGTTCGATGGACAGCTGAGTGGGCACGTCGGTTGGCGTTCCACTCGGTATGGAGATGTGTGGGGGCGCACCCTCTATAATGCGCCGAGTACTGTAGGGCGCGTCTGTGTGATGCGCCTAATGCCGAAGGGCGCGTCCGTGTGATGCGCTGTCTGGCTGGCGCATCGGACATGTCTTTTAATGATGCGGCTGTCTCGCTCTTCGAGTGCTATAAATAGCCGTTTGGCTGAATTCGAGGCGTCCGGTTCATCCATTTAATGTAAATTCATTGCACGGAATTCGGAGGGCCATCCACTTGGCGCGTGGGTTTGATCTGCCCGGCCTATAAATAGTGGCATGGAGAGAAAATTTGCTTCTCATTTCCTCACGTACTTCCAATATGAACTTGAACATACGGGTGCATTCTGCTGACGAAGTGCTCCCGAGGGTGAAGATGAGACGCTGTGTTGTCTTTGATACACTTGAAGGTGACTGTTACATCCAAAAGACGGAGTTGAGGGCTTCTGAGGCAGGCGGAAGGTGCCTGTTGCATCCAAAGATAGGGATGCTCGAGCCTCGTCTCCGTTATTCCGGAAGAGCCGTAGATCGGAATGGCGGTGCAAGGCTCTCTCTTCCTGCAAAGTGGGGTTTCCCCACTTTGATCGTGTCGAAAGCTGCTCCTTTAGCCGTGGTTTCAATCACGGTCTTCCTTCGGCTTTGGAGGCTCTTTCGAAGCCTCCCCTGGCCACAGCATTTGCGGTGCTCTTCTCTTTCTTGGTTCCAGCCAGAGGGTTAAATGCTTTGTGTCGAAGCATTTATCAGGCGAGCCTGGTTGGAAGAGCGGCACATAACTGGGCTCTGCTCGGCCAGGTGAGCCTGGCTGGAAGAATTTGGCTGAAGGGATGCACATAACTGAGGTGCTAAAGAGATGATGGGATGTGCCTGGATGGAGGCGCATGATATCTGCTGCACCTCACTGGTGGCGCATAGTGATGCTGCGCCTATCTGGAGACGCATGGTGGCCGCTGCGCTTATCTGAAGGCGCATGATGGCCGCTGGCTGTAGACTTAGGCTCTTTCTTTGTAGAAATTCTCCTTTGTACAACCTTTTCTAGACATGTAATAGACTTTTATATATAAAATGAAAAGTCCTTCTTCAAATGTCTATACTTATTGACTTTGCTGTGAAGTTCTTCGTCTGAGTTCTAGCGCATGTAGTGTCTGGCGCATGGGCTTTCTGGTTGTGAAATTCCATGCTTCTACAGAGGGTATCTGTTCTTGATTGTCACTGAGTTCAAGGTACGATAATCTACCCATAACCTGGACGTACCATCCTTCTTTTTTACAAGAAGCATCGGGGCTCCCCAAGGCGATCCACTTGCACGAATGAATCCCTTGGTCCTGAGTTCTTCAATCATTTTGTATAAAATCTCCAACTCTGAAGGCGCCATTCTGTAGACTCTCTCTGATACTAGTGCTGTTCCGGGGATCAAGTCTATAGTGATCTCGATCTCCCGCTCTGGCGGCATTCCTGGAAGTTCCTCTGGGAAGACATCTGGAAATTCTTCAACTATCCTGGGTAACTGCACTGTTGCTACGGCCATCCGCAATACTGGGGAAGATGGTTCCACTGCGCCTCTGGAAAATGAAAACTCTGGTTCTCCTAGGATACTAAAGATAACCCTGCCAATGTGGCAGTCTATCCTAGCATACTGGTTCCTCAACCAATCCATGCCTAAGACTACATCATAGTCTGCCATGGGGAATTCTATAAATCTAGCGGGAAACTCTCTACCGCTAACTACGATCCGACACGAGGAAAACACTCGATCTACTCCCATAAGACCATTACCAGTAAGTATATTAAGCCTCACTGCTAATGACTCGGGCTCCAATCCGATCCGTGTCGTGAATCGTGCAGACATAAATGAATGCGATGCACCAGAATCAAATAATACCGATGTTGGAAAGGAGTTGACGAGAATAGTACCTGCCACTACCTCACTTGGTGCAACTTCTTCTTCCATAGCCATCATCATGGCCTGACCTTGTCCTCTAGCTACGGGTCCCCTGTGCTGGAAACCTCTCTGCCTGCTCTGCACTTGAGCTTGGGTGAACTGCTGCTGGTTCTGCTGATGAAATGCCTGGGCCTGAGGCAATAAGGGCCTCGGGTACTGCTGCTGCTGCATAGGTGCTGGTCCTCTAACCGATGGACTGGTTAGGTTGGAAGAGGATGAACTACCCCTATTCGGACAGGCTCCTATCTTGTGATCTGTCGCTCCACAAGCCAGGCACAATCCTTGCGTCCTACGACAATCCGCCACTACATGGCCTGGCTTCCCACAATGAGAACATCCCATCGCGGAAGTCTGCTTCTGCTTCTGCTGCTGCGGGTACGTCGGGATCGAATGCTGAACCGACGTCACTGAGGCCGCCCGCCTCGAAGTTCCAATAGTCAAACTCCTAGCTGCCGGGGCTGGAGCTGATGACTGGTGCATCTGACTGTAGGACCGCTTCCTACCTCCGGTCCTATCCACGATCCTCTGGGAGGTGTACTCATGCCTCCTAGCCGCTCTCAATACTGTATCGAACGTCTGGTGCTCGAACTGCTCGACTGCCAACAAGATCTCCAAATGCAGCCCCTACTGGAACCGTTGGGCCCTATCAAACTCGGTTGCCCCCAAGGTGGGGGCAAACCTACTGAGTCTAGAAAACTCAGATGCATAACCGTCGACCGTTCTGCCTCTTTGCTTCAAGTTGGTGAATCTCGTCTGTAGGTCGTATCGAGCTACAGCATCAAAATACTTCGTCTGGAATCTTTCTCTAAACACTGCCCAAGCAATGGGTGCCATTAATCCCATGGCCTGTGCTGCCCACCAACTGCGAGCTAAATCCAGCAACTGTAGGCGTACTGCCGCCACCTTCTCATTCTCAAGGGTTCTACCTGCTTCCAGAATCACCTCGGTATCCTGAAGCCAAGCGTCCGCGGCAACCGTATCTTCGCTGCCGTCGAAGAATGGAGGGTTCAAGCGCTTGAAGTTGTTGGCCGCGCTGTTCCCTAGGTGACCGCCTCTGGTCAAAGCATCTGTCACTACCTGGTACAAGCCGTCTCCGCGACGATCCTGGGAAGCTATCAAGGTCCTGATGAGACCTACCAAGGTGCCATCGTCAGGCTCTGCAGGCTGGACGGGCCGAACTGGGGGCTCTCCTCTGGGAGGTACAACTCTGGAGGCTACTCCGGAGTACTGGGCTTGATCTCCGGGTTACTGGTCCGCGGGAGGTGCTCCACCTTGCTGATCGGCGGGGTCAGGTACAGTGCCGCTAAAGAAGACGACACAGGAAAAACAATAAGGAAGGACCAGGACAGATCAACGATACAAGCATGTGATCAGGTCAAGATTTTGAGAGATTCAGAGAATATGAATGGAGATCAAAGACGAGTACTGATTGAGACATCTATTCGGTAAACCCTCACATATCTTGAGAACCAAGACCTGCATGGGCCACCACTTAAACCATATCACGCCCCAGAACCAGAATACTGGAGAGCGGGGGCGAACATAGCCAGCTACGTATATTGAAATGGAAACCACCACGCTATACGGTCACGGCTGTCTAGATATGAGGGTTTACTACAAGCCAACGGTCTCTTAAGGTCAAGCCTATTGTCTCAATCTCAAGCAAGTAATATAATTATAAGATGTTAGACCACCAAATATACAATAAAAGGCGTCCCAAATATTACATATTCAGTTGATCATGAAGCTAGTCATACAAAATGCAAGGACTAGCAAGAGTTAAGTCATGCATGATCAACCCTAGGATTTGTTAATCATGTTTACATCCCGTAGGCAGACAGTAAGTAAATGTGCATCGAGCTAACAGGTGCTCGTCGGCTAAACGCCTCAAAAGAATAACTTTTACAATAGAGTGAGTGAAACAAAATAGGAAATCCACTCGTAGCCCCGGTTCCTTCTAGTCGCCACCATCGGATTGGAGGTTCGGTAGATCCTTGGGAGCTGCTCCGAAATCTGGCCACACAAAACCAGCTGGGTCAAACCCCAGAAAAAGCAAGTGCCACAAGGGAGGCCACGAAATAAGAACAAAAGCCAGCATATCAGAACATAAGAAAATGAAAGAAAAGTACAAATAGTAAAGTACAGCAGGACAATATACGACTAGGGACATGGAACCATTTCGGGAGCCAGATTACAGCCTGTAAACCAAACAAGGACCGGGGTTGTAACCCTTCGCCTGAATAGCACTTGTCACTATCCATTTATTGTTAAGATAAGTAAAACAAATATGTTCAAGGGATCCCGGTACATGGACTAGACAAGACTTAGATAGGGCTAGACAACATCCATTCACAAGCGGCTAAACAATTACTACGGCTTACTACTTTAACTAACTAGGGTTATCACAGGCCAAATTACTAACAAGATGCGGTGAGAATTTCCCAGTCCCAAGCCCTGCAGACTATCCAGTTATCCTTTCGTGGGTTGAGAGTATTTTTGGGTACATCGTCCAGGAGACGATATACCCTTTGGTGACTTAGAGGGTGCAACACATGACAGTGTGCTGGAAATGTGCTCTACTCGTCGGCAAGCTATAAGTCCAATTAAAGCACCCAGATAACGAGATTGCCTGTGACTGGAAATTCTCCATGAACTATAGTTAGATCTAGTCATTAGCCTAATCCATATTCAGTGCGAATCCCTGACCGTGGGAACCAGGGAGTCACGTCCTAGACATGATGCAAGACAAGACAGGTGGATTGCACAAGCAAGCAAGCGGGAACTCCCACGGTGTCAGAGTTAGTTACAAGAGTCAAGTTACAAGCACAAGTCAAGTCAGGTACAAGTCAAGAGTGCGCCACCATGGGCCACTATCAAGTTATCCAGTTACCAGGGTTAACATGAATCACAGGTTACAAGTTAAGTGTACACCCATCGGGTTACTATCAAGGAGATCAGAAGTACCAGGATCATAAATCATAGAAATCAGGAAAACATATTAGTCATAAGCAAATCATCAAAACCGTGCCAGGTTGTGTCGAGCCAAGACAGTCGTGTTATGTGGAACAATATCTCAAAACTCCAATTAACAATAGAGAAACCAAGCCCCAGAAATAATACCAAAGTACCATGATTAGTGGATTGCGCAAGGGTCCCTGGGGTCGGGTTGCGCAAGGTGTCAGGGGGTTAGATGGCGCTGAGTTGGGTTGCGCAGGGTGTGAAGTGCGCGGGGGTCAAGTGCGCTGGGTCGAGGGGCGCTGGGGGTCAAGTGCGCTGGGGGTTGAACTGCGCGAGATGAGTTGCGCTGAGAATGCATCGCATGAGGAATGAACTGTGCAGGGTTAGACGGTACTGAGTTGGAATACGTAGGATGTGAACTGCCAAAGGGCGAGCTGCGCAGTCGGCACTGCGCTAAAGAGCGCTGGCCGAGGGGAGGATGCGCGGTTCAGCCTTGCGCTAAAGAGCGCAAGCTGAGGTCTTCTTCTCCAGGCCGAGAGGAAGCTCAAGAACACCAAAAACTTCAAATCTTCATATCTTGGCCAAATCAAAACCAAATATGGATTTCCAAAGTTCTAACTTGTATAAAATTGAATTCTCTTCCACATGGAAGCATCAAAACAAGCAAAAATCAAAGTTTAATAGATCAAAACCAAGAATTTCTAAAAATGGTTAAAACCTAGATCTAGAAAAATGGAAGCTCCAATTCACAAAATACCAAGTTCTAACGTTGTTCCAAGTCATCTAATTAAGCTAATTGACAAATAAAAATAGGTCCTCATGTAGTGGAAAGATGCACTTGCCTATGGGGGGAGATGTGTGGAAGAAGGAAGATGAAGATAGAGGAAAAATAAATGAAAGTAAAGAGGAGAGAGAAATGGTTGGTGGGGATTTAATGAGGGTGGTGGTGGTGGAAATGAGGGTGGAGAATAGGTTAAGGTGTTCCATGCATATTTAACCAAACCAACCCAATCCTACTCCACAAAATAAAACCAAGCCATGCCAAAACCTATTTTACGAGAAAACCCAAAATTTGCAAGTCGAGTCAAAAATACAATTACAGGCCAAACTCCGAGAAGAGAAAATACAAGTCCGAATACATGCAAGCTAAATTCAAATACGTATTTCGAATATGGGCATTACAATAATCACCACCCCCAGCACCAGGCTGGCTAGGAGTAGGTTGAGTCAGGATAGTAGCATTGGGAGGGGACTGTACCCCCAATCTAGTATTGATGGGGGCTGATGCTGCTACTTTTTCCTAGGTCAGAATTGGATTTACGACCGGGGGAACATTATTCTGAGTTATGATTATAGTGTGCATACTCGCAACCATTTCAGCCATGGTTTTCAGTTTATCTTCTAATGTAGAAATTTGCTATTCCTGACTAGCAGAACTGGAAGCATCTTGATCTTCAGTGATGACATAAGTAGTTACTTCTCTAGCTACCGAAGATGAGCTAGTGGAGAATATTGTCCGATCGGAGTCCTCACTGTCAGCGTCAAAGTCATACATAGAACCACCCCAGGATACAAAGTAGGAAGATTCCTTTGACCGATTGAGTCTTGGCCTCTGGATCTTATGTTCTGGTAGACACCTTTGCCGGCGTCTCAGATCCGATCAAGATGTTGTTGGCTGGGATTATGAGGTGCATTACGTCCTGGACTTTTTCCACCCCCAGTACTGCAGGATGTCATGTTAACTGAGGCAAAGAGTACTTCATTATCACTTAGTAAAGTCACATTGGTAGAGTGAGTACGGTTCAAGCGATCGAAGATGGTTTGCTTAGATGGTTTGCGAGCATACTCGGTTTCTTTGCATTCGGGCATTGTATGAGATAAATCGCCGTCGACGGTCAGAGCTAGCTTAGGAGACTGAGAGTAGTTCAAACGGTCAAAGACAGACCATTTTGTTGCCTGACAGCAACATTTGATCAAAATCTCATGGTTACATGGATGTTGTACAGGTGGAGTCATAGATACATGAGATGGACCCATAATCTTCCGCTTTTGTATAAAAACTTCGCGATGATTATTGACATGAACAGGATGAGAAGAAGAAGAAGATACATGTTTTTGTATTACATTAGGAACATAATTCTTGTTTCTTAGATGCCATGTTCCTCTAGTGTACAGGGAAGTGCTAAGTTGATTGGCATAGGTGAGAGGGTCCCTGATCATGGGAGTCTTCACTTTGCGCAATTTACTGGTTGGCGCATACTATACCTGGCTAATTCTGTGATCAGAATAATGCGCCAATTGTGTGTCCGTCTGAGATACCATCAACTTTCCCTGACTAGATCTTATTATGCACAAGGTAGGTAGGTCTTGATTGTGGCCTGATTGGCGCTAGCCAAACTGATGTGGAGTGGATAGAATCCCCTGTTGCTCTGCGTACATAGCTTCAGCATATTTTGCACGATGCAGTCGAGTAGTAGAATATATTTTCTTGCCAAGAGAAGTAGAATTCTTACTCAGAAATATTGTATCAACAGCCGGCACCGAAGTGCCATTAGATGAGTTTCCTACCGAATTAAAAACTGGGGAAACATGTGGAAAGGATACGAAGAGTTTTCCTTCATTCTGCGCAGAGGTAGTGATGTTCTCCTCCAATTTAGGAACTGAGGTTGAGTGAGAAGAGACTTTTTGACGCTGTCTCTTAATTGGCACTGGAATAGTGGATGGTGCGCCCTTCACTGAGTTCAGAGCCTGAGAAGAGTAGAAAACAACCACAGAGTGCTATCCCTTGGTTGGCACAGCAGATGTCTTCGTGGACTTGGGAGTCCATATGATGCGTGCTGACTCCTTAGAAGCAGCAGTAGAAGTGCGCTTGGCGCTGCCAGTGCCTATCATGGCTTCATAGGCCGTTTGGTCGACCTTCACGACCAGTGTCTTCCGCGTTGTCCCGATCAATGCTTCATCGCATTGGGTTGTCACCTTCTCATCTGAGGAGAAGGTCAACCCCATCAGAGTCTCCATTTTGTTTGCGAGAACAAATTTTTTTTATTGGAACAAAAACTTGTTTACAAACTAAGAAAAGTACAAAAGTATAATTAATTTCTGGGAAAGTGCAACTATAGGCATCTAATCTGAAGACGATTACTTTATCCCTTGGACTATGCGATGTTGAAGACTCAAGCCTCTGGAGAATGCAGCAGCACTTCGTCAGGAGATTATGATCCTTAGTGATCTTTGAGAAGTGATTTGGAACTCTATTTATAGAGTTCTGAAATAACTGTTTTCTGGTTGATATACTTGGCGCATACAACAATTGGCACACCATCATCCTTCGCACGAACGGTTAACTTAACTGCATGGGACGTATGGCATTCTGTAAGAAAGATGCACGTGGTCGCGGGCAGTATCGTGTGCACGTTCTTCGAGATTAGTGGCATGTGCACTACGTCATCTAACTGCTTTGGATGATAATTGATCAATTGGCGCAAACAAATGAATGGCGCAGGCTCGCGCCATCTGTTTAAAACATAATAGAACTGAGTTATTTGGTTTCTGTTATACACTACACCAAAAAAGGCCTTTAGGAACAATTTTTATATGTTCCTAATATTTTTAGGAACATATCATAACCGTTCCTAAAAGTGGCGTTGCAATATTTGGAACAGTTAGGCTGCGTTCCTAAATTTGGTTTGGAACAGTTATCCAGCGTTCCAAAAGTAGATGTTGGAACACATGTAATGTGTTTCTAAATTATTTTTGGAACATCGTTGAAACGTTTCTAAATGTCAGTTTGGAACACATTCGACTCGTTCCTAAATATAAATTGTAACACTTTTTCATTATCCTTATGGCTAGTTTTGCAACATTTTATTAGCGTACCTATTCATTTTTTAATTTCATTTTTGGATTCCAATTTTTGGTTGGAACCACAATTAAAGCTAATAGTTTCTAAACTGAATACATTAAATGATCATTAAATGGTGGTATCAAGAATATAGGCACATCATATTATACTTTCATCCATTAACTTTTTTACTATTGTAAATCGGACAAAAATAAATTACTTAAACACAATAGTCAATGAGTGAACATTTGAGCAATTTGAGCAGCAATTTCAGCAACAATTTGAACATTTGATCCACTGTTTACATAATAGATTTACCTTGGTTTACAGTGTACATAATAGATGCACACAGTCAAACACACACAAGAGAAAAGCCACATTGAATGCCAAAATAGGAAAGAAGAAATAAGGGACACTATCTCATACACTATTATGTTCTCAAAAGAAACTACAAGTAGTTTTATAAACTAGACATCGATGCTCAAGTAAACAAAACTGGAACATATACCAAAAATAACAAGCAAGTTTTCGAGCATCAACTACAGTTACAAACAGCTCCCAAAAAATGTTTGTTTCCTTCAGTTGCATCCGTTTTGAAATTATCTGAAACATGACCTAATGCTTGCCTTTCTGTAAATCCTATATATAACATATCACTCTACAATAAAATAATAAAACAATAAAAAAATAAAACAATAAAAAATAAAAAAATAAACAAATAAAAAAGAGAAAATTTGAGTGGCACCCTACTTTTTTTAAGCTTATTTAAGGTGCACCCCACAAGTTTACATGAATGTATAACATCCCCCACTTTGGACGGTTTTCGTCTAAAACGAACGGTCAAATTTTTTTTGACGAAATTGCCCTTGTCTCCTTTTGTGTGTCCTCCCTTCCCGTCACACGTGGCTGCCCCCCTCCCCCGTCGTGCTCGGCCCCCCTCCATGGCGTCGCCGCACTCCCCCCTCCCCGACCTCGTCGCACCCCCCCGGCCATCACCACCACCACCATCACCAACATCATCACCATTATCATCATCACCACCACCATCCACCATCATCACCGCCCCCCCTCCCGCTCCGCCCCTAGCCCCGACCGCCACCGCCGTCGTCGCCACAGTAGCAGCCGCAGCAGCAGCAGCAGCAGCGCGCGGCAGCTAGGGTGCAGAGCGGGAGGGGGGGCGGAGCAGGAGGGGGGGTGGTGATGATGGTGGATGGTGGTGGTGATGATGATGATGGTGATGGTGGTGGTGGTGATGGCTGGAGGAGGGTGCGGCAAGGTCGGAGAGGGGGGGAGTGCGGCGACGCCGTGGAGTGGGGCCGAGCACAGCGGAGGGGGGGAGACGAATAGTTGACGCAGGAAAGAAGAGAACAGATAGGGGGTATTTTCGTCAAAAACATTGGTCAACGGGGTTGACCGTTCGTTTTGGGATGAAACCGTCAAAAGTGGAGGGTGCCATACATTCATGTAAACTTGTGGGGTGTACCTTAGATAAGCGTAAAAAAGTGGGATGCCACTCAAATTTTCTCATAAAAAATAAAAAAATATTGAATCATTTAAATTATTTAGTTCTTCAATATATGAAGCCCAGGACCGAGTCCGGAGGAAGCTCGGATTGGGTAGGGTCGGATCCATCGAACTTATCAGGCTCTAATATGATATTTAAAATAATTTTAAATAAAATTAATGTTAAACACATAACCAAATAACAATTAACCTCATTACAAAATACAAACTAACACTTAGGAGTTGAAAATTTTGGGTTGAGAATTTAGGATTTAAATTTTTTATTTAAAAAGTATGAAAAAACGTGTGTGTGTGTGTGTGTAAATATATATATATATATATATATATATATATATATATATATATATATATATATATATATATATGGATTTCGGGTCTTTGGGTATAACCCGACACATGAACCCGATCCCAATCAAATTTTGATCGGGTTCAAATATTTTAACCTAAATCCAAGCCCGAGTCAAAGTAGCTTCAACCGTAACCCAACCCATTGACGGGTTACCCGATCGGGCTCGGGTTTAGCCTGTCCGAGTTGCACCCCTAGCTCCCAGACCCTAACCCGGGCCTCAAAGGTAAGTATATAAAATCGGGCGGGCGAACTTTAAATAAAATGTGACCCGCCAACCCGATAACTCGAACCTTTGGGCTCGGGAAAACGGGTTACTCCAGTGTCCGACCCGATAATCGCTAACCCACTGAATCGAAGCCCACGTATTTTTGGTCAAATTTTTCAATAATTTATACGGAACACGTTTAAACTTCGCATGCTTAAAATTTATGTACTGATTTGGATCTGTCAAAAGTACGCAAGTATTATACGTTTATAAAAGATACTAAAAAAATTTGAGTACAATACGAGTTTTATTCTTCGGGTGATTGCTAACAAGGGTCTTGGGACCGTATGCCCTATATTATTCTCCCCCTACATGCAGCAACGCGCCGAACAAACCCCAATCTATTCGCCCCCTACATAAATCCCTTGTTCTCCATCATCACAACCCTAGCTGCCGCCACTTGTCCAGAAACCAGAATGACCCTCCTCCGATCCGCCACCCTCCGCTCGGCCGCAACCCCTGCTCTCCTCCGCTCTGCCGCCACCTCTCTCCTCCGCTTCGTCGCCACCCCCACCGTCGTCGTGGATGTACTTCTCCGACCCGCTCTCCTCCGCTCTGCCGCCACCCCCACCGTCTCCGCCCTCCCAGAGGTGCAGCTCCGATCCGCTCTCTTCCGCCACCCCAGTTCCAGCAGTCGCCACCCCTGCTCTCCTCGACTCCGCCAACCCAGAGATAGTAGCTGGCTCCTCCACTTTCGGTGGTGGAGGTCCACTTCCGGTGGTGGAGAAGCAGGAGGAGGAGAAAAAGAAGAAGGAGAGGAAAGCTTCTTCAAGAGTATGTATAAGGAGTTGATAAGGCGTCGTACCGAACTTTTTTTTTACTCTTTGGTGTTAGTTTTTATTTAATAAGCGTTTTACTAAGCGTGTGGCTCCGCTTGTACAAGCTCTTTTAGCTTCTCATGCTCCTCCTCAGCCTTTAGTTTCTCAAGCTCATTCTCAGCCTTTAGCTTCTCCAGTTTTTCTATTTGTTCACTCTAATTTTTTAGTATATCTTCTAACTAAATTTGGCGAAGATATATTAAAAAATCAAAGTGAACAAATGAAAAAACTGGAGAAGCTAAAGGCTGAGAGCTTGAGAAAGTAAAGGTTGAAGAGGAGCTTTGAGAATCTAAAGGCTGAGAAGGAGGACATCCCCCACTTTGGGATGTCTTCCTTTCAAAAGGCTGAGAATCTAAAGGCTGAGAATCTAAAGGCTGAGAAGGAGGACATCCCCCACTTTACCTACAGTCTTCTTTCAAGTAGAGTGACATGTTATATATAGGATGCCTCTAGTCAGATGTGAGAAATACAAAAGCAGACATATAAGTTATGTAGAGCAAGAATCTAGTCCGACGTGAGAACTATAAAAGAATAGAACACAAGACATCATCAACTCACCATCCCAAGCCTTTGTTGTTCTCCTAGAGATAGCACATTTTCCCAGTTAGGACTTGCATCCCAACCTTGCTTGTATCTCTCAAGAAGATAAACTAATTTAACATTTTCAATGATATACCTCAGGCGAGCATCCAAAAGACTAGTAGCATCATCAGACAAATCACCTACATATATAAATATATAATAAATTTATCAGAGTGGAAGGAAACAAGAAAGATAGGTGACCAAAAGGATGATTCAGACTGTTAATTACTTTTTCCCCTTGATGATGCGTGTAGGCTTCAGACTGTTCACTATTGATCTATCTGTTATTGCCGGGGCACAATTTTTTGATAGAAAACTGAGAATATGAAACAATTGTAAAAATAATGTTCCAACGCAACACTTCTAGGAAGGTTGCGCAAGTATAACGAAGATCTAAAAAGATATCGTTATGATATTACGAGAATCTAAAAAGATTTCGTAATCACAGCAGCGAAGAAGATGACAGGCGAAAGATGGAAGATGGCCTGCTGGGGTGAATGATCACCGTTGCTCAAAGATTTATTCGCCCTACACGAACAGCTTCCAGGAACCAGCAAGTTTGTCGGAGAACTTGGAACACTCCTGTTCTTCTGACTCCTCGGATGGACACGAACTCTCGTGCAAAAGCAACGCTGGTGCGGCGCCTTTCCTCTCTCTCGAAGGCTGTTGGAAGATCAGAACTGTGTTAAAGAACACTTCTGAATTCTCTGTTTACTTATGCTAAAAAACACATCGTAAACTTTCTGTGGTGGCTTATCTTTTTATTCTGTAATTAACCTTGAGAGAGAGAGGATGCCTTATATAGGCCCTGCAGCAACTGTTCGGTTGCCACAAAGTTAGGGACGTGGTAAAAACCACCCCGAACAATGTTCTAATGCCACATTACGCCTTATGAGCCCATGAGCCCGAGTCCGAGTCCGAGTCCGAGTCGCTAAGCCCCTACGGGGCTTAGCTTCCATGGAAATAAATTTCCTAAGAGCAAAAAGCATGAATGCTTTAATTGTTGATTTTAGCCTTTTTTCTATTAGAAAAATAACCCCACATGGCAAACCCATGTGCACCTCCACACCACATGTGCATCTCCAATAATAGCAAAGCTAATATATAGAGATACAATCTTTTTGTTTTTTTCGATGTGGGACTAAAACTTTCTAAAGGAAAAACCAAAATTCCAACAATCCCCCACATATCTCTATATATATGGGTATAAGTGTTCCCCACAGTAACTGTCCATCATGCATTAGGAGAGATGTCGCTGACGACTTGAATCTTCCCGCATGGATAAAAAATCAGACTATAATACAAGAATGGAATAAGCCTTAAATTCTGCATCATAGCTGAAATTCTTTTCACTCACATAATGTAGTTACATGTGCTTCTGGCTACACATTAAAGGCCCTGTGCTAGCCTGATTTCAGTATATAATTTTTGGCATCTACAAGTTTACCCTCAAGAGACGGCCTGATATCTCTTTGTCCATACACTATAGGTGAGTTTATTATAAAGAGACATGGCATGAAGCGCTTTGCGCTTCCCTTGCGGTGCTATGCCGCCATGACATGGCTTAAAGCCGAGGCCTTACCCCGTACCAGGAACCTCATCATAGTGTCATACTACTGTAGCATGAGGCAACCGCCTCTTTGTAGTGCCAAACTACCTAGTATGAAGCCTTAGGCTCCCTTGCGGTGTTACGTCGCAACGACATGGCTTGTAAGGCCGAGGCTTTATCCTAAACCGGGTACCTCATCGTGGTGTCGTGCCACTGTAACATGAGGAACTCCTCCTCTTTGTAGTGCTGACTACACCCCTCTTTATTTTTAACATACAGCATTAGGCTAACTGCCTATTTACGGTGCTACGCCGCTGTAACTTGGCCTGCAAAATCGAGGCTTTATCCTATTACTGGGCAGCACCCCACTTATAGGAACCTCATTGTTGAGTCACCCTACTGTAGCATGGAGTTTCACTCCTTGTAGTGCTGCTCTACCGTGCCTCATGTAAGGCACACCAGGCATTCACTCTGCCTGATAACTCATTAAGGCAATTAAGCCAACCTTTCCACAAGAACCATTTTCCGCAGAAAACAACAGTAGACAACAGTGGTTATAGGTTCGTAACCTCTCCATGCCCAATAGAACATGTACCCATCGTTCCTGATATTCTTCCGATTAGTAGTCCTCCCTTGAACCAAAAGCTAGATGCCTAGTAGATAAATCTTTGAACTAATAGCATAAAACTTTATGGTAGGAATACAATAATACAATATCAGAATGCCTTCAAGCCCATTTTATAAGCTGTGTCATCGACCAGCTGGCGCTTGAGGCCCTTGGTGAACGGATCCGCCAGGTTCTCCTGACTCCGAACATCAATAACTGCAATAACACCTCGCTTGATAAGATCGTGTACTACCCTATGTTTCAACCGCACAGTCCTCTTCTTCCCGTTGAAGAGGTCATTTGATGCCACCGTCGCAGTCGCCTGGTTGTCGCAGTATATCGGTATCGTCGGTATTTGTGCCCCAACCATCGAAAGATCATACATGAGCTCCCGAAGCCATTCTGCTTCCTCGGCTGCGGTATCAAGTGCAAAGAACTCAGATTTTATGGATGATCGCGAGAGCGTAGTCTGCTTCTTCGACTTCCACGATATAGCAGCTCCACCCATTGTGAAAATGAATCCACCTGTGGACCTCTCGTTCTCCACATCTGAGCACCAGCTGGCATCACTGAAGCCTTCCACTATCGGCGGATCTCTGATGTAGTACAGTGCATATGTCTGAGTCTTCTTGAGATATCTCACAACCCGTTTCACAGCTTTCCAGTGTTCCGCACCTGGGTTGCTCGTGAAACGACTCAGCATTTCTACGGCGAAAGCTATGTCAGGCCTTGTGGCATTAGTAGCATACATCAAACTTCCGATTACGCTTGCATACTCCAGCTGCCTGACGCTTTCCCCTGAATTAGGCTTCAGCTTCAGATCATACCTGTACGGCGTATCGATCCCTGGAAGATCCCGATATCCATAACGAGTGATCATTTTCTCAATATAATAAGACTGTGACAGCGCTAGTCCAGTGTCTGTCCGGATGATCTTGATCCCTAAGATCACATCAGCTTCCCCCAAGTCCTTCATACTGAACTTGCTTGAGATGAATTTCTTTGTCTCCGTGACACAGCTAATATCCGTACCTAGGATAAGCATGTCGTCTACGTATAGACAAACGATCACACCTCGTCCATCAGCGAACTTCGTGTAAACACACTTGTCCGTATCGCTGACCATGTAGCCATTTGACCTTATAACTTTGTCAAATTTCTCATGCCACATCTTGGGAGCCTGTTTAAGACCGTACAAGAATTTCACCAACTTGCAGACTTTGTCTTCAAGACCCCTGATGACAAATCCCTCTGGCTGTTGCATGTAAATCTCTTCGATCAGCTCGCCATTTAGGAAAGCCGTATTCACATCCATCTGATGTATCACCATCTTATGTATTGCTGCGAGAGCAATCAATATTCTGATGGTGGTCATCCGGGCTACTGGAGCATACGTGTCAAAATAGTCAATCCCCTGCTTCTGAGAAAACCCCTTGGCTACCAACCTAGCCTTGAACTTGTCAATAGTTTCGTCTGCTTTCATCTTCTTCTTGAAGATCCATTTGCATCCGATGGGTTTCGCTCCTTCAGGCAGATCAACCAACACCCAAGTGTTATTTGAGGTGATGGAATCAATTTTATTGTCAATCGCCTCCTTCTAGAAAATTGCATCTCTGGTCTTCATCGCCTCATCATAGGTAAGCGGATCAGCTTCCACATGATAGGTGACAAAGTCACTTCCGAAGTCCTTCGGCCTCCTCACTCGCTTCGTTGACGGCTCAGCGAGATCTGGTTCAACCGTTGTTTCAACAACAACATCTTCTTAGACCACATCTTCATTGAAGACCTGCGCACCCTCATTGTTCTCCGGAACATCCGTAAGAACAATATTATTGTGCCTTGCAAATTTGTCTTCAAAATATTCTGCATTGCAAGATTCAATGATATGATTTGACTCAATATCAAGAAATCTCCGAGCATCACTCTTCTCGGCATACCTCAAGAAGATCGTCTTAGTAGTCCTTGTCCCAAGCTTTTGAATCTTCAGATCTAGAAGCTTGACATATGCCAGACACCCCCACACTCGAATGACATTCAAGTTAGGTCTGACCTTGAACCAGAGTTCATGAGGAGTAACGTCTGAAGTTGCATGAGGCACTCTATTTAGAATAAAAGTGGCCGTCAATGCAGCTTCTCCCCAGTAGCACTTAGGAAGACCAGCAGTCAACAACATTGAGTTAATCATTTCTGTTAACGTTCTGTTCTTCCTCTCTGCTACTCCGTTTGATTGAGGAGAGTACGGAGCCGTAGTCTTATTGACAATTCCATGTTCTTTGCAGAACGATGCGAATTTATGAGACCTGTACTCCCCACCTCGATCACTTCTTATCCTTTTGAGTTGTTGTCCAGTCTGCCGCTCAGCTTCGGCTCTGAACTCCTTGAACTTCTTGAATGCTTCGTCTTTAGCCTTCAGTAAGTAGACAAATGCATACTTTGAGAAGTCATCGATGAAGGTTATGAATACTTCATCCCGGCCTTTATAGAGAACTGTTTAAAGTCACAGATATCGGAGTGTACCAACTCCAGAAGATCTGTACTTCGATTAACCCGAGGAAAGGGTTTCCTTGTAATCTTTGTTTGAGCACAAACTTCATATTTCTCTACCTTACCCCCACACTTGGAGATAAGTCCTAGACTAGACATTCTGTTTATTTGTTTACAATGAACATGTCCTAGCCTATTATGCCATAACTCAAGAGTATAAGCAGAAGGAGTGATTTCATTAATCATATTAATTATATTGGACTAATTTACAAGCTGAATTTTGAACATTCCTTCGGTATAAAAAGCTTTCCCGAAATATGTTCCCTTGATAGACATCACCATCTGGCCAGCATTGATGTCCATCCTGAGACATGCTTTGCAGAGTAGGCCTCCTGAGATCAGGTTCTTGGCGATAGTAGGTACGTGCTTCACGCCTTGAAGCGTCAGAGACTTTCCCGAAGTCAGCTTCAACACCACCGTCCCGATCCCGAGCACTTCAGCTTGTGCCTGGTTCGCCATCATAACCACTTCAGAAGTAGGTGTGTAGGTGGTGAACCACTCCTTACTGGAGCAGACATGGCAGAAGGCTCTAGTGTCTACCCACCAGTCAGAGTCAGTCCTTACCGCATCAACCTGTGCAATCATAGCAACAATGTCAGTGATCATGGATAACTTACTAGGCTCTCCTTGCTCTGATTGCTTGGTTTTTACTTTGCACTCATTCTTAAAGTGGCCCTTCTTGCCACACTTGAAGCAAGGCATTTGAAACTTTGGCTTCTTTTTCTTGATAGAAGTTCCTTTGACTTTTAGATTGTCAGGGTCCTTTTTTTTGCTGTAGGAAGCCGCCTGCTTTCCCCTTGGTTCCTTGGTATGAACCATATTGGCGTTAGCCAATTGCTTGGACAGTGCGTCCACCTTCAGTTGAGCCCGTATCTGGTCCTTAACATAAATTTCCTGCAGGAGATCTTCAAGGGTGATCACCAGCTTCTTCCTATGCATGTTTGCATAGAACTTGCTCCACCCAGCGGGGAGCTTTGAGACAATCCCTCGAACAACAAACTTGTCGAGGAGGGGCATTGCCTCGTCTTCCAACTTCTGTCGCAGTTTCAGGAACTCCTTCACCTGCGGCAGCATAGACTTTTCATCCTCAAAGAACCACTTGTGATATTTTTCAACCACAAATATTTTACTGCGGTTCTTGTCTTCTTCGTAGACTTTTTTCCAGAGACTCCCATATGTCTCTGGCAATTATCTTCTTACTGTAGGATTCTGCTAGGGAATCCTCCATAGCATTCAGGATAAGCAGCCTGCAAATGCTATTTTCCCTTCTCCATTTTGCTTGAAGTTTAGTAGCCGCGGTGATTGCGGCAGCAGACCCAACATCTGGAACAGTAGGTTCTTCTTACAGAAGCACGTGATCTACGTCTTTGAGTTGAAGGGTGAGATATACCTTCCTCTTCCAGACTTGGTAATGTTCTCCATCAAACTTTTCTAACTTGCAAAAGTCAGAATTGAAGAGTGAAACATTAACGTTTTCTATCGTAGCAATAAAGCTTTGAGATTGTTATTGCCGGGGCACAATTTTTCGATGAAAAACTGAGAATATGAAACAATTGTAAAAACAATGTTCCAACGCAACACTTCTAGGAAGGTTGCGCAAGCATAACGAAGATCTAAAAAGATATCGTTATAATATTACGAGAATCTAAAAAGATTTCGTAATCACAGCAGCGAAGAAGATGACAGACGAAAGATGGAAGATGGCCTGCTGGGATGAATGATCACCGTTGCTCAAAGCTTTATTCGCCCAACACGAATAGCTTCCAGGAACCAGCAAGTTCGTCGGAGAACTTGGAACACTCCTGCTCTTCTGACTCCTCGGATGGACACGAACTCTCGTGCAAAAGCAACGCTGGTGCGGCGCCTTTCCTCTCTCTCTCGAAGGCTGCGGGAAGATCTGAACTGTGTTAAAGAACACTTCTGAATTCTCTGTTTACTTATGCTAAAAAACACGTCGTAAACTTTCTGTGGTGGCTTCTCTTTTTATTCTGTAATTAACCTTGAGAGCGAGAGGATGCCTTATATAGGCCCTGCAGCAACTGTTCGGTTGCCACAAAGTTAGGAATGTGGTAAAAACCACCCCGAACATGTAGCAACCGCCCAGAACATGCAAATGCACGTTCTGCTGCCAACTGCGCACACCCTGCACTCCTTACACTCTGTGCGACAGAGCGCGCACTGAACTGCGCACACTGTGCGCACTGCACGTACTGCGCACACGGCGCACGCAGCACAACCAGCGCGTCCGCGCAACCCGAGCAACCCGCACAACTCAGCGCAACCCAGCGCAACCTGAACACAACCTGGGCGTGCACCTGGGCAGCACGACTGGGCTTGCGCAACTGGGCTTCTGCAACGTGGTGCTAAGTGTAAAGTGCGCCAACAAAATACCACATTACACCTTATGAGCCCATGAGCCCGAGTCCGAGTCCGAGTCGGAGTCGCTAAGCCCCTACGGGGCTTAGCTCCCATGGAAATAAATTTTCCAAGAGCAAAAAGCATGAATGCTTTAATTGTTGATTTTAGCCTTTTTCCATTAGAAAAATAACCCCACATGGCAAACCCATGTGCACCTCCACACCACATGTGCATCTCCAATAATAGCAAAGCTAATATATAGAGATACAATCTCTTTGTTTTTTCCGATGTGGGACTAAAGCTTTCTAAAGGAAAAACCAAAACTCCAACACTATCAATCTTAAATTATGAGCATTATGATCTATCCAGCTTAAATACTTGTAACCATGAATCGCAAGTTCCTAGGGGCTTCTATGCTACTACGCAAGTGGTTTTACGAGTTTTATTGCTAAAAATCATACCGTGTTATCCAGTAAAAGAAATTTCTGATTTGTAAAACGTAAGCTTCTCAAAAGTTGTGATACATAGATCTCCAAGTGTTTCGACATGTAACACTGGCCAGTGATGTGATTCATGCATACCTGCAAATATAGTATTAGAGTATAGACCTATGTTACCTGGACTCGGGTACGGGTACATATCCAAGGTAGTGTCCTTCAAACTCATAATTGAAAGACACACGTACTCGGCTGAAAAGGATCCAACGTTTGGATACGGATCCGAGGATATGACTAAGGTTTCATAAAAAGACAACCTGTAATTATAAATTACTAGTAGACTTTACTGAACTAGTTAAATAAGTCCCTAAGGGACTGTCCCTTCAGCTCCCCTACTACTTACTATTTTGTAATGATGAAGACTTGATTGCTATTTAATTATGTGTTTAATATTATGTTTAAAATTATTTTAAATATTATATTAGAGCTCGATAAATCCGATTGACCCAACCCAACCCGAGCCCAACCCGATTATCCGAGTTTGTTCTTGGGCTTCATATGTTGAACCCGAGGTCGGGTCGGGAATAGCTCGGGCTAGAATTATGATTCATCGGGTGGGCTCGGGTTGACCTCAAGCCCGACCCAACACGCCCGAGTTGCACCCCTAACTACTTTACTACCAGTCTACCATATTACAATAAACCATCTACATCACTACCACATTAAAATAAACTATCTAGTTCACTACTAGTCTCTCGATTGTCACCATGGAGGATCGGATACGAATTCCATACCCATACCCATACCCATACCCATACCCATGTCCTATATGGTCGACACGGATACTTCTCCTTAAAATGGAGAGTCTGGATAACATAGGTATAGACACAAATATTCATGGCACTATAACACATTATACGTACTTGGGACTCAAATTTTAAAAATTTCAAATCTATAAACCTAAAGTCACATGGACACTTCATAGTATACTAGATAATGTAGTAACAAACATGCATACTAGATAACTTACAGACGCATAGTTCTTTTACGTATCTTCTTCAGTAAGAATACGCACATCTTGCCTCAGATGTTTACTAGAGTCGATCTACATTGCACTCCCTCGATGCATGTGAATGTCCTCAATTTTCTAATACATTTTATATGTAGGACAGTTTTACAACAATTCATTCACATTTACTAGACGATTTCTTGTAAGTTTTTCCTCTTTTCATATGCAACAACAAAGCCTTTATACTAGATTTTTGGGTTAGTTTTTCCTCCTTACATATGGAAGAATATAATCTTAGTAAAATTTTTACTGCCCACAGAAGTTTACTGCCCACAGAAGTAATAGAAAAACTGAAGATGCATTTCTCATAAGTAGCTCAACCTAAAATTTTAGGATAAATAAACCCAATCCTCTTTCTCAGCCGTTAGATTCTCAAAGCTACTCCTCCTTTACTTTCTCAAGCTCTCAGCCTTTGGCTTCTCCAGTTTTTTCATTTAGTTAGAAGATATATTAAAAAATCAGAGTGAATAAATGGAAAACTGGAGAAGCTAAAGGCTGAGAATGAGCTTGAGAAGCTAAAGGCTGAGGAGGAGCTTGAGAAGCTAAAAGAGCTTGTACAAGCGGAGCCACACGCTTAGTAAAATGCTTATTAAACAAAAACTAACACCAAAGAGTCAAAAAAAAGTTCGGTACCACGTCTTATCAACTCTTTATACATACTCTTGAAGAAATTTCTTCTCCTTATTCTTTTTCTCCTCCTCCTGCTCCTCTATCACCGGAAGTGGACCTCACCAC